>JAGFNQ010004795.1:270094-530806 GCA_024364735.1 Boesenbergia rotunda | reverse complement strand
AGTATCTAATTTCTTCATGTATAAAGTGGCTTCACTTGGACTTTTTGAAAAATCAAGACTTTGAAGATAGTCATCAACTCTGTTGTACCGGACCCTTGGAGCTTGTTTAAGGTCATACAAAACCTTCTTCAACTTGAAGACTTTCTCCTCCTTTCCCTTGACTAGAAATCCCTTCGGTTGCTCGACATATATTTCTTCTTGAAGGAAATCATTTAAAAAAGTTGACTTCACATCCAGCTGATATAGTTTCCAATTGTTTTGTGCAACCAAGACTAGTAATATCTGGATTGTATCCAAACGTGCAACAGGAGCAAAAGTTTCTGAAAAATCAACTCCAAAAACTTGATTGTAGCCTTTCACAACTAACCTGGCCTTGTGCTTGTTCATAGAGCCATCAACATTAAGCATGGTCCTATAAACCCATTTCGTTTCAATGACTTTTCTGTGTTGTGGTCTTTCAACCAACTCCCAAGTGTCATTCTTCTCAATCATTCGAAGCTCCTCCTTCATTGCTTCTATCCATTTGCCATCTTTCTCAGCTTCATTGAATTTTGCAGGTTCGAAGACAGCAATATTGCTTCTTGCATAGACATCAGCTAATGATCTTGTGCCATAAACTAGAACATTATCTATATTCTCATTAGGATCATGAGTAAATTCTAGAACTGTTTCTATTGCCTCCTCCCAACTCCATTGTTTATCCTCCATGAATTTGACATCATGACATATAATAATTTTTCCATTTGCGGTTGAAAATTCTGTATGCTTTGGAGTGGTGATTGTATCCAATAAACACACCAGGTTCTGCCTTCTTATCAAGTTTGTCTCTTTTCACCTGCGGCACATGAGAAAAAAAACACAATCAAAAAATTTTAGGTTATGTAAATTTGGCTTATAATCAAACTATGTGTCAAATGGTATTTTTCCTTCCACAGTTCTAGTAGGCAGCCTATTCAGCAAGAACACTGCAGTACTCGCTGCTTCTGCCCAGAGATTTTTTGGCGACTCCTTTTCATGAAGCATACACCTTGCCATCTCCATGATACTTTGATTCTTTCTCTCACTTACTCCATTTTGTTGAGGAGTGTAACGAGTAGTCAATTGGTGCTCAATACCTGCAACCTCACAAAACTTGTCAAAAGCTGCATTTTTGTATTCTGTCCCATTATCTGACCTTATTGTGCGCAACCTGCAACTACTTTGATTCTCAACCAAGACTTTGAAATTCCAGAATATTCTAGCAACCTCAACTTTAGATTTGAAGAAACAAATCCAACAAAATTTAGTGAAATCATCAATAAACGTAATATAATATGAATTACCGTTTAAAGATGATGTTCTCTAAGGCCCTCCAACATCTGAATGTATCAGCTATAACTTTTGCGAAGCTCTCCAAGTCGTCTTGGGAAATGATTCCAAACTTGCTTTCCATACTGATAAGCTACACAATTAGCCAACTCTTCTTCAAGTAGTGGTACACCCTTCATAAAGTCATTTTTTTTTGCATGTACAATAGTCCATCATGGCGAAAGTTTCCCAACCTTTTGTGTCATAGTTCTGCATTGCTGAAGTTATATGCAACTGCTGCATGGCTATCCTCTAACAAATTCAGTGCAAAACTCTTTGCTTTCATCTCCACCTTAAACACATCTATGCCCTTTGTATCCTTAATAACACAACACTTATCTTCAAAAATAACTTTGTAACCTCTTTCAAGAAGCTGCCCAACACTTAGTAAATTTTGGTCAATATCAGGCACATACAAAATCTCACAAATATGTTTCAAACTTGTCAAGCTTTTAATGGCCACTGTGCCTTTTCCTTTGACTGAAATAAGCTGGTCGTTTCCAATCCTCACTTTAGATATGAAAGTCTCATCGATATCTACAAAGAGAGATTAATCATTGGTCATGTGATTAGTGCAACCACTATCTATCAACCAAGAATCAGATGAGATGTTCTTAGTGGCAAAACAGGTTGCCACAAAAAGTTGCTCTTCATCCTCTGCACATGCTTTTGCTGCATCAGGTTGCTGGGATTTGCTCACTCTTTCCATGTGTCCCATGTACCAAACTTTCTACATTGAATATCAAGTCTCCACCAATATTTTTTGGCCTGATGGTTGGTCTTTTTACAGTGAGGACATGGTGAACCTCCAACTTTGTCATTGTTGGAATTGCTGTAATTATTTTTTCCTTTGAGATTCTTGTATTTTCCTTCTGAGCTTTCTGATTTAGCTTTCAAAGCACCCTCCACGAGTCCATCTTTTCTCATCATCCTTCTTTGCTCTTGAACTGGCAAAGCATTAACCAATTCTACCAAGGAAATACTTGACAGATCTTTTAACTCCTCTAATGAAGAGATTTTTGACTCATGCTTCTCAAGAAGAGTAACAAGAATTTTTTGAACAATTTTTTCATTAGAAAAATCCTTATCTAGCAGCCTCACTTTGTTGACAATGCTCAACACCCTATCTGAATAGTCTTTAACCATCTCAGACTCCTTCATCTTCACCATCTCATATTCTCTAATCAAGTTGAGAATTTGCATGCTTTTGGTTCTTTCGTTTCCCTGGTATTCCTTCTTGAGATACTCCCAGACGGCTTTAGCTGAATTTAGATTCATAATCCTTGAAAAAATAGTGCTTGAGATAGCAAAGAAAAGACTTGCCATGACTTTCGACTTTGTGGTTCTTCCCTCCTTGTGATTTTTCATCTACGCGACCGTTGGATTTGCTGGCAACGGTGCAACTTCATAATCTTCCTCTACAGCCTCCCAAAGGTACATTGCATCAAGGTAGACTTTCATCCTTATAGCCCACGCTTAATAATTTTGTCCATCAAAGACGGGTGGAGCAGCATGATGGCTAAAAGTTGATTGTGTGTCGTTCTCCATTCTCACAAGTCCCTCAAGATGAAAGCTCTGATACCAATTTGTAGTTAAAAGGAAGGAGAAACTGAATATATTTTTTCTATATTTTCTGCATTGGTAGACATCGCATATATATAGTGCTACAAACTGCTATAAACTGAAATAAACTGCTATAATTTCATAAAACTGCTATAAATTGAAATAAACTACCTCCTAAAAAATAAGCAACAAATAGAGCATGCCAAAAGCCACGTTCAGAGACATAATTGTAAAACACTAATTCAAATTGTTAAGACAAATTACTAACATGGACTTTAAGGTGGATGGTCCTTGCATGATGGGCTTGATATATAAGGGAAGAAGCTTCCCAATTAGGGCATATTCTTGACTCTTAAGATCTTATTCTTCCTTGGACTCTTCCCCATTGAGACCAAGATAAGGTTGTCGCCCAAACCCATAGAAGATCATTCCGCACTTGCAGGAACTTCGGCGACAAGTAAGATCCATAGCTAATGTGATGGATTCAGGTCAGCCTTCATTTGTCGTTGATTTCCATTTTCAGTTTTGCCTTAGAAACTTGATGATAGCTAGATCTTATTGTTGATGCATGATTGATTAAGTTCCATGTATTATTACTTACATAAGGCTATGAATACAACAAGAGAAAGCTTAAGAGATTAATAGATAAGCATAAAATGCTATCCTTTGCGAGCTCCACTTAGACCTCCTTTTACAGCTTCTAAGTTGTCTTCAGTTTTACTTTTTATTTTATCACAAATCAGTTGACTGATTGCATTTTTAGTGAACTATTTTCATGATGACTAAAGTCTACCAACCAATCTTTGAGTTAACTTCATGAAAATCATCAATCTCCAACCTTTGCAAACCTTTTTTTTATCATCAATGTGTTTCGATCAAAACACTTTTATAGAACACCTTAATGGACTTGCAATGGTCTTCTTTGGTTCCTTAAAGTGTAGTAACAACATCGTTAGACTCTACACAATGCACTACCAAAAACATGTAGCTTGACCATCAATTTAACGAATAGAGTGAAAAAGGAAACTAAAAACCATGGAAAATCACAGGAAAAAAAAAGAGAGCTTACACTTCTAGTTATTTTACCAACCAACTAATGCATTAAAAATAGCTTGAGTCTTCTAGTTAGAAAATGAATGCAAATGAACATTGCTTTTGAATTCATTCAACATATTGGTGGGGAAAAAAATCACTAAGAGTTGCTTGTAATATGTCACAAGATTCAGCAGTGGCAGTGCATCCGTAGAAGAAAAGCATTGTTCTTACTTTGTTTATGGGCAAAGCAACTTTAATCTGGACGTCTTTCTTTTAATGTTTCCAGGGCTTAAAACTTGGCCTCTGAACATGAGGTCAGAGGAAAGGATCTGTTCATTGCATGCACACCACTGTGTACTTGCAAGTTTGAAGTTGCTTGCATTTATGAACCATAGCCATGGCACTGGATACTGCAGAACCCAATCCTCTGTCCTATGCATGTGCTTGACCATATACAAATTCTTTATAATTTTGAACAGAGATCATCATCACTGTTGACAATTGCCAGAGTTTTCTGGGAATTTCCTGATACCTTGCTCTGTATCTCTACCCAGATCTGGCAACATAGAAGAGCATCACATTGGGTAATTTAGTGTCTTCCATGAACAGGAAAATATTAATTGAGAAGCTCTGCCCCTCACATGAAGCCTAACGTATAAATATCTGTATCAAATGACAGTGAATAATTAACCCTGTGTCTGTGTAAATAAATTGTGGAACACCATGCCTCATCCATCCTTTCTGTTTAACTTTGCAGGAGTTTCCTCCTGAAGAAATGAGCAACCATCTCTGCTTTCTGGAAAGCTTGCATGAAGAATCATTGAGTTCAGAAACAGGGTGTAGTAGGCCTAATACTGTCACACTATCTAATGAAACATTTGCAAAAGGTTTGGAACAAAGTAAACTATCTTCAAAACTCGATCTCTAATTCTCTATCACTATTAAAGAAGAAGAGGGAAATGCAGAAAATTTAACAGGCATTCATTCAGTGAACAAGAAGAAAGAAGTTGCAGGAAGCAAAGGCTTCTCTATGAGTTAAAATTCATAAATAATAAAAGAAAAGCAGCAGTAGCAGCAGAAAGTGAGGAAAGCATCAGCAACAACAGGACACTGCACTCAAAGCCCTTTTTTTCCTCCAGTCCACTGAGAGGCTGTGCAGGCACTCACATGCTCTCTCTCTAGTTATAATTTACCACTACCTGACTACCATCGGGGTTTTCCAATTTTTTTTTAAGCTTCAAGCAGCCCTTTTGCTTATGGGTTTCTGCAAAGTTGGCAGGAGTCAGATGGCAGCATCAGCAGCAATAACAAAAGGCAGCAGAGGAACAGCAGCGGCAGAGGCAGCAACATCAGTAGGGCCATCCAGAGTCGGTGAAGAGAGAGCCCTGCGCCTGGCCTGCAGCTGCCATGCCTGTTCCTCTATCTGCTGTCAGTCGCAATAAGAACAGAGCACTGGCATCAGGTGGCAGCGACAGCCAACAGCTGCTGCACCATCTGACACTGTTAATTTTAAACCAAGTGCTTTGTGAACAGATACAGTTCAAGCTACCCTAAACAATAGTTCTCTGTCTGTGATCTATTAGCTCTAGTCCCAACTCTATGCCTCAGCAGTCTTATGATTCCCCTCTGCCCTTTGACTGAATGACACTTCCTCAGCAAATAAATTCAGCCACACCACTTGTTGATTCATTGCAGTCCCATAACAAGACAAAAGTCGATTTATTATTGCAGGAAGTTAACTGGTGATCCTGCTCCTCCTCCTGCTGCTTGTCTTCTTCCACTGTCTGCTTCCCCATCAAAAAAAACCTGCATCACTTCCTCGCCTTGTTGCTTTTTGCTGCCTTCTGCTCATCTCTCGGCCTTCTTCAACCTGTAGTTTGTTGGTCCACTGCACAAACCAACGACCGAGAGGATGATGGCGGGAGGAGGAGGCGGCAGTAGGTATCCCTTCACACCATCCCAATGGCAAGAGTTGGAGCTCCAAGCGCTCATCTTCAAGTACATGGCGTCGGCGATACCCGTACCTCCTGATCTCATCCACTGCATCAGGAGAAGCCTCTTCCTCCCTAATGCTCCCGCAAGTAGGTTTCTCGAGCTAAAGCTTTCCGTCTTTGATTTAGAAGAATAAACTGTATCGTGTCGTCGTTGCTGGATCAGTTGGGTGGGGAGGTTACGGGATGGGCGAGGCAAGGAATGCAGTGGATCCAGAGCCAGGGAGGTGCCGGAGAACAGACGGGAAGAAGTGGAGGTGCTCCAAGGAGGCTTATCCCGACTCCAAGTACTGCGAGAGGCACATGCATAGGGGGAAAGGCCGTCCAAGAAAGCCTGTGGAATTGTCTTTAGCCACCAGCCCAGCCTTCTCCCACAGCTCGCCGAACTTCCACCCTCCTCTCTCCCTCCCCTCTCCGCACGCCAATCATCTCTTCTTCCCCTGTTCCTCCTCCGTAAGGCCTTCTGCCAGGGGTTTGGGCTACTCGCACTGTGAAGATTCCACCAACCTCTGCTTGGAGTCTCTCCCTCTCTCGCTTGATAATCACCGGTAATGAGTGTTCTGCATGGTGGGATTAAGCTACTGTTATGATTTATGTTTTTTTTTCTCCTCTATATCTGGCGAGCAGGAACGTTGTTGGGTTCAAGGAGGTCGTCCCTGAGTTCCCTTTCCTCCCAGAAGGCTGTAGAAATGGCATGCAGATCCCACCCAGCTTCGGGCCTATGGGAATGAACTCGAAACACGTTTACAGCAATTACATGCAGAGCGTTGATTCCCGTTTCAGGATGCGTACGTCTGAGGAAGAAGAGAAGGCCGCTGCTGATCTCAAGATTGAGATGGCTGCTAATGGTAGGTCGGAGAAGGAGGAGCAACCGAGGCCATTCCACTGTTTTCTCGATGAGAAGAAGCCTCCCAAAATGGATGGTTCTTGGTTGAAGACGCAGCTATCTATGTCCATTTCGATCGCGAATCATGACATGCCAGTCATTGCTTCTCAGTGTTACAATGGTATCTTCGTATATATATTTAGATATGCCATTGACAATGCAAGATCTCTGTTCCTTAATCCTGTCTCTCTTTCTCTCTCTTTTCTCATCTCATTGCAGATAGTTGATTTCTGAAGGCGGGAAGAGACATGAGTTTTCATGGCACGAGTGATCCTTCTCTGATGCTTGCTCTATATTTTGCTATGTTAATCTTCTTCCTCCTTCCCAGTCTCTTGCTAATATTTTGTAATGTAGAGATGTTGCTATGTTTTCGACTCTGTTTGCAATGTCGTTGATTAAACTACAATCTCTGAAATTTTGTCATTCTAGTAATTAAAGAGATCTTATTGGTTATCTATTCTTGGGGTTTGCTAGACTATTTTGAGAAGACAGTATTAGAACATTGAACCCAATTGTCCATGTTTCTGAAATATCAAGCAAGATACACTGACAGAAACATTAACAAGCTAACCCTTACCGGCTTCCCAAACACGTACCTAATCCGATATGATCTCTTGGCCTCTTGCTCGTGGAGATATTGTCTATGTCTACGAGCACTACCGAGTCGCATTTTGCCCTCCATTGTTAAGTAGTTTTTGCATCCTAGCATAGGTAGTTGCTGTTGGAGGATTTTCCGAGATTTTATACTAAATTGAAATTACAAAAACAATTTCAACTTATCTCTGTTGAGTGGCCGAGTTGAAAACCGAAGCTGCCGAGTGAGATCCGAGTGGCCGAGTGAGGTCCGAGTGGAATCTCCCGACCCGAGCAGGTTTTCCCGAGTGGCCGAGTGAGATCCGAGTGAAATCTCCCGAGCGGCCGAGTGAGCTCCGAGTGGCCGAGTGAGGTCCGAGTGGAATCTCCCGACCCGAGCAGGTTTTCCCGAGTGGCCGAGTGAGATCCGAGTGAAATCTCCCGAGCGGCCGAGTGAGCTCCGAGTGGCCGAGTGAGGTCCGAGTGGAATCTCCCGACCCGAGCAGGTTTTCCCGAGTGGCCGAGTGAGATCCGAGTGGAGTTTCCCGACCGGGATCTCCCGAACAGCAGTAGGACGTCTCCCGACCAGGGAGTTGCTGAGGCCTGCGCAGCGCAGTTTCCTTGAAACAGATTCATCCTCCTCCGGCGGTGCTTCGAGGCTCAGATGGACTTCCGTCTCTCAGGATACAACAGCAGACCACGGGCACAACGGAGCACGCGTTGCTCGTGGCGAACTGAGGAGGTACCCGACAGCTATCAGCGGAGTCGGGGGCGAAGTGGAGTGGAGAAGAATTTCGCACTGCGTCTCTGCCTGTGCGTCCCGTTTGCTCTCGGTCACGGCCTCCTTTTATAGGCTCAGACCTCACAGTATTAAATGACGAATTAATCGTCATTTAATGACATTTACCCGACCAGATCCAAACGTCTGGGGGTTACTGATCTCGCATTAAACAAAATTAATGCATCAGTTACATTCGAGCAAAAATCAAATCGGCAAAACTTTGGTTCATCTGCTTGGACAAATTTTGCCCCGACCGGTCTGACATTCGACGTGCGCGGGTCGTGCATGCACACGAGTTCACTTGGTTCAGTACAAATCCGGGCCCTGGATTTGCACCCCCCCCCCCCTGCGCACCCACGCGTGAGAGAGAGCCTCTCCCCTAGCATTTGTTCACAACTACCATGCTTGTGATACAATATAAACCAAATATTTTGCCTTAAGCTCCCAATGTGGGACTAAAGCCCCCCTCTCAAGGGAGCCCTTTTATTCTCCTCCTCACTTTCTACTCAAGAGAAAGTAACCATGTGGGACTAAAAGTCCCTCCACCTCTTTTCCATTCACACCATATATCCTAAGATATATATAACAGTTGCTGCTTCACTCTTCGTGCATTGACTTCTCCCCCTAGTAGCAATCATGCGAGTTTCCCGCCCCCGTAGGCATGACGCGATTGGTAATGACTCACTTGGGTAATCCCTCACTTCCCGGGTTCGATTCCTCCCTAGTAGAGCGCGCAGTATGCTGACGGAAGAAATCACCATAGGCTGCTATGTGGTCGGGTCATCGGATACCTATATCATTAGTGGTGAAGTCGCCACGTGTCTCCGTCCCGCGATTTACCCTCGTTAACTGGTGGGGACTCTCGTTGAAGGCTGTGGGACATGACCAATCAGCCAAGCGGATTAGTCGGACGCAAGCTTAGATACCCCTTGTAAATAAAAAAAATCATGCGAGTTTCCCTCATGCCATATTACCATGGGAGCAGCGAGGAGGGATCAGGCCAAGCTTGTTAGGATCAAAGAAAAAAGTATTGGCGCAACGACCTTGAATCAAGATTGACCAAGCTCAAGTGGGTTTGAGTTTCGATGTTACATAGGTTAAGATTGATTGAATACTTAATAGTGAAGAAATCCAAGTGGATCATGATTGATCAAACATTTGACAACTAAAAGTTCAACGAAAAGTTAACAAGGGTAAAATCCAAGTGGGTCACGATTGACCAAACATTTAGAAGTTGGAAGTCCAACAAGGAGTTAACAAGAGAGCAAAGTCCAAGTGGGTCATGATTAATCGAACACTTGACAGTTGGAAGTCCAATAGAAAATCAGCAAGGGAGCAAAGTCCAAGTGGGTCACAGTTGACTAGATATTTAGTACATGGAAGTCCAACAAGGAATTGACAAAGAAACAAAGTCCAAATGAATTACAGTTTGCTTTACATTTAGCAATGAATGAAGTGAAGTCATAATAGGTCAGAGAGGACCGATTGTTAGGCATGTAGGTGAAGTTGTCATAGAGGATCTAATATTAGGCATGAGACATGAAGTTCTAACCGGTCATGAAAAACCAAATGAGGCAATAGGTCAAGGAGGACTAGATGTTTAGCAATGATAAAATCCTAATAAACCAAGGTTGATCGAATGTTAAACATGAGAAGAGGAAGTTCAAATAAGTCAAGGAGTCATACTAGGTTAAGATTGATCAGATGCTAAACAAACAAAGTCATAATAGGTTGAGATCAATCGGATATAAGCAAAGTAAAGGTTCATTAAGGTTGGAACAAAGGTATCGACTATTATGGATTACTAGTCGATTGATGAGCCCTAGATTAAGAATTTAGGGTTGAGGGGGTTTGCAGTATGATCAATTGACTATGAGTGTTATCAGTTGACTGATACATAAGTTGAGTGAGGAACTCAACTAATGACATTGTGAAACACACAAGTTTTGCAATCGATTCGAGCACTCGACTAATGAGCACTAGTCAACTGTTGATAAGTTGGATGGAGTCATTGGGCTGATAGAGTAGAGCAATGTTCGAATTATAGTGGATCAAGATTTCAGTTGTGACATCAACCCTATAAAAAATAGGTTTTGTGGAGATTTCAAGTTATGATTGCGAAACTATAGAAAGCTAATTACTGGAAGCTTTAGAGAAGAGTATTGCTGCACTAGACCATCAGTAGGCAATCCAAACAACTACAAAGTGAGCAAAGTATAAATTCATTCTTATAAAGATCTTTCATTTACATTGTATCTATTTTCTATTATATCATTGGATTCATGATAATTTTGCTTGTAAGAACAGGTTTTGTAAGAGGTTTATCCGCCTCCAGAAGATGTCTGACGAGGAAGAATAGTAGTGTTACAATTAGGATTCTAGGTCGTGGAGTAGGAATTGGAGATTCCAAACTACGTAAAATTGATGTGTTTTTGTACTTGTGTTTTTTTTCGAGTTGGAAGAAAAATTAAAAAAAAACCCAACCGAACCCGACCCGAACCCGAATACATCCCAAAACCCCTAAATTCGAACACGAACCCGACCAACCCGAACCCAACCGAATAACCCGATTCAAAATGATAGTTTGAATATTTTTCTTATAATTCTTCACTTTCATCTCAATACTCTATCATTATCCTACTAACATTGATATTAATATACATAAAACATCTTAATTTTCAAAATAGAATTTGATTTAACCCAAAAAAATTATACTAACCCCTAAATTTGGGTTAACCCAAGTTACCACAAAATCCATCCAACCCGAATCCGATCTGGACCCAAAATCCTTAACCCGAACCTGATTTTTTTTCGAGTTGACTCGGGTCGGGTCGTCGAGTAGAGTTCATTTTTGACACTCCTACCTAAGGATACATTTCATTCAAATTATCATGCATAATCTTGGTTGTGTGATTATTTGATAATCACATAATCAAGGTTATGGGGAATAAAATATAATTTAATATTGTTTGGTTGAACTTAGATAATACGATAATCTAATTTAACATTTTATTGATTTGCCCTAATTCCTCTTCTGCTGATTTACCATTAATTTAGGTGTTGACATGACATTGTCATCACCACCTCCACATTCAGCATTAGTGGCTTGCCCTTGCCCTCACGGGCTGGCTCGGTTGATAAGGTGTCTGGCTGCTTGCATCGGAGGTCTCAGGTTCGAGAGTCGCCAGTCGCACACGGGGTAAAAACCTGGTCTGCTGGCTTAAATCCTCTCGGTCTCAGGCGTCTTACCCCACCAGTAAAAATCATGATTTATTCCCCTCTGGACACTTGTGGAGTTGGGATCAAGGGGTTGCATTAGTGGCTTGCCCTCTTCTTGAACTTGGTGAATGCTTCTGGCTTCGATTTATGGCAGTGTAGCAGTATCTCCTTGTAGAACTCCTCATTCTCAACGTTGTCTACACGCCTGGCTTGAACTACCTCCAGGCCCAATGTGAGGGCGGCCACCTCTTCCTTTCCTTCATCGGCTCCCCCTTCGATGCCGCTGAAACTAACATGGAACGGATCCAACTTTAAGAATCTGAAGCTGTAGAGGAGCCCGAGGAAGAGGAAGAGGAGGAGGAGGAAGTGGAAATCTTCAATAGGGAAACCATCATGGAGTTCAAAGTGAGCCAACAACTGAGCGGCACTACGGCGCCTTCAAGGTCATCTGTTCTTCGATCGTCATCATCAAGTTTATCAGCGGTGGCAAGTGCAAGGGTGAAAAGACATCGGTTGAAGAAACACTAGCAGGAGGAGATGTTACAGAGCATAAGGAGGTGCAGCAGCGAACTGTTCATGCCATTGTTTATGGCGGCATAGTAGCAACTCATCGATGTTGATGCTTATATAGAAGAGCATTGACCTCCGAAGCAGATGCTTGCTCTACAATGGTCATCGGCGAGGGGGGATGGGATGCCTAAGGTTTCATCCTTGAAGGCGGAGAGGCACGTGATGACCCATTTTGAATCAACTATCTTGGGGAAAACCAAAAAATGATTTTAAAAAAAAAAAAATTGTTTACAACAAATCGTGGAACACCTTACGTCTTCTATTTGTCTATTCTTAAGTTGTATTTTCCTAATTTTTGAAGATGGGATAGGAAGTATTTGGGAAGAACTTTTCTTTTGATGCTTCTTTAGTGAGGAATACGGATCAAATCATACAAATGCTTGTACGGATTGATGCTGAAGGTTCTCCTGAATCGGATGTTTTGTTCTTGTTGAGTAACGATTAATGATTGTGGAGAATTTTATTTCTTGAATAAGTTGATTCTTGTAAGTGATTATTCTTAAGTTTAGTGAGTATAAAATTATTGTTTGAAAATAAAAGCCAAAAGAGCTGATACCAAGATTAAAAGTTTGAGTGTGTTTGGGGTGAATAATTGCTTTCAAAGCTTAATTTTTAATTTGAATGACAATATAATATCCTTAAACTATAAAAAAATATATAAAAATTATTAATTATTTAAATATAATTTCGATACTATCAATAATTTGTTCACGTAATTATTATTAATTTAAATAGTGATATAATTATTATTTATATTTTAAATATAGTATTAAAATTAATTTTTTTTATAATTTGAATATTTGAAAAAATATATAAAATTAATAAAAAAATAAAAAATAATATAATTTATATAAATATAATATATATATAGCGGCAAGTGCGATCAGGTAAAATGTTATATTATTTAAGGATATAAATATTATTTTTTAATGTTATATCATAAATAAAAAAGCAGAAGCAGGTAGAAGCATCAAATTCTTGCTTCTAACTTCTGAGCAAAAGTAACATAAGCTAAAGCAGAATCTAACCTTCCCAAACACTCAAAAGTGATTCTGTGTAGCCAGAATCTAAAAAGCAGATAGCAGAAACTCTCTTAATCATTACCTAAATTAAATAAGATTTTAATTGATAACCAATCAATTTAGTGCAAACTAAGTTGAAATTGTCTCCATAAGAGCTTTATTATAGATAGTTTTCTCTTTTATTTGATCTGGTATATTTGTTCATCCATAAAAGGTTTCTCGACCGTCACATCTTAATTAAAGAGGAAAAAATATTGGCATTTAGAAGTTGATGGCAAAAGACGATTCACTTACTCGCAACGCCCGATAATTCATCCCAATGACAACATGAACGAGGTAAATCACAAAGACTACTAATCTAGATATTATAACTAACACGTGAAAAAGACAAATATATTAACTTTATCAAATTTTAATTCTAATATAATAATATTCATATATAAATCATCAATTACGTGAGACATTCAGAAGTGATCCACCGAAAAAGGAATAAATCGTGGATCTAATAATTCTAGAGAATCGTGAATCATAATAAATTAATATGCCCCTAGTTTGTATTTTTAATTTTGTGCTCTCTGTTTGTTTTTTTTTTTTTTTTTTTTATGCAGCATATATTTTCTAGAGGACATACTGCACATTAAAAATGGTATTCACCATCCTTTACCACATCTATCACCTCAATAATCGATCCAATTAACATCACACTTGATATCTATGTTTCTCAGTACAAAATTTCAAATTCAAACATATTATTTAAGCGAGATGTAGAATGAGATATTCCTATCTTTACTATGTGATCATGCAATTTCAATCAAAGCAAAGTATCAAGTCAAACATACTAAAAGGTTATTGAAATAAATTCTACATAAATTTTACTTTACAAAATTCACTATTGAGTGGGGAAAGACTTGGTTTGGCCCAACCAAATTCACCAACCATTCCATAGAAATCCATCTTCTACAAATGGTCTTAGTTTTGGATTGTGGCCTTGCAATAAGACAATGATAAGCGTTTTTCTTTCTTGGTTGCCTCATAGTTTTAGCCATTATTGCTAAAATTTATTTTTTGACTCCCAATAATCATGTTCACTATATTTGAGTAATTTTTTCTAAAGCCAACTTTAAGAAAGCTACTTGATTCCTCAAAGTATCTCTCTACCTTCATTTCCTTAATCCTATTTCCATGAACTTCATTGAAATGTGTATATAAACTAAGTTTGGTCTTCGAGCTAAACTCTCTTTCTTTAATCCCTTGTTCTTTATAACCAACTTCGGATGTTGGCTAGCAAACACCATATCGAGTTACACATTAGACAAATAGTGCAAATATCCATATGGCCGTAAATATTAAATTTATAACTTCTGGTGCAGTCAGACCCATGAGCACATTGCAGTTGATAGCTAGGGAAGAACTAATAAGATAACTTACCACTGTCATCTACTTTGCATCGACATTAGGTTCTTTGATCTCCAAAACATTCTAATGACAAATTACAGGTATGATGCTTGTCTCAGTTAAAGTCTCAAACTTATTCCATGAAAACAAATCTGTTAGTAGTAAGTTGTAGGAAGCCGAAGCAGATGGTAGCCACACCTTCCCCATTTTCTGGATGTGCTAAAAAAAACTTGCTAAACTGCCTGGATGAACAGCACAACCAGATGGCTGGTTGGTCGCGTTTAAATATGGATTTGCTGCAGCATCTTTGGCATTTGATTTGCATACTGCACAAAGAGCTGGTCTAAAGTATTGAAGATCACCCTGCGGCCTCATCTACAAGGACAAGCACATGTCAAGAAGTAGCAAATGCATACAATTGTCTAAAATTTTCACTGCTTGCTACAATTCAACAATCACCACATAGCGATAGACATTAGATGAACAGTTCAACTATCCAAAAAGTAGTCAATTCAATCTATCAGCTTTTGGTGCGGGCAGATTTATGAGCACATTTCATTTCACAGATAGTGACGATCTGGCTTACCCCCTTGTGGTCACCTACTTAGCATTAGCATTAAATTCTTTGAACTCTGCAACATACTGGTCCAAGAACAACTGGATTGTTCGCCAATACCGATCACCGCCAGAGTACCATGTATCCATGTGCATGCCATTTGGAAAATCCACAAATCTGCAATCCGGGTTATTTTCTATAGCTTTGGAGTGCAGCATCTGCATATGCAAAGGGGGAACTAACTCATCTTGCAACCCAGATAGAAACAAAATTGGCTGTTCAATCTGCATGACAAAGCAAACCTGTAAAACATCTACTCCATCTACAGCTACTTGCTTAACAAGCATATAGATTAAAAATATGGAAGCAGAATTTAAAAAAGTAAATATCAAGAATGAAATTCCAATGTAGGGATGTGATCCTTGTGAACCATCCTGAATAATCCCATGGTTCGATGATGATGAAGTTTTAACATCAAAAGTAAACATTTATAGAAAATGATGGTTGGTCGATGTGGAGACAAATCAGTATCAGATTCCCTTTTAGATTAGATGGTTCATAGCAGAGGTTTCTAAATATAATTTGTATATGCATAGTATTGCAGTCTGGAGTTTTGTCCTTTGGAATGGATATCATTATCTTGACCATAACTTTTTGTTGATGGCCAAGAGCACAGCGATGCAGAGAGATCGCTCTGTTGATTTTAATAAGGGTACAATACTATTCCTAAAACACGAATCTGTGGGAACAAAAACTTTGAAAAGCATATGCAGACAACATCATAATAAATAAAAATAATGTAACTCTATCACGAATAACAAAAGAAAAATGCAAGCAGAATAAATATTCCAACAGTTGTAACAGACAACTTGTACTGGTTATGCAAACAACTCCAGAATTTAATCTGTTAATCATGCTAAGGTAGTTCAATCATAGTTGACTTACACCTAATCATAACGCTCCTCTCTCTTCATTTGTGTCATGTAGTCATTCATTTATTTAATCACTTGATATAGATGAATTTGAAACTGCATCTTGGTTGAGCTCATTAAACCTATCTATTAAATCTAACATCAAGCATAACTGAAGTGTAATCTCTTTTCTTAACTATTAGCTGTATAAATAAATATATATATATCCTAATTTATATTTTTTCTTAAAATACAAATTACTCCCTAGAATAGAATATTGATTTATTTCCTAGAATAGAATCCTAACTATTTCCTAAAATAAGCCCCTAACTTTGTATATAAATAGGGGCTTACATCTTATAATATGCATCTTGAATTCTTTTGGTTATTTCTAATAACATGGAATCAGAGCCAATTTAGGTCTACATGCTTCTCTCTCTCTCTCTCTCTCTCTCTCTCTTCTCGTTCTTTTCCTTTTCTTTTCGATCTTTTCCTCCTTCAATAGCGCGCTTCTCTGCTCTCGTCGCCCTCTTCCTTCACCTTCGCACACGATCGCCTTGGCTAGGTTCTCCCCTTGACGTTGTTCTTCATCTAGGCGGTGTTCTCCCATCGCCGTCACTCAGCCTGTTGCGCCAGCTGCGATTACGTCGATGAGAATTTAGCCGCTGCTTGCTCCGGCCCTGTTTGCCTTGATGATTGCTTCAGCAGCACCTTCGTAACCCATGATTTGGTTCGTTTATCTCAAGTCCTTCCTCTTTGCTAAGCGATAGCAGTAACTTTCAACCCTGCTTTCCTCTTCAAAAAAAGCTCCAGCAGCTCTGGTTTTTTTTTCCCCTTGATTACTCCAGGTCAACAGCAATTTATTTATAGCTCTTCGTTTTGTGCCTGAATTTATAACAACAATTTCTCTTGGGCTTCAATATACTGAGTGATTTCATCTGATCACACTTGGATATTTCCTTCCTAAAACGAGGTTGGTCTTCTTTCAGCTGTTTCTTATTTTACATAAAATTTTATGGCTGAAAATAAGTCTTCTGTTATGACAGATGTTCTTCCTGTGATGTCTAAAATCAAGGATTACAAGTTAAATGGTTCAAATTATTTGGATTGGAGTAAAATTGTTCGTCTTTATCTACGAAGTATTGACAAAGATGGGCATTTAACTGATGACCCTCCTCAAGAAGCTTCAAGGCAGGCATGGCTAAGAGAGGATGCTCGCTTATTCCTTCAGATCCGGAATTGTATTGATAGTGAGGTAATTGGTTTGATCAATCATTGTGAATTTGTTAAAGAATTGATGGATTATCTAGAATTTCTGTATTCCGGAAAAGGAAATATCTCCCGTATGTATGAGGTTTGCAAAGCTTTTTACCGTGTGGAAAAACAAGATCAGCCACTGATTAATTATTTTATGACATTCAAGAAGACGTATGAGAAGCTTAATATGTTGCTACCCTTTAGCCTTGATGTGAAGGTTCAACAACGCCAACGAGAGCAGATGGCTATCATGAGCTTTCTCGCTGGCCTATCTCCTGACTTTGAATCTGCTAAATCACAAATTCTCTCTAGTTCTGAGGTCTCCTCCTTACAAGATGTATTTAGTCGCATTCTTCGTACAGAAAGTACTACACCCATTCCACTTAGTGGTGCTTTGGTGAGTCGCAATACTAATTATGTGCCTAAGAAATCAACTGTTCACAAAGGAGGAGGCTCACAAGACTCTGAAACTCGGACGTCGAATTCTAGTGGTATTATATACAACTATTGTCGAAAACCAGGACATACAAAGTTTGAGTGCAGAAAGTTCAGTACAAAAATCAACAAAAACACTTGGCTCATATTGCATCCACTAAAGAAGCCCTTGATAAATCAGTTCTTATCTCTGCAGATGAATTTGCCAAGTTCTCTCAATATCAAAAATCACTCGAGACTTCATCTTCCTCTGTCACTGCTATTGCTGATTCAGGTAACCCAACACATGTCTTCTTTTTCATCCTCTAAATGGGTCATTGATTCTGAGGCTACAGATCATATGACAGGTAATTCGAGTCTCTTTTCTACTTTTTCGCCAAAATCAAACACTCCTATTGTTACATTAGCTGATGGATCTTCTTCTTGTGTTCGAGGGTCTGACACTATCAATCCTACTCCTTTGCTTTCTCTATCTTCTGTCTTACATTTACCTAATTTATCATTTAATTTGCTCTCTGTTAGTCAATTAACTCGTAATCTAAACTGTTGCATCTCATTTTTTCCCGACCATTATTTATTTCAGGATCTCTCGACGAAGAAGATTATTGATAAAGACATAAGTCTGGAGGCCTCTACATTCTTGACCCACTTGTCCCAAGATCCTTTGCTTGCTCCAGTGTAACTTCTCCTTTCGAGGCTCATTGTAGGTTAGGTCATCCATCTCTTCCTTTGCTCAAGAAGCTTTGTCCACAATATAGTAAGGTGTCTTCCTTGGATTGTGAGTCATGTCAGTTTGCAAAACATCACCGTCTTAGTTCGAGTCCAAGGGTAAATAAACGTGTTATAATTCCTTTTGAGTTAGTTCACTCTGATATTTGGGGACCTTGTCCTATTTTGTCTAAACCTGATTTTAGGTATTTTGTTACTTTTGTAGATGATTATTCTCGTGTAACTTGGTTATATTTAATGAAAAATCGTTCTGAATTATTTTCTCTATTTTGCACCTTTTGTGTTGAGATTAAAACTCAATTGAATACGTCCATCCGTACTCTGCGAAGTGATAATGCCAAGGAATATATGTCTAGTTTATTTCAATCGTATATAGGTCAGAATGATATGCTTCATGAAACCTCTTGTATTCATACTCCATCCCAAAATGGTGTAGTTGAACGTAAGAATAGACATCTACTTGAAACTGCACGAGCCCTTTTATTTCAAATGAATGTTCCCAAGTCTTTTTAGGAAGATGCGATTTCTACCGCATGTTTTCTCATTAATCGCATGTCATCTTCTGTACTTCATGGTGAGATCCCTTACAAAATTCTATTTCCTAATAAGTCATTATATCTTGTTAACCCTAGGATATTTGGTAGCACTTGTTTTGTTCAGGATGTTCGTCCACATATCACTAAATTAGATCCCAAGTCTTTGAAGTGTATTTTTCTTGGTTATTCTCGTCTTCAGAAAGGTTATAGGTGTTATTGTCCAAGTATTAGCAAATATCTTGTCTCAATTAATGTCGCTTTCATGGAAGACACACTTTATTTCTCATCCCCACTTATCCCGACTCCTCAAAGAGAAGAAGATGATTTATTGGTATATTCTATCACATCCTCCACGCCTGTCTCGAAACCGACTCTTGACAAGCCTCCTATTGTTCAAGTATACTCCAGACGTCAACCTCTTGATTTATGTCCTGTACCTACTACTTCGCCGTCAGATCTAATTCCGAATGATGATCTTCCTATTGCATTATGTAAAGGTAAACGTCAATGTACTTATCCTATCTCTTCTTTTATTTCTAATAACAGCTTGTCGTCTTCTTCTTGCTTTTTTATTGCTTCACTTGACTCTGTTTCTGTTCCTAAAAATGTCCGTGAGGCTATATCTCATCCTGGTTGGAGAAATGCAATGATAGAGGAAATGAAAGCCTTAGATGATAATGATACTTGGGACTTATTTGATCTACCTTCAAGAAAATGAGCTATTGGATGTAAATGGATATTCACAGTTAAAGTCAATCCAGATGGGTCAGTTGCCAGACTTAAAGCTCGTCTTGTTGCTAAGGGTTATGCTCAAACCTATGGTGTAGATTATTAAGATACTTTTTCTCCTGTTGCTAAGTTGACATCTGTTCGATTATTTATTTCACTGGCTGCTACTCATCATTGGCCTTTACATCAACTTGATATCAAGAATGCTTTTCTTCATGGTGATCTTCATGAGGAGGTGTATATGAAGCAACCTCCTGGTTTTGTTGCTCAGGAGGAGATGGGGCGAGTTTATCGTCTTCGAAAATCTTTGTATGGTTTGAAACAGAGTCCTCGTGCTCGATTTGGAAAATTTAATCAGGTTGTTGAAAAATTTGGTATGACAAAAAGCAAGTCTGATCATTCTGTGATCTACAAGCAGTCAAGAGCTAGTATTATTCTATTAGTTGTGTATGTGGATGATATTGTTATCACTAGAAGTGATAATACGGGAATTTCATCTCTCAAATCTTTCATTCTTACTCAGTTTCATACAAAAGACTTAGAGGTGCTAAAGTATTTCTTAGGTGTTGAAGTTATGAGGAGTAAAAAAGGGATATTTCTATCTCAGAGGACATATGTTCTCGACTTATTGGCTGAGACAGAAAAATTAGGAGCAAAGCCTTGTAGTACTCCAATAACTCAGAACGTGGATCTCAAAGTAGATGGAGGACTATTTGAACATCCAGAGAGATATCGAAGGTTGGTTGAGAAGTTGAATTATCTTACTGTAACTTGTGCAGATATTGTATATTTGGTTAGCGTTATTAGTCAGTTCATATCATCTCCAACAGTTCATCACTGGACAGCGCTAGAGCAAATTTTGTGTTTACTTGAAGGAAGCACCCGAACGGGGTATCGTATATAAAAATCATGGGCACACTTATATTGAATGTTTTTCAGATGCAGATTGGGCAGGTTCTAAAATGGATAGAAGGTCTACTTCAGATTATTGTATTTTTGTTGGAGGAAATTTAGTCTCGTGGAAGAGTAAAAAGCAAAACGTTGTGTCACGGTCCAGTGAAGAGCCAGAATATAAGGCTATGACACAGTCTGTGTAAAATAATGTGGATACATCAACTGTTGACTGAAGTAGGATTTAAAATTTCAGTACCAGCAAAATTGTGGTGTGATAATCAAGTTGCTAGTCACATTGCATCAAATCCCGTGTTTCATGAGCGAACTAAGCACATTGAAATTGATTGTCATTTTGTTTGTGAAAAAATTCAACAAGGCCTGATCACTACAGCATATGTAAAAACTGGAGAACAACTAGGGGACATCTTCACAAAAGTTTTAAATGAGGTCCAGGTTGATTATCTTTGTAACAAGTTAGGCATGATTAATATCTATGCTCCAACTTGAGGGGAGAGTATTTTTATATATATATATATCTTAATTTGTATTTTTTCCTAAAATACAAATTACTCCCTAGAATAAAATCTTGATTTATTTCCTAGAATAGAATCCTAATTATTTCCTAAAATAAGCCCCTAACTTTGTATATAAATAGGGGCTTACATCTTGTAATATGCATCTTGAATTTTTTTGGTTATTTCTAATAACATTAACCATAAAGAAATCTTTCCCTGACAACATCAAATCTTATTAGGTCACATAATTTATCTCCTTGTTTTTTCTTCTTCTTATTTTTTTTATTATATAGCTATTTTAAATTAGCATAACTAGGATATGTGATCACGTATGCTTATGTGAACCCTGCACATGTGTTTGCTGGTGCCTATGCAACCAAATGAAAATGTCTTTAGAACAATTATGGGAATTTGTACACATGAAGGTCGACCAAGCGAGATGCCACTTCGACTGAAGAGGTAAATGGACTATAATTCAGATGATATTAAGGTGGCCCAGATCATTTGTATGAACTATGAAAAGGAGTAGAGTGAAATTCACTTATATTTTGGAGATGGGTTGTGAAGGAACCTAAAAGTTCGTGGAGTATTTTTATATGTTCTCTACCTAACTGACTGTTTTTAAACACTAAAAACTAGCTTGCCAACTGTCCTAGTCAAGGTTTAAAATATTATGAGTTTTGATCCCCGGTCAAAACAGTACAAGCCGGTAAATTATTGTTCTCACATGCAACACAATTAAACATGCTTCAAAGCATTTTGAAATGAATCCAAATGAATTTTAATCCAATAATCCCCTTTTGACTCAATTTGTTTAACTCTATATATAAGCCTCTACCAATCATGAAGTCAATTAAATCAGCAAAAAGTTACAAAAATACAAGAATAATTTGACTAATGATTAGACCTTACTACTAAAATGAGTGTCGTGCATTTAATAGGAGAAACTTATCCTGACTAATAAAGTAAGTCCTTGAAAATTCCACAAGTCAATATTCTCCTTCTAAAGGTGGAGAAACTTATCCCGTCCAAAATAATATTTTACAATAAAGATAAATCAAAAGCTAAAGAAAACACATGTATCAAATAAACCTTAAGCCTTAAAAATAAAATACTATTAAAGAACAATAAAAGGCAAAATAAAGCAATGTGAATGTTGTAGAATGATAGCATGATTGTTGCTTGATGATTGTTGGCTGAGCTTCTCTTTCCCCATTATTTATAGCCTTCAAATTGAGCTTAAATATCATTCACACAGTTGTTCTATTCAATTATAGTAGACTTAAATCCTTGACGACCAACCGAAACATTGATCATGAATGCCTCATGTACCAACTATTGTCTTCAATCAACTAAACACCTATCAATCGACTCAACTGGATAAGATCACAAGTTTATCTTTTGGTTGATTATGATTCCAATCAACTCAAATAATATTAAGTCAACTCAAATCTAATCACAACTGCAAGTTGACATAGATAACTATTGTTGCAACCTTATCCTCCAATAGTTACTTTCATCAATTGCCTCAAGACCTCTTTGATTGACTCAATTCCAACAACGAGTAGGTTTTTTCTAGCAATCAACTGTGAGTTAACTAAAGTTCCTTCAATCATGTCGATCAATCAGTTCAAGTTGAAATAGATCTTTTCTCTTCATATATGGAATGTCTACAATCAACTATGGAGTTGACATGATTCCTCGGCTTCAATCATCGATTACAACCAAAAATCCTATTTTTTGGTCGAGTACATGCCTCGGAAAAAGTCTACTAAAAAACCAAGATTACAAGTACTTTATAATCTCTCATATCTCACATGCCAAGAGTTCTCACCTCGGTGCTTCTTCCATCTACTAAGAGACCTTACCTTTAGACCTCTTTCACTTGTCAAGAGGCTTCACCTCCAGGTATTCCTTTCGCAAGAGGCCTTGGCTTCGAGTATTCCTCTGCTTGTCGAAAGGCCACGTCTCTGGATCTTCTTTGACTCCACCTCCACTATAAACCTTCTTCATTGACACCTATGCCAGTTGAGCATCTTGTCAACTCCTGTTGATCTTCTCCCTCTACAAAGGACTTTTTAGACTTCTCCATCTACCAACTTGTGTTGAACTTCTTCATCCTCCAAGTATCTAGTCAACCTTGGTCTAATTGAATTTTTCTATTTGCCCATTCCTGACAGACTTCCTTATTTGTCGAAACTTGTTATACTTCTTATTTGCCGAGTATTAGGTCAGCCCTAACTTACTTTGACTTTTCCAACTACTCGCCTGCAGTTATTTGCCAAGACTTTTACACCCCCACAATTGACAAACTCATAATCATAACATTAACCTAAAACTTTTTGTCACACACATCAAAGTAACCTAGTTAAATTCGACTACTTAAGGCATGATTTCACCAACAACCCCTTAGGACCTTAGGTTGATTCGTCATCGTCACATGGTAAACGAATAGACACCCCTTAAAACATTAGATCATTAGGATCACTCAAGCACCACATCAAACTTTTGTCAAGAGGCATTGAAATGTTGACTAACCCTACAATAAAGGTCCATTTTGCAAGCAATCATGCATTCATTTGAACTATTAAACCTAATTCCTTATTTTATATCGTGTCAACACAATAATTATAGCTCTAATTGACCCATTTAGATGATCATCATATGACGAGTATCAAACCAAAAGGTGGAGGCAAGCCATTGATGGAATAATTGTGCCCAAAGCAACCATGTTCAACAAGGATTTTCTTTTGATGTGTTTGGTAAATTGTTTAAGTTAGGCTTGTCTGTGTTACCAAGTTATGCGCATTGAATTTACAAGGACTTGGTAGATTGCACATGGGACATTACTAGATGATGGTATAGGACACCCAACACTTGAAGTCTTGGAAGCAAGGCTCTTGAGCAAATTCATAAAAACCTAGAGGCATGTGGGCATGTAAGTACGGTTTTGGGTAAATGAGTGAAGATTTCAAGGTGCGACATTTAGGAATGTAAAGTGTTGGAAGCAATGCTTTTAGACAAATAGGCGAAGACCTCGAAGCATGGCTTTTGGGGCATGCGATGTCTTAGGGAGTGGGTTTTTTGGACAAACTGATGAAGATGTGGAGGCATAACCTTTAGGGAATGGAAGTAAGTGAGACTTTTAAGAAGGAAGATCTAAAAATATGGAGTCTAGGGCAAGCTAGTGAAGACTTAGAAGATGGTGAGCGATGATGAGTAAGTTATAATATGGATTCACATTCTTAGGCAAGATCATTGAGGGATGACGTGAAGGATGACGTGCCTAAGCTAGGTAAGGTAGGTTACAAAATTTGGCTTGCAGAGAATTGTTGACTAAAGAATCATAGGTTCTTAGTTGTAGTTTATGATTAAGCTCACCTGGATCTTAAGACATAGGCCTACAGAGTGTAAGCAAGCAAAGTCAGGAGTCAAGTGATGGTTAATCTAGTTGATTGGAGTGTTCAATTGACTGAAATAAAGAGTCCAATCAGCTATACAAGATTTGGTCGACTAAACTAATGATTAATTGTCGATTGTTGGCATGTAGATAGTTTTCAAATTCCAATTGACTGATGAAGGATTTTAGTTGACTAAACCTATTCAAAAAATATCCATTGGTTAGTTGTTGGAGGACTATCTATATAAACAACTCATGCATTTTATCTCTGAAACGGTGCACGAATTTGTTCCTAATATTCCAATATTATTGTAGTCGAAAAAATTGCCCAAGGGCTTTCGGAAGGCATCTTCTACGACTAGTTGGTAACTTCTCTCTACACTTAATTATAGGCATTGGAAGAGAAGACACTTATACGAGATTTGCCCCTCTCTAGAAAAGGGAGTTCTCTGATAATGGGAGTAAAATCATATGAACTTTAAATGTTTACAATGGTATGCATGCTCCTATTTGCTTTTCTAAGAACTTACAGACATGGCACTTGTCACGGTAGGAGAATCCACCAACAAACTAACAAGTTCACCGACCCTGCAACCCCACCCCACCCAAAAAAAAAAACTTCCAAATAAGCCCTAAGTAGTCATGTTCGACTATATTCTTTTGATGTGTTTAGCAAAAGTTCAAGTTAGATTTGTTGGTATGATTTGTGTGCGCATTAAGTTAAAAAGAAGTGGATGCTGAAGTTCATGGACCCTGACTTAGCACAGTAAAAAAATTTGTGACACCTTAATTGCCAACACTTTGAAAAGCATTGATATTTCTATTGTCAATACTTTAAAGCATCGATAATCATCCTTTTTGGTGTAGTGAATCAATTTGAGTCAATATAAGATATGAACTATTCTGGGACATGAAATTTCTGAATTTGTCGCATGCTACAAACTTTCAAAATGAAGTTTAAATTATGAAAAATAAGTCAATGAACTATGTATGCAGCAAATTCCAGGCTGACCTTATCAATGATATCTATGGTGCACCATGGTGAGCGAACAAAATAATTAAGAATCTTTGGGCCTTTAGGTCCATTGCTACCAATGAACCATTTTAGAAAAGGAAACATCATAGCTGCCATATCAAGGATGGAAGTGAATGTGTTCTCCAATACGATAGCAGAAACCTGGAAATAGAAATGATAATTATGAATCAAGAACTTCAGATAATCTTCAGGAGCTGAAAATGTGCAAAAGATGAATACAAATTCCAGATCTAATCCAGAACTTAAGCTTAAAAAAAGAATGTTAATCCACTATTGACTGAGGAACTATGAATAATAAAAAAATATCGCACTGAACATTGAATCAGAGCAACATAGATGTCGAAATTACAAGTCTTAAGTCAGATATACTGAACAAAACCTAGGATAAATTCCAAATAGTGGCTTCAATCTTCCACATTACAAGTAGAAAGTAGCTAGATAATGGAATAGAGAAAGCAAGGTTCAAAATCTCGAGCCTTGTCTAAGTTTCGGTCATTGAATAAAACGATATTGTTTTGGTATCGTGCCAATGTTTTCATGCATGGTACCGGTAATCGATTGGAGTTGAAGAAGGAAGAAGAAGAAACATAGGAAGGAGACATTGTATGTGCTAAGCATGATTTTAAATTCCCGAAACATAGCATTCCGGTCCATGCATATCTTTCCAGTCAAAGATCAAAACTCAACATAGACAATGTTTCCTTCCCTTATTTCACCTCCTTCCTCTTTCAATCTCCAATTTATCACCGGCACAATGCATATCTTTCTCATCAAAGACCGAATCTACGGCATGAACATTGGAATTGACTGGTATCGAGTTTCGGTGATTTACCAAAACAATACATTTCGATCGTTTTACCCGGCATAGTACAAGATTTTAAACCATGAGAGAACATTTTAGTTATACCTACTAAGAGAAGTGACATAACAAATTAAAAGGTAATTGTCAAACACTAAATGAGAAAAAAAGAGGTTTCCATCAAAGAGAGAGAGAGAGAGAATAAATAATCAGTATTGGATCAACATAATATTTGCAAAGGGCAACAACCTTATCAGGATTATTCTTTGCGAGCATAGCTCCAACTGCACCACCTAAAGATCTCCCAAAAACCACTATTCTTGATGGGTCAATATCAGTTCTCTGACTAAGATGATCTAAAGCTGCCTAATTATGAAAGCAAAGTCTTGCTAGTCATAATTAATAGTCTCATAACAGAAATCACAAAAGAGAAAGAACAAACCTGGGCATCCTTTATGATGCCATGTTGTGATGGGTAGCCATCACTTTCCCCGTACCTGTTCAATCATGCATACATATAGGCATGACTATATTAGACAACATTAGTTAATGATTGGTTTTAGTTCCATGTCACAACAAATTTAATAAACCAAAATAAAATAAAATAAAAGATGGTATTTGAAAAGAATACCCTCTATAAGAAAGCATGAACACATTGCAGTGAAGCCTCTGCATCATTATCCGTACAAATTCAAGACGGTGAGCAATATCTAAGCAGCTATGTCAAGGCATCTAAGAAATATATATCTAGTATATATGCAATGCAAGATATAGACACTTTGAGATGTTTAGGATACTGCCAGCATTTTCTTGGAAGAAAAGAACTGTTGGGCCTGTTGAACAACTGACGTGGCATGAATAATTTGTAGGTAAAAACCTAATTATTCTTATTTAATTGAAATTTAAGTAATTAAGAAAAACAAAAGAAGTAAAACTAGCAAAAGATAAAACGATGAAAGATATATAAAGCACCACTTCTAACAATTAAATGAATAACAACTTTATTTCTATAAACACATCAACATCAACCTACGGCAATAAATAATTTTACATAGAGATATACTTTATCTTTTAGGTCTTACTTTTTTATGAGTTTGTTATAATGGCTCACCACCAAGAGTGGGCTCCACAGTCCACACAAGTCAAGCTTCGGATTAGACCAAAGGATGGTTTGCACTTTGCTGAATCTATTACTAGTCTTCCTAGAAGTTGCCTTGAGGAGTTGAATTTACCTAGAAAATTCTGAAAACATCATCAACTAAACACTAGTTGTCAACACTCAAGATGCTTGATCTTTGAGTGTCATCAATTCTCTCCAAATCTGGTTGCTATCATTGTGTATATGGTAGATGAACGATCAACTCATCCCTTAAATGGAAAGGACCACACTATGAACACTTAACTTGGGACTTTTGAAGCTTTCCACCATGCTCAGACCTCCCACTACTTAGACTCCCTTCTTCAATCTTTGCCCTTGTTGAGTCTTGTCTTATCATCAACCTAATTCCTTATTACCAACTTAACAAGGTCTCAACCCCCACCCAAGCAAAGGCCATGAAAAAGGGAGGAGTGAATAAAAATTCATGAAAATTCTTCATCCCATACTCAAGTTCCTCGAAGGAATCCTCCCATAAAAGATTCTCTCATTCGAGTCCCGAACTTTGTCTACCTAGCTAGTGAAGTAGCAAAGACTCAAAGGGAGTACTTGTATCATAATCCATGGCTCAGCTAAAGGAGTTGAACTCATAGTTATTAAAGGCACTCGCCTTGCTGCGCCTAGGCACAACCAGGCAAGCCTTTTATTTTTGTGCATCTTAAGCGTGTGCCTTGTTGAAGAGGAAGAAACAGGTCTTCAGTTATACAAATCTAAAACATCTAGTGATAATGATAATGATATGATTGAGGAAGATGATGAAAATTAGATATTTGAAGTTTTTTAAAACAATTTGAATTATGCGCATATCGTATTTATTTGCTAATGAATTTTATATTTACATTATTGTTTAATATTTTATATACTATAGTTTTGTTAGTGAAATATTTTGGAAAAAAATCCCTATATATGTTTGAATTGTAAAAATTTATACCCAGTGTGGCTTACTTTGATGAGGCATGCGCCTCAACTTGCACCGTGCCCCTCAGGCCCCATCGCACGTGTGTGCTTTTGGCTGCCTCGCGCCTTAAATAACTATGGTTGTACCTTCCATTTGTAGGGAACTACTTATAGATGACCCTTTCATCCCTTTTATTCCCCCTTCTCACACTTGTAGCTACCATAGTTGCATTTCAACTAGAAGTGTGTACACTTAAAGTGGCTTCAAAATCTCTACTTGCCCCTTTTCACCAATGTACAATAGAGACTCTAACTCATTTTGTCCTACATAACACTTGAGGATTAGAGACTCTTGGTTGGTTTTGTAGCGTTCTGAAGTGACTTGAGGTCAGAGCTCTTATTCTTTCTTTGTTTAAAGGACTATGAGGATAGTGTTAAGCTTTTACATCTTTTCCCCAGGGTTTTAAGTTTCAAAATGTAAAGCTCTATTAAAGGTTAAAGGAAAGATTTTTTTTTCCTACATCTCTTATAGCTTAGAGAAGAATAGGGGTGGTTCCTAGTTGACTGGTATCTTTTGAAGCTTTCTAAGGCCATCCCTTCCTATGAAGATCTGAGAAGGAGATATTGGGCAGGCTGAAGGAGACCCATAAATGTTGTCTGATCAATGCCAAAGAGGGATGGTTGTCAAAGTCAGGATCATCCATGCCCTTATAGATCGCTAGGTAGAAGTTGATTAAGTCTTCTCTTCCCTTGCTTTCTAAAGCAAGTTCTGATGACTATTTCTATTGCTTTTCCAGACATAAGGATGTGGATTCATTATCCAACAACCGATGACCATCACCTTCTTAAACATCTCATGCTCCCCTAGGGGCTAGCATTCATCTCACAATGCTCCCTCGGCAACTCAAACACATGAACTCAAAGCAAAGCATAAGGAAGTAGGTAGCCTCCTTGTCCAGCGAAAGTGAATCCAGAGAATGTCATTACATGAAGCCACAATCACTCTCTCTTTTGGATGTTGATCACATCCCTTGCTAGCTTGCATCTCCACTGCTATTGCAAAGTAACACTACTCTCCTAGAGGCCATAAGTTGGGCCTAAGAACACACACAGCTACCTTAGCCTCTGGTTCTATAGTTCCATCCACCCTTTCCCCTCCTCCTGGGAATGACTTTCAAGGAGAGGACAAAGAGAGAGGGAAAGTACCAATTTTATTCCATCTCTTTGACATACTTGGTGGACCTGGACTTGCACAACCTTGGAGTTGCTCGACCTCTGCTTCGTTACCCCAACACTATTGTTCATTTAAGATGGGGATTCTAATGAGCAGACTTAATCAGGTCAAACCCATGGTTGGCCTGAGAGATCGCTCTAAAGTGGGGTCCGAGAGCTTTCCTCCATCTCTCAAACATTATCTCCTCCTACTTCTACCATCACTGGTTTATAGTAAATGTCATCTCAGCCTTCCTATGTCAATCAGATCTTTTGGTTGCCCACTTTATCACCACCCTCTTCGATTAGACCCGTGATGAAAGTATCTTGATGGGCCAAAACTACGCCGCTTGTAGTCTCCAGGATGAAGAGTCCATTCAACACTGCTAATGAAATATTTTCCTTGAGGACGAGACAAATAACACTTGGCAAACTAGTAATGCCTTCCAAGAGGAGGTGACTAAGTTGCAAAAAGAGATAAATTGGTGTGATCATGCACTAAGTGGTTGTTCGACAACATGTTTTGATGTGTTTGATAAAAAGAAAAGTTATCCTAAGTTACTAATGTGTGCATAAAGTTTATAGGGTCTTACTAGAATGTGCATGAAACTCGCAAAGCTTGTGACTCAACGAGGTAAGGTTGTGTTGGTCGACTTAGTGCGAACAAGTTGGTTTGGCCCAATGGCCCAAAGGTTTGTTGGAGATTGACAAAGGATCTTATGAGACATTCAAAGAACTGCAGAATGAAAAGCATGGAGCTCATTGACAACGGTCACAAGAGGTGGAATTGATAGGTAGCCTAGTAAAGCATGGCATATGGAACAAGTTGTAGAGTGCATCCGAGCGACCGAAGACCTAACGAGACATACACTCTTAGACAAAAAACGTAGAGCTTATTTGCACGCCTTAGCACGGACATAAGCAATAACCTTTCTCTAAACATAGCTTTCCCACCTCCCCTAAGGACACTAGGTTCATTAATGTGAGCATAGTTTTAGTTGCGACACTAGATGATATATCCCCTTAGAAATGAGCTATTTAAGCAACATGGTGTGGATGATATGAAGTTGCCTTGCTCCAATTGTCATCCAATTTGCTCACCACTGGATATTTTTCCTAAGATGCACTCAACGATAAAAGCAAAGCTTCCTACTATAAATTGCAAAGGTTGCCCCTCCTATTCTAACATTGACAAACATAGGAACTACCACATCCCTTGACAAAGGACAAGGCTGATTAAGCTATTTTCTTATGGAACTAAGAAAGCTTCACCATCACATAATGTTTCATGTAGTTTACTAATCTTCCTTTGGCCATTGTGAGATATTTTCTTATTTTAAAAGTCAATGAGGTTGAGTTCCAAGAATGTGACCACTCATATACAATAATGTTTTACTAATGTTCTTGTGGCCTTTAACATGGTCTGCGATGAGTTTATGGAAGCAGAAGATGCTAGGTAGGTCCGTCTAAGCCAAGCCTTATTTTCACTTTTAGAGTATATTTGTCATTTCCACAATTAGACATCAATTTGTTCCCTTCAAGGCAACCGAGTGATGTCTCACAAGGATCCCTACTATCTGAAGACTCCTCTTATGACATCTCTCAAGTGACCTTATCTTTTGGCTAAAACTCAAACTCACCTTCAAGTTACACCTTCTTTAATCATTAAGTCAACATATTCAAATTTCTAGTCATATCTTTTGTTGCTTTTGTAATTGTTGGTTTCCTCATGGTTAGAGCCAACTGACTATTGTCTAACCAAGCTTGGAGATGCAAAGCTATTGAATTAATAAAATAGCTTTTCTTTCTTCCGTACTTGTGTTTTTCCATCTCTTTGGCGCAATGAACAATCTTGTGCTAAACATGTGGACAACTCGTTGCACTTCAATAGAGTCTCATTCACACTTAAATCTTGTGCTAAGCATGTGCACGACTCATTGAACTTCAATAGAGTCTTTTAAATCCAATCCCGCATTGAGCAAGTTAACGTTGTTCCGACATATTGCCTATGCTTAGATGAGGATTCACAAAGTCATCCTTATCATTAGATAGGTAAATATTTTGACAAACCACGCTTGCTCAGATGAAGATTGTTCAAATTTGACCTCACGCTTAAATGAACGAACCTTTCAAAATATTGCCTATACTAAAATGGGAATTCTTCAAGTCCAACCTCACACTCAAACAACTGGACATTAGATGTACATTCATACTCAAACAAAGGTTCTCAGATTTTGACCTTCTATTTAGGTGGGTGAATGTTTGGCGTATCAACATGCAGAGTGTGACATCTTACCCCCAAGTTGATCAAAGGTCTTTTGGATTTGACCTTGCTCTAGGATAAGTCAATCTTTCATTAAAAAATTCACCCATTTGATTCCCTGCGTTCAGCCTCATGCTTAAACAAGTGGATCTTTCAACAGTATCATTATGCTGAGACAAGCTTCTCTAAGACTATCCTAGGCTCAAAGGAGCGGACATTTCAACATCTTTCCCATGCTCAAACAGGGATTCTCTACACTCAAATGAATATCTAGACATATTGGGTATGCTTTAGATGATATGACCTCAGTGTTGCCTCTTCGGATAGCCGACATGCTCAGCCCCATGCCACATCATATGGGTAGAAACCCAATTCAATGAGACCCCACCCCAAGTCATGCTCGAGTCTAGCACCACCATATAAGACTTCTTTGTGTGTCAGTTTCTTGAAATCAAACAACTCTTCTAAATTGAAGAGATAAGAAACACTGTAATTGAGAAAGAGCATTTTCCTCTGCAATGCATTCAATTTTATAAAACACATGACAAGAGGTATGCAACACTGCATGTTTATGCGTTTGCACACGTTTTTTTCAATCAACTGACTTCAGCAAGACAATTCAAGCAAAGGAAATCCAAAGAAATCAAGAAGCTCACTTTTATCACTGGATTCTTATATGGAGGATGACACGTTTATCATGAAAAATAATTAATAATATCTTATCCTAAATTGTAGAATTCAGAAGTAAAAAAAGGTCGGTAGGAGGACTTCATACCCTAGGGTGGAAACATTGCATGTTGGTGATATTCTAGCTGCGACTTTCCTCACAATTTTTTTTTTCCAAATCAACTGATTTCAGCAAGATAATTCGAGCAAGGGAATTCAAAAGAAATCAAGAGGCTCGCTGATCCCGCCCTATCCTTGGCACCGTACGGACAGCCAACGTGGCAAACGGCCTGGCCAACTTCAGGGTCCACATCAATGTACGGGCAGCCAACTCGACAAACATCCTGGCCGGACCCAGGGTCTCCGCCGGCCGGTCGGACTCAAGGTAGCCGGTTAGAATAAAAATAGCGGTTCATCCGGCCGGTCAAACCCGGCCGGCCACATTAAGGCTTACACGCCTCATCTATCCGGTCAAACCCGGCCGGCCACATTAAGGCTTACACGCCTCGTTCATCCGAGTGCATCCGCCCGGCAGTCCTCTACACCCATGCTTGATATCCATCCGGGCGTGCCGTCCCGGTGTCCACTCGGGCACTCTCTCGGAATCACCCTGGGGTGAAGACAAAATACACCTGCACCAGCTGCAGATAACAGGCTATCACCACTCGTGTGAACTGACACTCCCTGGCACGCCGCCCTGTCACGCCGTGGGTGCCAGGCGGCGCCTGTCAGAAACGTACAGAAACCAGTCTTTGTCCTCACATAAGACAAATAGTATACGACAAAGAATGTTGGCTACAAATCGACATAATCATACAATATCTTCTGACCTTGTCAGAGAATCCTGACACAGGTCAGACTCAAATCAACATAATCATACAAAATCCCCTGACCCTGTCAGAAGATCTTGACACATATCAGACTTGGTCCTTTTCCCCGGCTATATAAGCCCCTCCCCTCCTCATTATCAGGTATGCGCGCAAAGCTTCTCGTCGACAGTGCTCCTCTATTTGCTTGTTCACCGGAGTACTGACTTGACCGTCGGAGGGCCTTGCCGGGACGCTTCCCGGCTAGGTTGCTAACGGTCATCTTCTCCAGCAGGTTCAGGTCATCCCGTCGGCGATCCACCAGGCTACTTCTTCCATTCGGTCGGAGGACCCCCCCCCCACTTGCTGAGTCATTCTGGAGCGAGGACATCCCGTCGGCATCCACGTCACTCCTCTCTACACCGTCATCCGGTTGCGGCTCCATTTCGCTCGGCGACAGGATCAAATTTGGCGCTAGAAGGAGGGCTTTCTGCCTGATCGAGAGCGAAGAATGGAAAACCCCAATCCACTGACGGTTACTCTTTCGCCAGAAGAATATGAAATGCTGATGGCTGTCCGGACACAGAAGGCACAACAATCGCATCCGCCGACTGGTAGTCAAGGGGCCCGGCCCCCTGGGCCCTCTATGCGGGGAAATTCAGAAGGTATGGCTGCTCAGCCCGACCCCTTCATTCCAAATTATCCCCGAGCACTTTTTCGGAACGAGGCCCACTCGGCCCCGACCGAAGCTTCAGCGTCCAGCCTGGCGCATCAGGCGCGCCCAGATAAAGGGAAAGGTTTGGCCGACCCCGCCGCGGCCTATCCGACTCACAGCCCTTTCTCTTCACAAATTCTTGGAGATCCCGTCCCCAAGCATCTACGGTTCTTCACCATGCCTGAGTACTCGGGGGCCAGTGACCCCGAGGAGCACGTCATGAAGTTTGAGAGCGCCGCCCTGTTGCACCAATACCCGGAGGGCGTCGGGAGTCCCGGGAGGCTCAACGATGGTTCGACGGACTCCCGGGTGGATCAGTCGGGAGTTTCGCGGAGGTAAAGCGGCTGTTTCTGCAACATTTTGCAAGCAGTCGGAGGCACCATAAGACCAGCCTCAATTTGTTCGCTCTGAAGCAAGGTCCGAAGGAATCACTCCGGGCCTACATCCAGAGGTTCAATGGAGTAGCTATAGAGGTGCCCAATACCACGCCCGAAGTACTGGTCACCGCCTTCTCACAAGGGCTCCAAGAGGGTGATTTCTTCCGATCCCTGATCAGGAAACCACTGAAGGATTTCGACAGCCTGCTCGGGAAGGCTGTTAAGTATATCAATGTAGAGGAAGCGCAAGCCGCCCGGAGGAAGGAAGTTACAGTTAGCCCACAACCCGCATCTCCTCAACACAACAGATCACCAGGAGGACCGATTCGCAGTCCCCGACCGGCCGATCGGCCGGGAATGAGACCCCAGCAAGTGCAGGTGGCACAGGGGAATTGGCCCAACAGATGGACACCGTATTGTGCGTTTCACCAGTGCAATACGCACAACACTGAAGACTGCCGAGCGGGCGGCAGAGCTAGGACCCCACTCGGCAGGGGCCAGGGACGGCAAACGCCTCAAGGGCGAGGTCGCGGTCAGGGAGCCATGGCCCAACAAGGACAAAGTGGGATACTCCCGCCGCCCGGCAATTATTTCCTCAGTCTGACCAGGAAGAGGCGGAAGACTTCAATGAAGACCAGGCAAATCACCAGAACGCTGTCCGAGGAGGCGTCAATGTGATTTCCGGTGGGCCGACCGGAGGTGATTCCAACAGAGCCAGAAAGACGCAGGTGCGCCGACTGGAAATTCACCAAGTCGGAGTCAGCGCCTCTCAAGCTCAAGGGCCCCAAATCGGCTGGGGGCCGTCGGACCTGCAAGGATTGGAGGTGCCGCATGATGACCCGCTGGTTATCACCGCTGTCATCGCCAACTACGAAGTCCACCGCACCATCGTGGACACAGGCAGCTCGGTAAATATTTTATATAAGCGAGCTTTCGATCAACTACAAATTGAATTATCGCAGCTAGAGTTGGTGGCTACACCTCTGTTCGGGTTTACGGGGAACGAAGTACAGCCGATCGGACAGATACGGCTGGCCGTCTCACTTGGAGAGGGGCCACTCAAGAGAACCCGATGGACCACGTTTCTGATTGTGGATGCGCCAGCTGCCTACAACGCCATTCTCGGTCGACCGGCTCTCAACGAATTTAAAGCGGTAGTCTCCACCTACTACCTCAAGGTGAAGTTTCCGGTCGGCGACAGGGTCGGCGAGGTGAAGGGCAATCAGATCGTGGCCCGGCGCTGCTATGCTGATGATGTCCGCTCGGGAGGTCAGAAGGCAAGGCGGGCAGATAGCAGTTGCAACATGGATTATCAGACGAATTGAAGCAGTCCCTGGTCGACTCCCTCACTCGTAACCGAGTCGTCTTCGCTTGATAGGCCAAAGGTTTGTGCGGGGTCCGACCAGAAGTTGACGAGCTCCAGATAGGCGTTTATCCGGGTACACAGCCCGTAAAACAAAGGGGACCATAATTGCGATTATACAGAGAGCTAGAGTGATGTAATCTTGTAAAACGCAGCATTCTAGCTATAATGAAAGGCTCTCCCGACCGAAGTTATCGGTCGGCCACACAAGGCAAGTCATACCTGGACGGGACGTAGGCTGACGCGTCGTACCCTCCAGAAGCCTGAGTTGGTGACTGACCGGAAGCGTCAGCCCACTCGGAAGCCTGGATTGGTTACCCGGTCGGAAGCGTGGCGGCCCACGTGGAAGATTGGCCCATCCGGAAGCCTGAAGCGGTGTCCGGTCGGATGCGTGGCGTTCCACGCAGAAGATTGATTCCCTTTGGAAGCCTGAGTTGGTAACTGACTGAAAGAGTCAGCCCACTCGGAAGCCTGGACTGGTTCCCGGTCGGAAGCGTGGCGGCCCACGTGGAAGATTGGCCCATCCGGAAGCCTGAAGAGGTGCCCGGTCGGATGCGTGGCGTCCCACGCAGAAGATTGGTTCCCTTTGGAAGCCTGAGTTGGCGACTGACCGCAAGCGTCAGCCCACTCGGAAGCCTGGACTGGTTCTCGGTCGGAAGCGTGGCGGCCCACGTGGAAGATTGGTCCATCCAGAAGCCTAAAGCGGTTCCCGATCGGATGCGTGGCGTTCCACGCAGAAGATTGGTCCCCTTTGGAAGCCTGAGTCGGCGATGGACTGAAAGAGTCAGCCCACTCGGAAGCCTGGATTGGTTCCCGGTCGGAAGCGTGGCGGCCCACGTGGAAGATTGGCCCATCCAGAAGCCTGAAGCGGTGTCCGGTCGGATGCGTGGCGTCCCACGCAGAAGATTGGTACCCTTTGGAAGCCTGAGTCGGCGATTGACTGAAAGAGTCAGCCCACTCGGAAGCCTGGACTGGTTCCCGGTCGGAAGCGTGGCGGCCCACGTGGAAGATTGGCCCATCCGGAAGCCTGAAGAGGTGCCCGGTCGGATGCGTGGCGTCCCACGCAGAAGATTGGTTCCCTTTGGAAGCCTGGGTCGGCGACTGACCGCAAGCGTCAGCCCACTCGGAAGCCTGGACTGGTTCCCGGTCGGAAGCGTGGCGGCCCACGTGGAAGATTGGTCCATCCAGAAGCCTAAAGCGGTTCCCGATCGGATGCGTGGCGTTCCACGCAGAAGATTGGTCCCCTTTGGAAGCCTGAGTCGGCGATGGACTGAAAGAGTCAGCCCACTCGGAAGCCTGGATTGGTTCCCGGTCGGAAGCGTGGCGGCCCACGTGGAAGATTGGCCCATCCAGAAGCCTGAAGCGGTGTCCGGTCGGATGCGTGGCGTCCCACGCAGAAGATTGGTACCCTTTGGAAGCCTGAGTCGGCGATTGACTGAAAGAGTCAGCCCCCTCGGAAGCCTGGATTGGTTCCCGGTCGGAAGCGTGGCGGCCCACGTGGAAGATGGGCCCATCCGGAAGCCTGAAGCGGTGTCCGGTCGGATGCGTGGCGTCCCACGCAGAAGATTGGTTCCCTTTGGAAGCCTGAGTCGGCGACTGACCGGAAGCGTCAGCCCACTCGGAAGCCTGGATTGGTTCCCGGTCGGAAGCGTGGCGGCCCACGTGAAAGATTGGCCCATCCGGAAGCCTGAAGCGGTGACCGGTCGGATGCGTGGCGTCCCACGCAGAAGATTGGTTCCCTTTGGAAGCCTGAGTCGACGATTGACTGAAAGCGTCAGCCCCTCGGAAGCCTGGATTGGTTCCCGGTCGGAAGCGTGGCGGCCCACGTGGAAGATTGGCCCATCCGGAAGCCTGAAGCGGTGTCCGGTCGGATGCGTGGCGTCCCACGCAGAAGATTGGTTCCCTTTGGAAGCCTGAGTCGGCGATTGACTGAAAGAGTCAGCCCACTCGGAAGCCTGGATTGGTTCCCGGTCGGAAGCGTGGCGGCCCCGTGGAAGATTGGTCCATCCGGAAGCCTAAAGCGGTTCCCGATCAGATGTGTGGCGTTCCACGCAGAAGATTGATTCCCTTTGGAAGCCTGAGTTGGCGTCTGACTGGAAGCGTCAGCCCCCTCGGAAGCCTGGATTGGTTCCCGGTCGGAAGCGTGGCGGCCCACGTGGAAGATTGGTCCCTCCAGAAGCTTGGGAAGCCTAACTAACATATTTATAGACTGGTTTGGTTCCCCGACCGGGCGTGTGGTGACCCACACCCCTCAGTCGGACCAACCAGCCGGCTAACTTAGCCATTTTCCTAACTTGGTTTGGTTCCCCGACCGGGTGTGTGGCGACCCACACCCTCAGTCGGACCAACCATCAGGCTAACTTACACTTAGCCATTTTCCAAACTTGGTTTGGTTCCCCGACCGGGCGTGTGGCGATCCACACCCCTCAGTCGGACCAACCATCAGGCTAGCTTACATAGCCATTTTCCTAACTTGGTTTGGTTCCCCGACCGGGCGTGTGGCGATCCACACCCCTCAGTCGGACCAACCATCAGGCTAGCTTAATAGCCATTTTCCTAACTTGGTTTGGTTCCCCGACCGGGCGTGTGGCGATCCACACCCCTCAGTCGGACCAACCATCAGGCTAGCTTACATAGCCATTTTCCTAACTTGGTTTGGTTCCCCGACCGGACGTGTGGCGATCCACCCCCTCAGTCGAACCAACCATCAGGCTAACTTACATAGCCATTTTTCTAACTTGGTTTGGTTCCCCGACCGGGTGTGTGGCGACCCACATCCCTCAGTCGGACCGACCAGCCGGCTAACTTACACTTAGTCATTTTCCTAACTTGGTTTGGTTCCCCGACCGGACGTGTGGCGATCCAACCCCTCAGTCGGACCAACCATCAGGCTAACTTACATAGCCATTTTTCTAACTTGGTTTGGTTCCCCGACCGGGTGTGTGGCGACCCACACCCCTCAGTCGGACCAACCATCAGGCTAACTTACAGCCATTTTCCTAACTTGGTTTGGCTCCCCGACCGGGTGTGTGGCGACCCACACCCCTCAGTCGGACCAACCATCAGGCTAACTTACAGCCATTTTCCTAACTTGGTTTGGCTCCCCGACCGGGTGGGTGGCGACCCACATCCCTCAGTCGGACCGACCAGCCGGCTAACTTACACTTAGCCATTTTCCTAACTTGGTTTGGTTCCCCGACCGGACGTGTGGCGATCCACCCCCTCAGTCGGACCAACCATCAGGCTAACTTACATAGTCATTTTTCTAACTTGGTTTGGTTCCCCGACCGGGTGTGTGGCGACCCACACCCCTCAGTCGGACCAACCATCAGGCTAACTTACATAGCCATTTTCCTAACTTGGTTTGGTTCCCCGACCGGGCGTGTGGCGTCCCGCACCCCTCAGTCGGACCGACCAGCCGGCTAACTTACACAGCCATTTTCCTAACTTGGTTTGGCTCCCCGACCGGGCGTGTGGCATCCCGCACCCCTCAGTCGGACCGACCAGTCGGCTAACTTACACAGCCATTTTCCTAACTTGGTTTGGCTCCCCGACCGGGCGTGTGGCGTCCCGCACCCCTCAGTCGGACCGACCAGCCCACTAACTTACACAGCCATTTTCCTAACTTGATTTGGTTCTCCGACCGGGCGTGTGGCGACCCACACCCCTCAGTCAGATCAACCAGTCGTCTACCTTGCACAACCATTTTTCCTGCGCTTAATTCGGCTCTCTGGTCGGGTTTAAGGTGATCCATATCCCCCACCCGGCTAGTTGATCAGCAACATTTGCTTATTATCTAAAATAACACGTTAAAGGAAAAAGCTTTTTCATTGATAATTGACTCGGAAGCAGTACAAAAAGGAGAGCCCCAACCGGCGACTCAAGATACATGATTAAAATTTAAGTAAAGGGCTGGAAGAAGTCCTTAGGGAGTAGCTCCTTGACCCGGCTGACTTGGACGGCATTGATAGGGAGGTCGGCAGGCAGATGGCCGCTCTCTTGGAGCTGCAGAACGGCGCTGTCTAAGCCCATCTTGAACATACCAGATGTCCGCTTGCCCAGCTGCGTGCCGAACTCTTTAGAGTTGATGTAAGCCAGGCGATGTGCGTCCATCCGAGCGGGCTCGCCTGCTTGATGCAGCTTCAGGCTGTCATTTTCCGCCCGGAGGTTAGCTAGCTCCTTGTCCTTCTCCTCTAAGGCAACGGCTTGAGAGGCCAGCATTCCTTCAGACAAATGGAGCTCGTCTCCTCGTATGTCTAAAGCCTTCTCTTTGGCATTCAAGTCCGACTCCCGAGTCGCCAGCTCCTGCTCTTTTTCGTTCAGGGTCGTCTGGAGCTCCTCCGAGGACTTCATCATCTTGTCTAGCTCCGCCTTCAAGGCTTGGGCCTCGATAGCCTTCTTGTCGAGGTCCGATCGGGCACGGCGCTGCAGGTCCAGAGCCTTCTTCCTCTCCTGCTCAAGGGTTGCGTGCAGGGAGGAAGATCGGGCATACGCCCGCTCGGCTGCCTCCGCTCGGGTGGTTTCCTCCGTCAGCAGTGCCTCGGCGGAACGGAGTTTTTCCTTAAGGTCCAGTATCTCCGAGCGGAGAATAGCTGTACCCTCCTCGCCGGCCGGTAAGTTAGCGTGCGCCTGGCGGAGCTCCAATTCCTCGAGCCGCCGCTCGGCCGCTCGGCGTCCCCTGGTGTTGATAACCAAGGCATAGGCGACGCTCGAGCAGGAGGCCCAAAACTACAATAAGAATGTTAGAAAGAAGCAAGTTAGTTAAGCATCGAAGCACCGGACTTACATGCGTAGCGTCCTGAAGGAACTGGTCGGCCAGTCGGATCGGGGGTCTGGAAGTCCCCTCCCTCATACCCTGCTCCCAGCAGTCCGCCAATTCCCCGTAAAGGGTAAGCCGCTGCTGGACTTCACAGGGGGTCGATGGATCGACCGAGGGGAGATATACGCCATAGGCACACGGCTGCGAGCGCCGTCCTCCCGAGCGAGACGAATCCGGTGCGTCAGCTGACCGACTCGCTCTAGCCGGGCTGGCAGTTGCCTTTGCAGGTTGAGAGTGAGAGCCCGACGCCGAAGTCCTCGGGCGCCTCTTCAAAGGTTGCGGGTCGGGAGAATCAGAAGAGGACCGACCTACCTCCGTCGGTTCCTCTATACGGATAGAAGCGCTGGCCTTCCGCTTGGAAGGCAGGGACTTCTGCATGGAAGGCTGAACCTTCTGCTTGCCGGAAGATCTTGCAGGGGCAGAAGATTTGGATGAGCCGACCGGCTCCCTAGAACCGGTCACCGCTGGTTGGGCAGAAGGAGCCTGAGGGGCGGGCTCCGCGCTCTCAGGAATCGGAGGTTGGTCGGGCAGACCGGCCTGGCGCAGACGCAGTTGTTCGGCCGCCCGGGCGTTTAACTCTTCGTCTGCCAGGCCCAGGGCCTCATCGAGGGCCGCTTCCCACATCATCTCGGCTGCAAAATCATAGGATATTGAGTTAGGGAGAAAGGAGTACGAAACAAAAAATGACTTACAGAAGGTGCCGGGCAGGGCGGCAGACACTCGGCTCAGCCCAAATATGTACAAGACGGCGTCATTGAGAAGTTTCATGCCGTCGAAGCGGAGGCCCCCGAGTCGAGAAACAGCCAGGGTAAATAAGGGGTCGGATTTAAAATTTTTTAAGGGAGCTGTAAGAGGCAGGTCTTCAACCCATCCGATCGGGAACCCGGGGCTGGTCGGAGGGCTTATGAAGAAGAAATGGGTTTTCCATCCCTTATTCGAGGAAGGAATATTCTCCACTATGGATAATTTGGCCCGGGCTTGGAGAAAGAAATTCCCGGCCTCCTGTTTCTTCGGGTAGTAAAAGAAGTAAAGAACCTCCGGTCGGAGGGGGACTCGGTAAAGGGTAAAGAGAACTATTATGTTACACAATATGCGAATGGCGTTGGGAGAGAGCTGGAAGATAGGCACATGGAAAAAGTTACAGAAGTCTACAATAAAGGGATGAAGAGGGTAGCGCAGGCCAGACATATGTTGGTCCCGGAAAAACACAAAGAAGCCGGTCGGGGGCTTGTGTGGTCGGTCAGCCTTTGTAGGAACGGCAATGTGGTAGTTTTCAGGGACATCGTAGGCCAGTCGGAGATCGGAGACGGTCTCGTCGTGAAGGGAAGACTCGACGGAGGTATACCACGTAGGGGCAGCCATGGAGCAGAAAGAAAGGGAAGAAAAGGGAGAATCTGACCGTAGGTGGTGGTGGAAAGGATTAACCGGCGGAGAAGCACGAGGGCGACGGCGACACGCGAAGACGGCGGCGAGCAGCGAGAAGCACCGAGTTAGAGGGAGAACAGTGGAGAAGCAAATGAGGGTTTCGGCGAAGAGGGAGGCCTATTTATAGTTAGGCCGAAAGAAGGGAGACCGTCCGATGGCGATCCACGCGTACGGAGATCGCCTCATCCATGCCGTTGAGGCGTCCCATGATCAGCCTCGAAACGACGCGCCGCAGGTGCTGACGTCGCCTGCATCGACGACAGGGCGCGTCGTCGTGTCGGCCAGCCGGAAGCTGCCGCGTGGCGGAAAGAATTACGCGCGTTAATGGCCATTAAAAGCTCGTAATCATGGGGATAAATCGCATCCCGGTCGGTCAACCAGCGTGCGCCACGTGGCCCGGATCATTAAAGCGGAGGTGATGCCGTTAAGGCGCCGGTCGCCTCGGGCGTGTCACATCACCTCATTCGACTTAGAATGTCGCGTCTCCATTAATTGACTGACTCGGGCAATCACGAGAAAATCGTCTGGGGGCGCGTGGCACTCCACCTTTCTTGCGACTCAAGGCAAACGCTCTCCCGCCCAAACATATTCAGCATATCTCTCATCGACTAACAATATTCGTCCGGTCGGACGCATTCACAATATACGAACGCGTGGCGACCCACGCTCCCTTCAGTCGGGAATAGTTATTCTGCTTACGCAGGACAATGCACGAGGACGTGGCGACCCACGTTCCTCCAGTCAAAATCTTCATCCGCCCGGACATCTTCATCATGTCAATTGCTAGTCGGGGATGCGCGGCGGTCCACGCTCCTCCATCATGCTTCGTCCAGCCGGACGGCCTCGTTAAAAAAGAGTCAGGTGCGTGGCGGCCCACGCCCCTCTCGACTGACAATCTCCTTCCGCCCAGACAGGGCAAGCATACACAGCGCCAGCTGTTGAGCATCGTGTTAAGCCGGCCGGATATTAAAAGGGCAAAATCGCTCGGCCACAGAATGGTCGTACCCACTTGTAGTCCAGTCAGTCGGACTGATCGCCTCCTTCGACTAGACTTGAGGGGAAGACTATTGATCCCGCCCTATCCTTGGCACCGTACGGACAGCCAACGTGGCAAACGGCCTAGCCAACTTCAGGGTCCACATCAATGTACGGGCAGCCAACTCGACAAACATCCTGGCCGGACCCAGGGTCTCCGCCGGCCGGTCGGACTCAAGGTAGCCGGTTAGAATAAAAATAGCGGTTCATCCGGCCGGTCAAACCCGGCCGGCCACATTAAGGCTTACACGCCTCATCCGGCCGGTCAAACCCGGCCGGCCACATTAAGGCTTACACGCCTCATCTATCCGGTCAAACCCGGCCGGCCACATTAAGGCTTACACGCCTCGTTCATCCGAGTGCATCCGCCCGGCAGTCTTCTACACCCATGCTTGATATCCATCCGGGTGTGCCGTCCCGGTGTCCACTCGGGCACTCTCTCGGAATCACCCTGGGGTGAAGACAAAATACACCTGCACCAGCTGCAGATAACAGGCTATCACCACTCGGGTGAACTGACACTCCCTGGCACGCCGCCCTGTCACGCCGTTGGTGCCAGGCGGCGTCTGTCAGAAACGTACAGAAACCAGTCTTTGTCCTCACATAAGACAAATAGTATACGACAAAGAATGTTGGCTACAAATCGACATAATCATACAATATCTTCTGACCTTGTCAGAGAATCCTGACACAGGTCAGACTCAAATCAACATAATCATACAAAATCCCCTGACCCTGTCAGAAGATCTTGACACACGTCAGACTTGGTCCTTTTCCCCGGCTATATAAGCCCCTCCCCTCCTCATTATCAGGTACGCGCGCAAAGCTTCTCGTCGACAGTGCTCCTCTATTTGCTTGTTCACCGGAGTACTGACTTGACCGTCGGAGGGCCTTGCCGGGACGCTTCCCGACTAGGTTGCTAACGGTCATCTTCTCCAGCAGGTTCAGGTCATCCCGTCGGAGATCCACCAGGCTACTTCTTCCATTCGGTCGGAGGACCCCCCCCACTTGCTGAGTCATTCTGGAGCGAGGACATCCCGTCGGCATCCACGTCACTCCTCTCTACACCGTCATCCGGTTGCGGCTCCATTTCGCTCGGCGACAGGATCACTCGCTTTAACAGTGATGTTTAGCACAGTTATCACTGGATTCTTATATGGAAGATGGCACAAGTTTACCGTGAAAATAGTTGATAATGCCTGATCCTAAATTGTAGAATTGAGAAGTGGGGAAAAAAAAGACGATGGGAGGACTTAGTAATGCAGAGTCCAGACACTGATCGACTCAAAAAAAGTATACTTCATTTAGTAAGGTAGTATCAAAAGAATCTTAGAGATCCACGAAACAAGGCGGCCAGCATATATTAGAACCCTAAATTAAACTCTAGATCTACCCTAATAGAATCACAATACCCAACCTTTCCTCAAACGAAAAATGTTCTCCATTATTTAAGGGATCAGGAAATTTTGAAGGAGATCGACATCTGTCCCGAGAAATAGAGAGAAAATCCCTAGAACGAATCAATGAACGATGGTGATAAAAAAGGTACCATATTCACCTGGCTTCCAAGGAGACTGCCTGACGAACCAGGCATGCAGGCGGACACCATCCGAAGCGTGAAGGAAAACATCTTCGTAGTCGAGTCGAAGCCTCGCAGGCGTGATGGGGTAGGCGCGGGCGAGCCCGGGGAGCACTGGAACGTAGACCAACCGTTCCTGCAACGCCACCAGCGCTACCATCCCAACCACCACCACACCGCCCGCACCATACACTAGCGCCTTAAGGAACGATACCATCGCAGCCTCCGGGAACTCGGTCGAGCAGTTGACCGGCGACAGGGGAGGAGCTCCCGCGACCAGGCCTCGAGGAAAAAGCAGAGGCCGCACGTGCGGAGGCACTTCGCATATGTTATGATCTCCAACCACGTCATCCGAAAAATAATTATATAGGTAAGGGGTGAACCGAATAGATTGAAATCGATCGAAAATTAAATAAATTGATATTTTTTAAAATAATTAAATTGATCAAATTTTTTAATAAAAATCGATAAAATTAAATCGATAAAATATTAATTAATTCGATTTCGATTTAATAGAAATTTTAAAATTTTATTCGATTTTAATAAAAAATAAAATTTAATTTAATTTAATTATATTTTTAGATGAAAATAATAAAATTAATATTATTATTCGATTTATTCCGTTTAACTAAATTACAAAATTTAAGATTGAAAATCGGACCGAATTAATTAAAAATCAAACCAAATTTTAAAAAAAAAACTGAAAACCGAATTAATCGAATCAAATTTTAGAATTCGGTCGGTTCAGCTCGGTTCGATTAATTCGATTTTTTCGAATTTTTGCTCATATATGTTTGATTTCCAAAATACTTCCCATATTTGTCAGCATTTTTAGAATATATTTGATGATAAAATACAATTTTTAAATAAATAATTTGGCATTAATTAAATTTAATAATGTTTTTAAAAAGCTATTTTAACACAAATATTAGTCTTTCCTGGTAGGTAGTTTATTCCTTCGTAAAATAGTATTATACATTATAGTAAAGCAAAATAAAATCTTACTTAAATTTAAATAATAATAATCCGGTTAAAGATGAAATTTGTCAACTTGCTCCATTACTTGATATAATTGAGAGGAAGTAAATAAAGTATCAAATATATTTTTATATGGGAGAGTATTTGTATATTTTTATTAGGATTCAAATCTTTAATCTATCAATATAGTCACCGGCTTGGCTATTTCTAGAGGTAAAAAAACAAAAACATACCTTTTGCAGAAGTGGATCTGATTGATAATGTCAAAATTATATATCAGTACAATTACTCACTTTAGTACCTAGAATAATTATAGGGCAAAGTGTTCTAAACTCCCTAATAGCAAATTTAATTTCCTCCTCAATTTCTGTGTCAGAAAAAATTTATTTTCACTCCCTACATATAAAGTTTTATTTACTTCAACTCCTTAATACATACCAATTTACCTAATTATCCTCAATTTTTTAGATATAAAAAATTTAAAATAAGATATAATTCATCCTAAATTCAACATCATTTAACTAGAATCTAATATATTTTCTATCAAATTGAGTACAACCCAATTGATTTATCCTAAGCTAATCTATTAGTATGAACTCTCAATTAGGCGAAAAAAGAATTACGCTCAGTTTGATAGAAAATATACTAAATTCTAATTTAAATATATTGAATTTAAGAAAAATTATATCTATTTTTAGATTTTTTTGTACTTATAAAAAATAAGAATTATATTCTCTCATAACAAATACAACTCGATCCCTAATCGCTCAGAGCTCCCAATCGATTGGAGCAGGCAATTGTGGGCAGCTCTGATCGATTCTCGATCAACTGGGTTTGAAAAAGAGTCGTACTTAATTTGACAGAAAATATACTAGATTTTAGTTAAATGATACTAATTTATGAGGAATTATACTTTATTTTGAACTTTTATCCTTAAAAAAAAGTGAGGGTAATTAAGTAAATCGATATATATTAGAGAGTTGAAACAAATAAAATTTTGTATGTAAAGAATGGAAATGAATTTTTTTTATATAAGGACTGACGATAAAATTTAAAGTGGAATTAGGGATTTATAAACAAGTTACACACAATTATATATTTTAATATGTAAGCAAAAAGCTTAAGTTAAGTTTGTTTATGATTTTGATGCGTATTTAAGTGGCACATGAAGATAATTTGATGTGGCCTAGGTGGCTAACATCCGACGGCTCATGGTATGAGGAGATCATTGAAGGATGGTGTGGAGTATCTAAAGGATCGCAAGAGAAGGAGCGTAAAAGTAGAACGGAATGAAATACACTTGGAAGGGAAAGAAATGAAAGAGGACGTAAAGAAGAGTTGTGAACTTGAGTATATCCAAAGGACATAGGGCCTAAAGGAAAATGACCTTAAGGTGAAAGTAAAACTATCAAGGAGTTGAGCGTCGAGAGAATATGCTTGTGTAAGGGTAGAATCTTAACACAGATGAACTCAATTTTCGAAATGGTCGAAATTAGTATACCAGTTGATTGGTATAAAATACCAACTGAATGAAGGTTGGCATGGAATTATCAATTTAACATAACTAATTTTTGTTTATAGTTATCTCATCTATGTCAACTTACGATTTAGAGTAAGATTTTAATGTGCGTGTATATAATTGCATTATGTGGTGGAATACACGTGGAGATGACTTTGTGCGACCAAGGTAGTTGAAACATCCAATGGCTTAAAGACTGTGAAGATTGCTAAAGGATAATAAGGAGCATCCAAGCGACCGCAATGCAAGGAGATCAAAGTGGAGCCAAAGAAAACGGATTTCAAAGACTAAAGTGTGAAGGATGACACAATGATAAGTTGTGTGCTTGAGTGCATCCGAAGGACATGTGGCTTAAAAGAAGATGACTTCAAAGGAAAGGTAAAACTATGTGGGAATTGAATGTTGAGAAAATATACTTGTGTTCTAATCAATTGATATGGATTATCTATTGACTTGTAGGCTATTAGTGCAATCAATTCAGCCTAATTAACCAGCAAACAGAATGGCTCTGTCCATGGCTAAGTCTACTGGTGAGTCAACTGATCTTAAAAAAAATCTAGTTGACTAATTGCAACAATGCCAAAGTAGCAAGAGCTATTAATAGAGTAGCAGCAATCAAATGTGCTAACAATAATTGTAGAGCGGTCTAACTGATGGAAAAGTTCTGAGTGATTATTGTGCGTTGAGCTTCAACAATAAACTACTAAATCAGAAGCAAATTCCCAACTTCTCGTGTAAGCCGTTAGTTTTTTTGTGTAATTTTTTTTTAATGTAAGAGGTTTCTCCACTTCTCAGACTCTACTGAGGTGGAGAAAGATGTAGCGGTTCGTGTAGCTTTAAACCATGTTAAAATTGTGTGTCATTCGGTTTTGTTTGCTATTCCTCTTGATTTTTTTTATTTCTATTATTTTTCATATATGTGGCGGTAAAAAATGATAATATTCATCTCAGACTCTTTTCACCTCCAAATTATATGAAAAAGGATAAATTATGAATGATTACTAACTCGAGAATCTGACTATTAACTAAGAACTAATCCTCGAACTTCTTCATGATGATAACACTGTATGCAATAGTCAACTTCTTATCCGAAAAGATTATCATATGTCGTATTTGTGTTTGCCCTCTAATTACTTTAGCACACATCCCATCTCTAACATTGTATATGTAGAAAAAATAATTTAAAAATAATATATAATACAACAACGCTAATATAATGATTTTTACATGATTCAGAGTCCTACTCCTATTACACGATCGACAGAATCTCCTTTGTTGGTGGTCGAGAAAACCTTGTACAAATAACCTATTCTCTGAACACAATTTGACCATGTATTCAAGCTCATTAAAAAAAAATTCTCTCTGAAATCGCAAGTCCTTGGACGTTGTTTAAATGATTAATTAGATTGGTAACGTTGAATCTGATCGGTTTGACTTTATAAAAGTTTTCGATCATCTATCAGAATAAATCGGAAAATATTTACAACGAATGATTCAGAAATTCAATATCTCATGATTATCCGCCCAATTTGGAGGAACATTTTTTACAAAATTTATTGTAACTAGGGATTGAACCGCGGAACCCAATCTAAAGGATTTTTTTTTTGTAAAATTCGTTGTAGGCCAGAATCAAACCTCAAATACTTAAGAAACAACTAATTACCCTTTCGCTGTACCAGAATCTTTGAGGGTCACTGGATGTTGTTCCGCTTGAGTCATAGACCGCTTCAACATTACACCTAATTTTTATGCACCCGTGCCAAGCTAAACAACCTCTAGTATGCAACAATGCTCCAGTAGTTGGGTTTAATCAGATTGTTTTGATATTTTTGATTTTGTAAAAGATGAAATATATCATTTTGATGGTTCTAACTATCCATATTATTGGAAAAGAATAAATTAAAAAATCAAAGTAAGCTATCATATGAAAGGATAATTTTTCAGACTTTATCAAAATTCGATTGTCATTGAATTCTACAAATTTATCATATGATAATTAATTCTCCTGGGGATTTGTTTTGATATGTTTGAGAAAATTATAAAAGAGATTATTTGTATTTAATAAATTATACGGTGAAATATAAAATTTAAAATATGGACCATGAAAGATCTAGAAAGTAGGTAAATTATCTTGTAAGTGAAATTTTAGGGAGTAGATCATGTTAACGTAGGACACAAACAAACTAAGTTAAGTCCAATAGTAAAAAATATTAATATTCAAGTTCAAATTAAAAAAATATGTGTTATCTAAATCTGATTCAAAATTCCAAAATATAAATAATTTTGGTTCCTGTTCAGTTCAAATTGAAATTCAAATTTGAGTTTGATTTGAGTTATTTCAATCTTGATTAAAGCAGAATTAAATTATAACATGAAATATCTCAAATTCTAATTTGGTTGGAGTTACTTGAAACTTAATATGAGGGCATTAAATTAAAATTATCTATAGCAAAATAAAAAATAAACAGAGATCTCTTTGAATTCAACTCACGAGCTGCTCATGTACAACCAAATAACATATTATAAGTTCAAATTCGGCTCAAAAAATTGTCTAATATATTCAAGTTCATTTTGTATTAGATAATTTTAAATACAAATTAAATGTTTTCCAATCGGCTCGAAAAACTGATGGGCCGATTTGATTCATTTGTATCTCTAATTAAAGTGAGGGGGTTTGGTTTTATTCAATAAATTATAGGGGTAAAATATATATTTTTACATATACAGGATGAAAGAGAAAACAGTAAATAATCTGATAAACTGAAAATGTTCTCATTATTATTATTAATTTAATCTAGGTATTTAGACCTTGAATCTAATTAATCATGAAGTGGACCATTCAATCTTGTTGATAGGTAAGTGGGTCATGTAAGTATCCCGGATAAATTTTAATATGGTCAATCGAGTCAAGTTACGTTTTATTGTATTTTGATCCGTGTCTAAGTGTTTAGGAGCTTAGGAGCGTAAGAAGTCAAGTGGAAGATGCAGTGAACGAGAAAGATGACACGTGATGGGAGCCGACGGGCTCGGTGGATTTAAAGGACGCGGAGTTTTGCGGAAGAATACGCCGGTGGAGCGAGAAGGGTGTGCGCGATGCCCAAGGGACGAGAAGCTGGGAGGAAGCTCGCCCGAGGAGAAGGCTGGAGGAGGGTTCGGGTGAACTCGACTCTGGAAGGTCCAAAATCATCCAAGAAGTATCGCGGGAAGCTGGTCAGCATTGGGCTGACCCAAACCCACTCGAGCGCCTATGAATGAGGGTGCCTCTATGCTCTCGAGCGCCACTATTCCCAGGCGCCCTTATGCATATAAGCGCTCAAGATGTGAAAACACATCCAGACTTAGCCGATTGCGAACGTTGCATAGCGGATAACTTTCAACCCACGTATCAGGCGCCCCTGTTGTGCCACGTCAACATTCGGATAAAATTGACCGGAGCTATAAATAGATCCCCAGAGCTCAATTTCATTCAACGATTCAATAGTACACGAATTTCTTGTAACCATTCTTTGTTTTCTGATTTCTAAAAGTGTGTAAGAGGTTTCTCCGTCCGGAGGAGTAATTCAGGAGAATTGTGCTTCATTTTGCTTGGATTAACAACCTTCTTAGTTACAAACTAAGTAATTGTCTGACCTCTTTCTTTTACAGTATTATTTCATTTTAATGTTATTTTTTAATTAACTTTCATCTTTGTTGAGCAAAAACAAAATATAGTCGTTTTAATTTTCAGGGGCAATTCGCTCCCATCTTGTCGACCGCACGATCTCCGATAGATCTTGGTATAGCATCCAACACATTAATGGTTTAAGCCCCATGGGTAACTTCTGTAGCTATGGTGCACTGGAAGGGTAATTAGTTGTCATTTCAGATATCTATGGTTCGATCCCCAACTATGGAGTATTTTATAGAAATTTTTCCTCCAAATGGAGCGGAAACCCTGGGACGTTGGGCTTCTGGACGGCCCCCCGTGAGTGCTTCTCGATTTACCTTCACGATCGGTGGGAAACTTCCGTGGGGCCAGGCCAATTGCCCAAGGTTCGATATTACCAAACCTCGTTAATCATTTTTTTCCAAGGATAATATCAAATTTGAATCCTCATGGCATGAGAATCATCTTTGTCTCTTACCTATACATCATGTCTAGGAATGACAATTGGTTAGATTCGATTCGGATTTCCTATCGGATATTCGGGTAATCAGATATGGAGATAATCCCTCTATATCCTCCTTCATTTAGATCAAATATCAGATCATCCATCAGATTCGGAGGAAATTATCATCCTTAATCGTGCCTCACATAAATTGAAAATATTCTTATTTTATATATATACTCGTGGATGCGCAGGGATCAAATACTATATACACACACACACGAAATTGATATGTTGTGGATCTTACGTTGCACGCCCGTGCACCCCCACCTTCCAATCGATTGTTGAATCAATTGGGAGGTGCCAATTGGGAGGCGCCAATCATTATCGATTGGCGCCTTGAATCTTCGAGGTTCCACCTCAATCGATTAAGGAAAGCCTTAATCTATTAAGGCGTCCCGAATCAATTCCTGAATCGATTCGAGACATAACGTTGTGGTTGTTGACATAATTCTAACTCCTCTGAGTTTAATTTTCCCCCAAGATACAGTGTATATTCGGGGCAGGTGGCCGAAGGTTGTCGACTGTCGAGCATCGATCGAGCGGCGATCGGTGGGGCAAGTGCACATCGCGCACAATCACGATGAAATTGGTAATGATTGGATGGCTAGAGGGGATGAATAGCTGCTCACCCTCAATTCGTCGGTTCTCTTCCTACAATGTTAGTAGCGCAAGCGGAAATACAATTTAACAAAATTAACACAAGGAGAGACAAACCATTTAATATGGTTTGGAGATAAAGTTCCTACTTCACAGCTGTCCGTAAGGTGGACGATCTCTATTCGTCGGTGGATTAATCCCTGGAAAATCTCCGACTAGCTCATGTAACTTCTTGTAGGTAGAGACATCTCGCCACAACCTCAACCAAGTCCTCTTGGCACCACAAGAACACTTGAGCACAAGATGACTACTAATTAGGATTAACCACCACTAATTTCGTTAACCATGCTCAAACAAATTGAGTTCTTTTAAATAAAACTCGTTTGCTAATCCAACCATTACCAGTCGACTGGTGCCAACACTAATCGACTGACATCTGTCGAATTCGAATGTTACAGCCCAACGTTCGAATTCAGTCGACACTAGTCGACTACATAGAAAGATCAGTCGACTGATCTTTCTATGCCCTCAACCAGTCAATTGCTGGAAGTAGTTGACTGCTCAAACTCTAAACTTAGGGTTTCCTTTCCCGAGCACATTTTAATCGCACTTAGACCTTCACGACTCACTTGACTCTTCTTTGTGTTAGGGATCGATGGATCGGCTAGAGGGGGTGAATGCATCATTGCCCCCAATGTGTCATTTCTTCCTACAAGTGTTTACGTGGACGGAGATAAGTGTTTACGTAAACTATAAATAATAACAATGCTAACACAAACCATTTACGTGGTTCGAAGATAAGGCTCCTACCTCAGGCGTGCCCTTGAGGTAGACGATCCCTATGCGTTGGTGGATTAGACCTCGAAAAACCTCCAGTTAGCTCTTGTCGCTCCTTGTGGGTGGAAAAACTTCGCCACAATCCTTACAACAAACCTTGAGCACCAAGACTATTAATTGGTCTTTAATCAAAACCAATTTTGTTAATCCTAGCCAGCCAAACTGAGCTCCCTTAAATAGAACTCGTGCCTGAACTAGCCGTTTTCAGTCAACTGGTGTCAACACCAGTCGACTGGTTCCTATCATATCTGAACATTATAGCCCAATGTTTGAATTCCCAACCGACACCAGTCGATTGCACACAAGATCAATTGACTGATCTTTCTGTGCCAACTACCAGTCGACTGATCCAAGCAATAGTTGACTCCCCAAACCCTAAATCTAGGGGTTTCCATCTCAAGTACAATTCTCTCAGCACTCGGACCCTCACGACTCAGCTGACTCTTCACCTAGCAGCCTCGACCTATTGCCTTCAAGCTTTATTCGACTTTAGCTCTCGTCCCTCGGATGCATACGAGCCCGCGGCTCGTCCTCATGTCATCTTTCGCATATTCCTCGAAGTGTGCTTCTCTCGACTCATCATTCCTGCTTTGTCCACGGTCCCTTGGATGCATACAAGCTCACGTCTTGTCTCCTTATGTCATCCTTCATCGGACCCGAAGTCGTCCATCTAAGTCTATGTGTATCCTACAAACCTGAACACTTACATACATATATCAAATACAAGAGTGAACTTAACTTAAACCATTTGCCCAAATATCAAAACACATGGTCACTCCAGACCATAGATTGCTATAACAATTTCTCCCTTTTTGATGTTTGACAATACATTTAAGTTAGGGAAAACAACTAGCAAATACAATGCTAATAAACATTTTGGACTTGCGTTGCCAATGCTACACCTTGGACTTATACCGCCAATGGATTTACCAATGCAATGTAAATATGCATGGATCCTATCACAAGGCATCCCCACACCTAAACTCCCTAATGAGTTAAGATTTTTACTAAAATAGGCTTTTTAAGAACCTCTCCAAGGTTCTTCCTTTGTCAATAAATGAGCAACAATGCTCTCCCTTTACCTAAGCTCCCCCTTGACCTAGGACTTCTTGCAAAGGCGTGTTTGGTTTCCCACTTAAATCTAACACTTCTCCCCCATTGCTACACATCAAAATAGTTCCAACAATATCCCAATTATTGGATCCTTTAACCTTCTAATGATTACAAACATTGTGTATTAATCTTCATAAGAGTATACACAAGTTTAATATCATTTGGACACTTTTCGACTTTACTGAAAATAATTTCAGCATGTATCAGTCGACTAGGACAGTTACCAGTCGACTAACCTAGTTGAAAAACCAACCTCACAGAATTATCAGTCGACTGCCCTCTGCACTAACCGACTGATACTCTGATATCAGCCTATTTAACATTTTTGAACCCAATTTCAGAAATGCACTGATAATTCCACAATTCTCTAAAAATTTCTAAAATTTGTGGAAAGGTTTGTGGTACCCGTGTCTACTTGAGAAAAATACATTCAAAAATGTATCTACCACCAATCCCAAGATTGACACAAAATCCAAAACTATCTAAATGGTTCAATTGAACCTTGACCTAAAGTCCTAGTTTTGACCTCCTCTTGATGTATCTACCCATACCAAACCACAATGCATCTTTAGCATTGGTTTATATGACATTTATACATCAAAAACTAATTTTCATGCAATATGACCCCAATTTCATATTTTCATGCATGAAACTCAATTTCAATGTACTAAATCCCTAGGATTGAGACTCAAACCCGTCTCCAAATCCTTTGGCACACTCCATAGTCCATCTAGACTTTTGGAAGAAATCCTCCCGAAATCCATTAACCATGGGTCCCAGCTTGGCTCCTAGAGCCCCCTTGAACTCTTAGCCTTAGTCACCTCCCTAGGTGACTCATCTATAATCACAAGTTCACACTGATATACCTCTGGTGATTCTTAGCGTGCAAACCTAACATTCTTAACATTGGACCCCTTGTCCTTAATTAAGATTTTCTTCCCTTTAAACTTGGACATCTTGTCCTTGGTCGAGGTCTTTTTGCCCTTAAATGACATTCTCTTGTCATCTTTGGACTTCCCCTTGCTATAATCATATGCCACCCTTACATATGACTTCTCCATAGCATTGGAGCACTTAAATTAGTATCGTTGACCCGATCTATCATTTTTGAGTTTTTGACCACCCAACACCATACCTAAACCCTTAGATCCAATAGTGAATCTATCTAGGGGGTTCTTTAATTTATCGAGTTTGGTCCTCAAAGCTTGATTTTCCCTTTCTAGGTTCTTAAACCTAGAATCGACATGTCCACCTTGGACATTCATAGACTTACTCATTTGTCTAGGCATGTGTCTCCCTTTCTTGGAATTAATGCCTTAGACCTTAGGTCTAAAAATTCTAGGTGTATCATAATGCATGAATTTTCTATGGTTTTGATTTATAATATTAACCATATTTTTATTATGACATCTAAAATCAAAATTATGCATGGGCAAATAATTTTCATTATTTCTAACATGCATGGAGGAGTATAAATTTGAATTACATTTCCAATTAAAGTTAGAGATTACCTCCCTTACCTTGTAGCTCCCCCTTGATATGAGCTCCTCCTTTTCTCCTTCTTCTCCCATTTCCTCAAATGCTCCAACTTTTTAAATTCTCCTTTCCTTGAGCATTTGGTGTGGTAATGTCCTATCTCACCACACGTGAAACACCTTATATGCTTCTTCTCTTTCTTTGCTCCATCCCTATAACTCATATTAGTTTTCAAATTAATTGAACTGAGTTTAGGGTTTACTTTCTTTTTACCTAATGGACACTTGTCCTTGTAGTGTCCTTTTTTATTACATCCAAAGCAAATGATGTGATCCTTGGAGTTTGCTTTGGTGGAGGTGGTGACATCTTCTTGCTCCGGTGTTGAGGATCATATGCCATGTCATACAATTTAAATATAAAAATACATGGGACGATTCAATAATTTGTATTAGATCTATGGGATAGCTAATGAGCTAAATTTTTGTTGAGAAATATAGAAAATTTTATTTGATTTGAAAGGAATTTTTCCTATGGAACTATTCATCAGTCGCACTTATACTGCAATAATATGAATGACTCGCTATTCACTATTCACTCGGTTTCTGGTCAATAATAAGATTATGTAGGAGAGATGGCCGAGTGGTTCAAGGCGTAGCATTGGAACTGCTATGTAGACTTTTGTTTACCAAGGGTTCGAATCCCTCTCTTTTCGTTTATCTTAATTCACCAACGTTACTGAATCAAATCAAATACCATCATCTCAACAAGAGGGCCCTTATTTGATATAAATTCTCAATTCCTAATCACATTACTGTGATTCCTCCCCCTCAATCCTTGAAGTGAAGACTTCTTCTTCACCCTTTGATGAAGTGGATGGTTCTTCATCTTCTTGTGTCACTTCACTTGAGGAGGTAGATGATTCTTTTTCTTCTTGCTCCTCCTCTTCGGATGTTGAGTTTCTTTCTTCATCCGATTTATCCACTTCTTCTTCTTCTTGGATCAATAAGTCCATTTCCTTGGGTTCTTCTTCTTATGTACGGTTTTGACGAAGAGTTATCATCTTGCTCCATAGCTCATGAGCATTTTTGTATTTACCTGCACCACTAATTATATCATTAGAAAAAATACTAAGTAATATTAAGATTTCCTTCTCATTTACCTTCGATTGTGTTTGTTGCTCCTTGGTCCAATATTTTAGTCGAAGCTTCTTCTCGTGTTTATCTTTCGAGGTTTCAAATGGTTCTTCGAGTGCGATCATTAGATCCCAATCCATGCCGAATCACGTTTTCACTCACAACCTCCAATAGTCGAAGCTCTCAGGATCATATGGAGGTGGGATGTTAATATCATCCTCAATCTCTCTTCAAGCGTCATTTCTTCTAGCTCTTTGCTCACCTGACAGTTAGACCGTAGATGAACGACCCCGGCTCTGATACCACTTGTTGGCAATCGATGGACCGGCTAGAGGGGTGAATAGCTCGTTGCCCCCAATACATCGTTTCTTCCTACAAGTGATAGCAAGCGCAAGCAGAAATATAAACTATAAATAATAACAATGCTAACACAAATTGTTTATATGGTTCAGAGATATGACTCCTACTCCACGGCGTGTCCTTGAGGTGGACGATCCTTATCCGTCGGTGAATTAGACCCCGGAAGACCTTCGGCTAACTCTTGTCGCTCCTTGTGGGTGGATAAACCTTGCCACAATCCATGCAACAAATCCTGAGTACCAAGACTACTAATTAGTCTTTGACCAAAGCCAATTTCGTCAACCCTAGTCAGCCAAACCGAGCTCCTTTAAGTAGAGCTCGTGGCTGAACTAGTCGTTACCAATTGACTAGTGCCAACATCAGTCGACTGGTTCCAACAAAATCCGAACATTACAGCCCAACGTTCGAATTCTCAGCCGACACTAGTCGACTGCACAGAAGATCAGTCGACTGATCTTTCTGTGCCAACTACCAGTCGATTGATCCAAGCATCAATCGGCTGCCCAAACCCTAAACCTAGGGTTTCACTTCCCAAGTCCAATTCTCTCAACACTCAGACCCTCACGACTCACCTGACTCTTCACCTAGTAGTCTCGACCTGTTGTCTTCAAACCTTCTTCGACTTTGGCTCTCGTCTCTCAGATGCATACAAGCCCGCAGCTCATCCTCATGCCATCCTTCGTGTATATCTCGAAGTGTACTTCCCTCGGCTCATCGTTCCTGCTTTGTCCACGGTCCCTCGAATGCATACAAGTCTACGACTTATCTCCTCATGCCATCCTTCACCGGATTCGAAGCCGTTCATCTAAGTCTATGTGTATCCTATAAATCTGAACACTCATATACACATATCAAATACAAGGGTGAACCTAACTTAAACCCTTTGCCCAAACATCAAAACACATGGTCACTCCGGACCATAGATTTCTCCAACACTTTACAGCCTTGACTATTGCCTTCAAACTTTTTTTCGCTTTGGCTCTCGTCCCTTGGATGCATACAATCCCGCGACTTGTCTCCATGTTATCCTTTGCATATGCCTTTAGCTCTCGTCCCTTAGATGCATACCAGCCTACGGCTCGCCCTCATGTCATCCTTCGCGTATGTCTCGAAGTGCACTTCTCTTGGCTCATCGTTGTTCCTTGTCCATGTAAGTATCCAAGGTAAGTTTTGATGTGGTAAACCGAGTCAAGTTAGGTCTTGTTGTGTTTGATCCCTGTGTATAAGTGTACAGGAGCTTAGGAGCGTAGGAAGTCGAGCGGAAGATGCAGCAGTGGAGAAGGATGGCACGGGAAGGGAGCCAATGAGTTCGGTGCATCCGAGGGACGCGGAGGTCTGTAGTAGAGTACATCGGTGGAGCAAGAAGGATGTATGCGACGTCCGAGGGATAAGAAGTCGGGAGGAAGCACGCTCGAGGAGAAGGGCGGAGGAGGGTTCAAGTGAGCCTAACTCTGGAAGGCCTGAGATCATTCAAGAAGACCCGTCGAAAGATTGGTCAGCAAAGAGCTGACCAAAGTCAACTCAGGCGCCCCTATGCACTCGACCACCCGTGCTCCCGGGCGCCCCTATGCTTTAGGGTGCCCGTGTTCCCGGGCGCCCCTAGGGCACTCGTGTTCTCGGGCACTCCAGTGCATACAGGCACCCTAGATACAAAAAAACATCCACAGCTAACCGTTCGCGAATGTTGTGAAGGGGATAACCTCTAAGCCACATATCAGGCACCCCTAAGCTCTCGAGCGCTCATGTAGAGCCGCATCAACATTCAGATAGACTTGACTGGGGCTATAAATAGGCCCTCAGAGCTCAGTTCTAAACATCAATTGAATTGTGCACGAATTACTTTTAGTTTTCTTTGTTTCTTCTTGAGTTCAAAGTGTGTAAGAGGCTTTTCAACCCCAAGGAGTTAATCAGGAGATTGAGTTATATTTTACCTTGGATTAGCAACCTTTCTAGTTGCAAACAAAGTAAATTGGTTATGCCTCATTTACCTTTTTTTTGTTTAATTCATTCTTATGTTATCTTGCTTATAATCTAACCTTCATCTTTGTTGAACATGAACAAAAATCACATTTATTTTTCAGGAGTAATTTGTTGATGCAGTTTGACCCTGATTGTTGTTTTGGTGTTGACACCGATTTTAGTTTAGGTTAATGAGTTGAGTGAATTCGGGTTAAGTCCTGGTCGGGGGCTGGGCATGACTCCCGGTGAGTGAGGCCGGTTGACTGAAACCCTAGTGAGTGAAGCCAGGTCCTAGCTTGGGAAGCTAGGTTGATTGAAACCCTGGTGAGTGAAGTCAGGTCCTAGCTTGGGAAGCTAGGTTGATTGAAACTCTGGTGAGTGAAGCCAGGTCCTAGCTTGGGAAGCTAGGTTGAACGAAACCCTGGTGAGTGAAGCCAGATCCTACCTTGGGAAGCTAGGTTGAACGAAATCTTGGTGAGTGAAGCCAGGTCCTAGCTTGGGAAGCTAGGTTGAACGAAGTCCCAGTGTGTGAAGCTGGGCACGAAGTTTTGGTCCGGGGGACTGAGCACGAGTCAGAGAAGGCTAGAGAGCCTGTTCTCTTGACTTAGAGTGGAATTGGTCTTGGTTGGATCAGTCTGCTGACCAATCAGGGAGTTGGCACGAACTCCCTGTTGTGGATCGGTCTGGTGACCGATCCAGAGATGTCTGATCGGTCTGGTGACCGATTAGGGAGAGCACAGAAACATTGGTTGGCCTCTGTTCGGCTCCTGATCGATCTGGTGACCGATCAGGGAGAGCTTTTAATCGTTCTGGTGAACGATCAGGGAGAGGTCAGTAGGTTTCAATGGAAAACTTGGATCGGACGCTGAACTGATCAAATATCGTGAGTTCTCATTATGACCGATCAAGATGGATCCTGATCGGTCAGGGAGTGACCTGATCAATCACCAGACCGATCAGGGCACACCCTGATCGGTCAGGTGACCGATCTATGGGTTTGGACTGCCGAAGCTGGGGAAAGCCCCAACAAGGGTTGGATCGATCAGGTGACCGATCCACGACCTGTGATCGGTCCGGTGACCGATCACAAGAATTTCGCAATTCTTGGTTTCTCACGATGGATCGATCGGGAGGGAGTCTGATCATTCTGAGCCTATCCTGATCAGTCTGGTGACCGATCAGAAGCTGAACTTTAATTCAAAATGCACTGTCAGAGTTCTGATCGTGTTTTGATTTCTACTGATACACTACTGATATCTGCTCTCAACGTCTGATTATTGATTCTCTGTTGATTTGCTGTGCTAAACATCTGCTAAGTGTGCACGTAACTCAGGGATTAATCAAGGAGGGTCAACCGAGCCTTTCACTACGACAGTTTGGTTGGTTTTCGTTTGCAGGAAACGTCTTCTGGCACGAGCTGCAATGGATGAGAAGTTGATGACCTGGGGCTCGATTGGAGAGGGTCCAGTGAGTCCAGAGGAGGTCAGGGGTAGCTGGGCTGTTGCAGATGAGAAGCTGGCGAGCTGCAGAGGAGTGTCTGGTAACCTGGCGAGAAGCAGGTTAAGAGCTGGCTGGCGAAGAAGAGAAGTGATCTCTTCTGCTCGAGCGACAACATTCATTCATCAGATACCTTGAAGCATACTCTTGAGCATTCCTTGAAGCTACTGTATCTTGAGAGCTTTGAGCCAGAAAGAGAAGTTTTGCAAGCAGACACCGCACGAGAAGGAGGAGCTGAGTGAAGGCTCTTGCCAGGATCTTGCTGGGTTGTGAGTTGTGCATTGTATACTGTCTCTTTCACGCTTTGTAAGCTTTCCTAGTCTCTGTGCTGTATTTCCATCATTTTCTTGAGACTGTTTGTTGTGGAGAGGTTTCTCCACCGAGAAGGAGGTGTTACCTTCTCCGGATTTCCCGGGGCTTGATCTGCCGACGATCAAGGGATCGCCCACCTCACAGGCACGCCAAGGAGTAGGGGCAAGCTATCCCCAAACCTTGTAAATTCTCCTTGTTAGCGATCTTGTATTGTTATTTCTGTTCTTATCTCTGTTTTCCTGTGTTTCCGCTGCCGCTAACCCTAAGTGCAGAAAAAATTCAAGAAGTTGTCAAAGAGGCGAATAAGCTGTGTCTGGCTACATTCACCCCCCCTCTCTAGCCATCCAAGCACCAACACAATTCACCCCCTCTTATCGACCAACTGATCACCGACAAGTTATATCAAAGCAAGAACACTCCAGAAGGACTAACCTCCATCTGAAGCAAAGTACAAAATGGTCAAACCAACCATCTACCTGCCAATGATCGAAGGGGAGTTCGCTAGTTGGAAGCGAAAAATGCAGATATGTTTTAAAGCCAATTTTGATTTGTTATTAATAATGAAAAATGATTTTGAATTTCCCAAAGACGCCGAGAATAAAGACAAAGATGAAAGTCTATGGACGAAAAAGGAGCAAGCAGATTTTGTAGTGAACGGAAAAGCAGAATTCCATCTGCTAACCGTTCTACCGGTACAATAAGTCAACCGTATCGAACCTACATGTCAGCGAAAGAGCTCTGGGAGAAATTCTTGGAAATGCATGAAGGAACCTCGGAAGTGAAGTTGGCACGACGAGATATCCTTCGGAACTAACTAACCAACCTCCGGATGGAAGAAGGAGAGACGATGGCGCAACTACATTTGAGGATAAAAGAATTAATCACCGGACTCACGAATCTCGGAGAAATAGTAACAAACCGAGATTCACAAAGGTATGCTCTAAACGCATTTTCAAATATCCTGGAGTGGATATCAATCATAGATTCATACTATATCTCCAAGAATTTAGAGGTAAGTACTCTAGAATAGTTGTTTTATATATCAGAACTTCACGAATCTTGATACACAAGAAAGACTAAGAAGGACAACATAGCTCTAAGCACGAGGAAGATCCAACGCGAGGAGGAATCATCAGAAGATGAAGAAGACAGAACATACATGGTAAGAAAACTATCAAAGTATTTCAAATCTAAAAGACTTAATAAAGTGCAGGGTAAGAAACGTTCTCCAAAGCAAAGGAAGATCCGTTACTACAACTATGAGGAAGGACACATCAAGGAGAACTACCCGAACCTAAAGGTGAACAAATCCAACAAAGTTAAACACAAGAACCTAAAAGCCACACAGGACAAATCATCATCAGATGAGTCCGAACTCATGGAACACGCCAGACTTGCGTTAATGGTCACCCACGAAGAAAAAGAAAGTATCAATGAAGAAGGAGCCATATCTAAAGATAGCAGTGATGAAGGAGGAGCTTCGGAGTTTGAAAAAGATATGGTAAGTGAGGTATGTTTTTTACCTTCTGATGAACTTTATTCAGGTATTAAGGCAATGATGAAATTAATATGCAAATTAAAAAATAAAAATTTAGAATAAAAAAACAACTAAATTCTTCATGCCCACTTTAAATGTTTCACAAATTAAAATATGAAAAATGAAAAGCTAAAGGAAGAAATTGAAATATTGAAAAATTGTGCATGCTCTAAAGTTCCTAGTTCAAAAGTTAGATATTATGGAGGACTAAGTTAATATTTATGGTTTCATAGGGGCAAATTATAAAAAATTCTAAAACTTATATTCTACCTAAATTTTTTATTAATCATGTTGGAAAAAATTTATATTGGATCCCAAAATCTATACTAAACTGTTAGATTTCATTTATTACTTATTTGTAAATTAGTAATTCATTTTCTTTTGGTAATTAATGCATTATTTATAATCTTGATGATTTTTTTTCAAAGATATAACTATCGTAAAAAATTAGTTGAATATTTTTCGATGATAGAGTCTGCTGTAAACTATCCATAATTTTTTTTTGAAATTTTTAACAGTTAAACAGATTTATTATAATTTTTCATTCGAACACATATTTTTAAATTTTAAAATTTATAAAAAATTAATTTCATTAAATCTGATTTTTTTAGGATCTATAGATTATCTCCTAAGCGTTGAGAAAAATTTTCAAATTTATTTGAAGTCAAAATCAAATTGTATTTTTTTTCAAAACTATCCACTTTAAATTCAAAATTATCTTTTTAGAAATTAGAAATCTAATTTTACTTTGACAATTTTTTACAGAGATTAATCTGCTAAAATTCTAACTTGGTATATTTTCTTATTTTTGAGTAAAAATAAATTTTGGTAAATTAGTTTTCCAAAATTGGACTTTGGATTTTAAAAATAATTTTTGACCAAATTTTGAAATATTGAATTTTCTGGAAACTAACTATTATGTTTGACATGTTTTCAAAATTTTAAAATTTTTGGATGCTTAAATAATTTTCTATGAATTTTTGTAAGTCTTTATTTTTAGTGTTAATTTTACCCTTAACATACTTAAATTTTGATATGATCAAAGGGAGAGAAATATGATTAAGTTAAGGGGGAGACTTAACTTTTCAATTTTTTTTAATAACTATATTGTCACATATTTATTCTTGTAATTGTTATATTGTTTTACCTTAACTTAACTCGGGTTTATGCACATCAAAAAAAGGGAAGATTGTAAGTACCTCAGGTAAGTTTTGATGTAGTAAACCAAGTCAAGTTAGGTCCTATTGTGTTTGATCCCTGTGTCTAATTATGCAGGAGCTTAGGAGTTCAAGAAGTCAAGTGGAAGAAGCAGCGGTGGAGAAGGATGGCACAGGAAGGGAGCCGAGGGGTTCGGTGCATCCGAGGGACGCGAATATCTGCGGAAGAGTTTGCTAGTAGAGCGAGAAGGACACGCGCGACATCCGAGGGACGAGAAGTCGAGAGGAAGCACACTCGAGGAGAAGGCTGGAGGTGGGTTCGGGTGAGCCCAACTCTGAAAAGCCCGAGATCACCCAAGAAGACCCGCCGGAAGACTGATCAGTGTTCCAGACACCCCTATGCATTAGGGTGCTCGTGTTCCCGGATGCCCCAATGCATAAAGACCAACGGAGCCGCTGATCCAATATATAATCGGACAACATCTCCCCTATTTGACGGACAATTTACACATGCATACAAACATCCACGCAGTATAAATAACCTCTGGCATCAAATTAACATAAAACATATAGAAAATAATGCCTCCAAGGCTATAAAATCTATAAAACTCACCTGAACTGCCCCCGGGGCAGGCGCGTAGCAAAAATCACAACACAAAGTCCAACAGAGGACTCATAAATAAAATACTGCATAAATGAATCACAAATACAAGCCCACGATATATAAATAAATATAAAGTATAGAACATGCTATAAAAAGGAATTGGAATGCGCGGAAGCACCCATCAAATGGAGTTGTGGGGACCCGGGTCTGGCAACTGGGCTCCTCCTGCGACCTATCAACCTGAAAACAAAAATATTGTGACGGGTGGTGAGTCCAAGTGGACTCTACAGGTATAGAGAAAGATATGCATGGTTGAATAAATAACTGAATAAGCTATACAGAAACAACAGGATACAGTCTCAACAGATATATTAGAATATGCATAACTGAAAATAACAACTGAATGTACATACTAGAAATCAGCCTATCCTGCTCCCGGGGCTATGGTGCAGCGGTAAAGTCACTAGTTGTTAACCCACGCATCCGCGGTTCGATCCCCAGCTACGGCGCATTTTGCAGGAATTTTTCCTCCAAATGGGGTGCGAACCCTGGGCCGCTGGGCTTCTAGATTGGCCACCGCGAGCGCTTCCCGATTTACCCTGGTGACCGGTGGGAAACTTCCGTGGGGCCGGGCCGGTCACCCCAGGTTCAATTTGTCTGCTGCCTGGTTCATCATTTTTTTTTTTTTTTTTTAGAAATCAGCCTATCCTGATCATAAAAAGGACTCGTATCATACTAATAAGTGCAGGGTCATCAAACCACACAAATGGTATATCCTGTATGTGCATGTCAAACATATGCAACAAATAAATACAACAATCATAATCAAATGCATAATTCATCATATACACATGATGCAATGATATGATCACCCCTTATTAGATGTGTATACTAAAAGACTTATTCTTATTATATAAGATCATCTATATTTTTTAAAAGAGAATCACAACAACACAGATGTGTATTTATATTAGTATATGCGTAAAAATCCTTTGCTTTGCATTGTAGATAACATGATGTGTGGTGACACACCGAAGATCATGTTGTCAGTTCCTTGCATAGTATAAGTAGAGGCTCACAATCGAGATGGAATTAGACAAACCATCGAGATGGTTGTAGTGTAATTAGGTATGGTTTGTCTTAACCATAGAATTACACTAGTGTATTTTGTGTGCATTGAGCAGGACCAAAACCAGAGGCTATCTAATTTGTACTGACTTAATAATTGGATTGGACCTCGGATTATTATGGAGTACAATCCCTAAATCCCGATATAATAACGGGCGCATATAGTTAATAATTATTTCTTTGATTTACCAATGAGCGAGATTTATTCTGTTAAATCGATAGGCCTGGTAAGTTGGAAAATAATATTAATTATATGGTGTGTCGTTGATTATTGACGGAATCCATGTCCTGGTGAATCGGAATAATGATGCCCCCTTGATGAGCTCACAAGATTCATCATGTTAAACCCTGCAGGTGGATTTGATCCAACATGATGATAAGGTTGAGTGATACTAGTCAAGGAGCCAGAGATTGATTAATTAAAATTATCAGTAATTTAAATTAATCGACGGACATTCGATATCTTAAATACGGAGGGATGGATGTGCTCATAATAGGTGGACCACATATAAAAATATGGGGGTTAGTGAGGAAGTTCAATGGAGATCCTTTAGTGGAATGAATCTTCATTAATGGATTGATTTTAGATCCATTAGTTGGCCAAGACCCAAGTCCTCCTCTTGGTCTCTGCCTTAGCCCTATATATACCCCATGGGATCAAGAAACCAAGGCTAGATCATCCAATTCATAAACCCAAAGCCTCTCTCCTCTCCTCTCTCTCCCTCCTCTCTCTTAGGTCACGACAAAGGAGAAAGGGTTCTCTCCTTCTCTCTTTCTTCTTCCTCCCTCATCCTCTCAGTAGGAGACTACTACTAGACAAAGGGGGATCTTTCTTCTCCATTTTGTGGTGTGGGGCGAGGGAGGAGTGGTGATCGGCTAAGGAGGGCGGCGGCGGGAGCGTGCGGCGGCGTCGGCGCAAGGATAGGGAAGAGGGAGTTGTTCAGCCGGTTTGGGTAAGGAAGAAGGAGCTTCCTCTCCTTCTTCTTCTTCTTCACTTTCCTCTCGAGGGTTGCTGATGGGCGGCGGAGCTTGGGTGGCTTCTGGTGGTCGGCGACGCAAGGGTAGAGGGAGAGGTGGTCGGCGATAACCCTAGGAGCTAGGGTTTTTGGCTTGGCGTGAAGATGTGATTTTTTGGAGGCCTTGGTGATCCCGGTTCTCGGTAGCTCGTCGCCCACACGACGTCCGGGAGGGGAGGGACATAAGGTAGAAGACTACGAAGTAAAGAAAGATATAATTCTCTTTCTTGGCTCCTTCGTTTTAGCTTCGTCATTTCATGTTGATTTTAATTAATTATTATTGTTTTGATTAATTGTTAATCTTAGATAATAATTAATTAATTAGACCCCGATAATAAACACAAAAACTGACGATCCACTCGTCGTCTTTTCCGCGATCGTTTGGTTAGAAGAATTACAAGGCTCGATCTTTGTGATTGGCCAAGTTATAATTTGTACCAAACGATACAATGACGAGATGGTCGTTGAGAGACGGGTCTCTATTCAGATTAATTTTTTTAATCCGTAGACATGGAGAGGTTTCTCAAGAACGACCAAGTATTTGCTGAGAAAACCCGCCAAGCCATATCCTTCACCCCTAACACCAGTCTAGCCACCGAGGCATGTCATATGCGTCGATCGAGTGGGTAGAGCTGTGACACCGTTCGCACTCTGCCATCACTGCTCTTGAGTGACCGAGTGGACAGGATGCTGGTGGAGCTCTTGCACTGCCCTATATATATATATATATATATATATATATATATATATGGGGGAGATATCTCTCTCATCTTCTCTGGTCTATGGGAAGAGAAAGAATCCCTGCCTGCTACCACGCTCCAAAACCACTACCCATGAGCGGTCGAGCGGAATAGTATAGAGCAAATGCGCACACCCAATGATATCCACTAACTCATGAGTGGTCGTATGTGCATATCATGTGTCGAAAGATGATAAGTTCAACCACAAGAGAGTCGCTGATCGCCGACATGCAACAATGCAGGGACGGTGCATGACTCTAACACATGCAACCCCTACAAGGTCATCGACACATAACTCGACTTAACATGTATAGATCGTAAACATGTATCACAACCCAATCATCATATATCTAGATACACATGCAAAGTATAATTAGAATCAATCAATGCAACCATACAGTGACATGCTATCCTATATATGCATACTCATGCTCATACTGATGCTATACAAAATCAAATAACAATAAACGAGATTGTATAGAAGGAAATCTAGATCATATCCAAGATCAAACATAAGTATCAAGTAGGATAGCAAACGGTAGCAGAATAAAGGTAAATAAAACTTATTACATAAATAATAAATAGTCATGCGTAAAGGTAAAGTGAAACTACAAATCACTACTAGAAAAAATGCATTTAACAACAGTGAATCACTGTTGTCGTAGGCCATTTACCACTGTTGTTAAAGGCCATGTTGTTAAAGGGGGGGTCTACGACAACAGTGAATCACTGTTGTCGTATATCATATTCGACAACAGTTTGACTTCCACTGTTGTCGTATGTCACATTTCACAACAGTTTTTCACTGTTGTAATTTATTATATTCGACAACGGTTTATCACCGTTGTCGTATGACTTATTCACTGTTGTCTTTTATTATATTCGACAACGGTTTTATCACTGTGTTGTCGTATGCCACCGTTTATCTACAACAACAGTTTAGCTTAAAAAAATCTGTTGTGCGTTTGCACTGTTCCACAACAGTTTCATACCAATTTGACAACAAAGATATTTCCATTATATTTTCAATTAAAAGGCAATAATTTAACCTCGAAACAAAAACTATATATATCAAACATCATCAACATATTTACAATAAAGATCCACCACAAGCTTTCTACAGACGAAACCACAAAAGTATCTTCTGTCCAAAAACCTTTCTATAGACGAAACCACTAAAGTATCTTCTGACCCAAATTACAAGAGTTCAAATTATATATAATTCTGACCCAACATGATCACGAACAAGTCCCTGCAGCTGGAAGGTCAGATTAATGGTCTTCAAACATGATCACGAACAAGTCCCTACAGCTGGAAAAAAGAGAACAAACACTCTAATTAGTTATTCTATTAAATGCATATGTCCAATAAAAAATGATCCATAAAGATATGTATCAACAAACAACAAAAATAACAAACTAACAAATAAACAAACAAAAAAGATATCAACACTTACAATTATAAGGAAACTGTTAGCTTGGTTTATCTAGACAGGGATTCCATTGAGACGATCCCAATGCTAGATGGAGAGAGAGGAAAAAAACACAGAAAAAAAAGTTGGTTATCAAGTTTTGTTTCTCTATTTAGTAAATTTATTATATAGATATCCATAAAGAAGGATGAGCAGATGAATAGAATAATCACCCTATAGATCTTAAATTTAAGTATTCAAAAAATATAAGAAAATGAAATGGCTTTTAGAGATCAGGCCTGCCCTCAAGGAGTCATTCAGGGGTTATAATTATAATGTCTGAAAATTGTAAAAGACATGCATAAAAAGGATTCAGGAACATGGGAATTTTCTAGAATCAGTTTAGCATAGACTACCTTTTCAACATGAGTTAGTTCAGGTGAAAGATTCTGAGCAACTACTCGCATAAGCACATCCTTTGAGCTGCAACAAAATTAATTAAGTAAAATTATGAAACAAGTATTATCAGACAAACAGAATTAAACAAATAATAATAATGGAGAAGTGACATTAGTTGAGAAAATAAAAATCAAGGTCAAAAGATCACAATGAGCAGCATACGTTAGAACTCCATGAAGACTACTTCCTGTTGTTACAATCACAGAGTTAACTCGGAAGTCACGCATCTTTTTTGTCGCAACAGAGATAGGATCTGAGGGAGACACTGTCGCAACTCTGCAGACAGGTTTCAGAAAGGTCCATAACAATAATAATTGCATTGGTACAAGGAAAAAAAAAATCTAAGCTAAAGGCTACAGACGTACTTTGAATGCTCTGCCACAAAAGTTGCAAGTGTTGGCTTAAACATTCTTTCTCGGAGAGTTTCAATGAAAGCGTAGGGTGCTGCATCAAGGAAAAAGGATGAATCATGAATAATTCAATAAAGTAGATATAGCAATTATATAATCAAAGTTATCTCAAGAATAAACAAAGTCCTTTTCATGGTTCAACAGTAGAACTCAACATTGAATAAAGTTGTCAAAAAGCAGAAACAGTCTCATAAAATAGCCACCTAAAATCGAACATGCACTCCACATGTCTCCGATGAACCGTTGGGAAATACTTTTATAAATAATAAAGAATATCATTGGCATAATTATCAAACCGACTTAGTCCCCCCACCTATTTGGAAACTAATAATGTGACAACTTATTAAAGTAATAATATACTGTATCATAAAGAAGCTTATAAAATTAATTACAATTTTTTCATTCACCATTCAGCTGCACATTCATTAGGCTTAACAAGTGTTGTGTGTGTTAATATTGTTAATTACATCCTTAACATAATTAATGACAATGTGGGCCATGTTTAAGATTTTTAATCCATGCATTATTTTGCTCTCAATTCAAGTCAATAAGAGCCGTTGAATACAATAGCAAAACAAACACTTATCAAACAAGAATTTCAAATTTAGATGTCATTAGAACACAAACATCATTTCATCCTTATTTTGGTTAACACATGTGGGCATATACCTTCATCTCCTTTTCAGATCAGGTATTTCTCATGGCTCTGTGTCACTTGTCATGTATGCGACTAAAAACATAATGACTCAAATCAATCTAATGAGAACACTAGATAAAGTCCATATATCTTAAGGACAATGTGTGTTGTACAGTACTAAAGGAAGGACTTTATTCTCAGAGCTATCTGACAGTTTCATTCATAGCCTACTATCATTCTAAACAGTAAAATTTGTAAAAAGGGATATGAATCAAAATGACACCAGTATTAACATGGTACACATTTGTAGTTGTTCATTCCAAACAGTGAAACTGAAAAAGGAATATGAAAAAAAATGGTTCCTCAACTTATCTACTTAAAGTTTATTTCTTCTTCCCTGAAGATTTTCAATCCTCAACTTTTATGATGAATGGAAGTGTTGAGGAGCAATTGAGTATATCCACAAACATGCTGCAAATAGCAACACTAGATGACCTAATCTACTCATGCCTTGTTCGTTGAGATACAATAAATCCTCTAACCTGACAAGCTATTTTCCCATTGGCGTTCAACTCCCTCAACTGCAGCTGCAATAGCACTACCTTGTTCAGCAGCTTTTTCCATTTTTGATATAGCATCATACAAGCATCTTGTAATATCCAGCATGGCAATAACTTCGTCATTCTCTACTACAGGAAGGTGCCTAAATTTCCCTACAAAAGACCAAGCAAATGAAAAGTGAGTTAACCCACAAAGAATAAGAAATTTTGAACCTAGAAACAATACAGTGTTTAAAAAATATGAGAGGAACAACAAATTTTATTACAATATGATATAGTCCTGAAACATCAAAGCTACTGCTAGGAAAGTACCCCTTCTCTGGTCTAAAGCATATCATCAACTGGAAATATGTACTATTTACCATGCAAAATAGAGTAAACAACTCTTCCATAACTTCAAATTTCCTAGCTCTGTAAGTTACTGAAAACTTGTTACCAAAGGCAATGTTTATTAAAAGTAAAGTTATGTTACTTTCACTGAAGCATGATTTATGCATGTTAATCAAAATGCAAAGATCATAGTATTGTGCAAAATCTAGGTTAATCTTAAATATTGATGAGACATATGTCTTTACAATTCCTTGCATAAATATGGCTTGGAGATTTTAGCAAAGAAAGAAATAATATTAAACAAAAAAAGCTAAATGGAAAACAATACCATTTACAGCATCAGGCACTGTATAATCCACCACAATAAGGTCAGGATTCTCCTGAATGATAGAAGACAGAAGACTTTCTCTTTCAGATGGACCATGTATCTGAATCTCGGTAGAGCCAACTATTATATTTCTACAAACTATTGTTAATGCGATAGGATTCAAAACTGTTGTTAACAAACTAGTGTAGAGGAAACTCCTTTCTGGATCTAGTAATATGATATAGCTTCAATCTGATATAGCTTCAAAATTAAATGCTATACTTACACATCTCCGCAAGAGCTGCTAAGAAGACACGTCTCCGCAAGAACTCCTTTCTGGATCTAGTAACAAACTAGTGTAGAGGAAACTCCTTTAGTGATTATTTATCAAACTATCACTAAGTAACAACAACTTCTTTGCTTCAGGCAACACCAAAGGAAAGTAATACAATATATTGCTGAGAGCTGCTAAGAAGCTATCATGAAACCTACATTGCTAACATATTTAGATTCTATTGCTAATAAAGGATGTAAAAGAAGAAACATACCCTTTTCCTAAAGGTTCGAGCCTGTAGCTACTTCCAGATCTCAACCATCTTTTGCTCTTCCCAAGTGGAGGTAGAGCAAGGGAGACGATGGGTTCTCCAAGTGGAGAATCGAAGAGAGGGCAAAGAAGAGAATGAAGGAGAAGTAGAAGGAAATAAGAGATGACCATTAGGACAACTTGAAAAAGATACCTAGGGCTGAATCCAGTGATCCCGCCATTGACCGTGAGGGGCGACGATGAAACATTTGAGCGAAATGAAGATGGAGCGGCGATGAAACCTTGTGCGGCGATTTCTTGCACGAACTTCTTGTGCGGCGATTTCGTGTGCGAAGGGTGACATCGGGCGAGAGGGAAAGGAGGAAGGGAGAGGGGTCGGCAAGGGTGGGTTCGGGCGGAGAAGCTAGGGCACGGCAAAAATAAGAGACTGAGGATTTAATAGTTCGTTATTTTTTTTGCAGTTGGATATCCACCGTTGATTTTGTTTATTGCTTGAACAGCACAACAATACAACAACAACAGTTTAATATAACTGTTGTCTATTGTCATAATAGACAACAGTTTATCACATCAGTTGTTGTAAATCCCGCCTATAGACAACAGTTATTTTATAACTGTTGTCGTTGAGTATACATACGACAACATTTTATTATTACTGTTGTCTTTTTACGTATACAGACCAACAACAACAACGGTTAATACTAAAACTGTTGTTAAATTGACATAAGACAACACTTTATCAAAAAACCGTTGTCGATTATGTGTTGTTGAATGCAAAAATTCTAGTAGTGAATACAAGCAAGAAGTACCCGCCTCTAAAATGAAGAAGTCCATATCAAATGAGAACCACTTGCCTCCAAATGGAATAATCCGCAACAAATATCCAAATCAAGACCCTGTATTAAATGATACATTTAAATAGCTATCACATAGAAATAATAACTAGCTAAGAAACCCCTAAATCATATTAGGGTTAACCTAATCATTTCTTTTTCATTTAATTACCTCTAGTTAAATGAAAGACTCCTAATTATTCTGCGTAATTAAGATTAGGTTCATTTTAGGGTTAATCCCAATATTGAAATCATTTAATTAACCCCACAATTAAATGATTAATTGCTAATCAATTTTTTGTATTTAGACTACTTTGACTCATTGTTGTTGTTTTGTCCACGGTCCCTCAGATGCACCATTCTTTACCGGACTCGAAGCTATCAAGCTGAGTCTATGTGTATCATGTAGAACCTGCATACTCAAATACACATATCAAATACAAGAGCAGACCTAACTTAAATCTTTTGATCAAACATCAAAATACATGATCATATGGATTATAGATTGCCTCAACAGGCCACATATCCTCTCTCTCTTTCTCTCTCTATATATATCCAGATATTTCAATATTACAATTTTATTAATTTTGGAGAGATGATCCGACCTCCCCCCTTATGGTCTGTGTTGGGAGGAGGTGAGGGAAGTGTAAATAATGGAAAGATAACCATTATCCTTGTTTGGGAAGGAGGTGAAGGAAGAGGGTGAGTGGAAGGGAAGTGAAACTTTTACCTTCCCTTATCCCTCAAATAGCTTAGGGAGCGTTTGGTTTGTTCCATTTTCTATTTTCATTTTCTAGAAAATCGCATTTTTTAGTTTTCTAGAAAATGACTTTTTTTCATTCTCCAGTTTTCTAGAAAACGCTATGTTTTTTTCTGGAAAACAAAGTTGGAAAATGCAAACCAAATATGTTTTTCAGAAAACTACATTTTCTATATAAAATGAAAATGGAAAACAGACTGAAAAATACAAACCAAACGCCCCCTTATTTTCTAATACTCTGATTTGAGATGTAAAAAAGTTCTCTTTTCCTCCTTTTCCTTTCCTTCCCTTTCCGTTAACCTCCGCTCACCTTATCCAAATAGAGAGTTAACCGCCTATGCGATTGTGAGGGGAAGCGCAAGGGATCAAATTTCATATATATCCCAGATATTTCAATCTTATAATCTTATTAATTCTAAGAAAGGGTCCGATTTCATATTTTGCTCGTCAAGTAAATTCATGAAACGATAGTGCATTATGAAAGGCAAAATGCAGCGTTTTACAATTTTACAATGCAGAGGGTTAAAATGAAAAATTGATAAAGTACGCAGGCAATTTATTAGAATCTCTTGGGAAATTACATTAGGGTTTTCTCGTCTTCTGTCTCGCCGGTGGCTGGCACCTTCTCCTTTCTAACTCCTGGTTGCTAGGTTTCGATCGCGCCATGGGAAGAGAGCCGCAGCAGGCCTACACGGTGGAGCAACTCGTATCCGTGAATCCGTACAACCCCGACATCCTTACCGAACTCGAGAACTATGTTAACGAGCAGGTATTTGACACTGAGAAGTAAATCACCTCCGATCACTATGTGTTTTTCTATAAGAAGGCAGGATTTATGAATGATTCTACTAGCACGACTTGATTGGTGTTTTTTCCCTGGTTCATAAGTGCACAACGGAAAGTTAAATTTTGGGAGGATTGGTATAGCAAGACTTAGTGACTCTTCTCCATGAAATAGTGGAAAACTAAAGTTCTGCAATTTTTGACATGGCGTTTTCATAAACCATCTTATTTTTGTGGCTGCTTTAGTTCGGTCATTGTGGCTTGTTTTCTATTAATCTTTTAACTCATTCTCTCTAGGTTTCATCTCAATCGTACAGTTTGGATGCTAATCTTTGCCTTCTCCGACTTTATCAGGTGATGTGCTTCCATGCTTCTTGAAGGCATTCCCTAGGGTTTTTTTTTAAACTTATCTTCTCTAATTTGTATTCTTTTGTGCAGTTTGATCCTACTCGATTAAGTATTGCAATTGTAGTTAGAATTTTGATCAAGGTATAGTTTGTATGGTGAAGAAAGTAAAGTTTATGAAATTAAAATTGATTATTATTTTTTTTCTTTCATGGAATGTGTATTATCTTTCCTTGTTTTTGCAGGCGCTTATGGCTATGCCAGCCCCAGATTTCAGCCTTTGTCTCTTCCTTATTCCTGAGCCAGTGGTACTTATCCTGCAGTCCTCAATTTGATATTTAGTTCTAACTCAATAAGTTGAGCAGAAATATGCAAACAATGCACTATTGTATCATCTACTATTATATTCATTCTCTCAAAGGGATAATGAGTGGAATAGCATAGATGTTCTATGCACGTTAGTGAGTGATTTAGACAGTCTGATTTTCCTCAATGGCTTTCTTCATAGTTTTCTTGGTTCCTTTCAAGGAAAAATGCTTGTGGTTAGTGGTTATTATTTGTTGTTACTGTATCTTTGTTTTGAGTCTTTTTTGTAGTTAAAGATATTTAGTAATGTACTAGTTTGTCTTGCGAAATTCACTAGGAAACTCAAATTTAGTAAAGAAAGAGGCTTAAGTGTCCTATCAAAAAATTTTCCTAAGTGCCCGATCATGTTTCAAAGGAAACACCCAGAAGTTTGTGAATTGACTCTGATTTATATTCTACTTAATTTATTATGGCCTGCTGTTCTTCTTGTTAGGTTATTGTCTAAAACACTTACAATGAACTAAATTCTTGATATTGAGATTCTACTGCTCACTATTTTGGTAGTACTTCCTTCAGTATACATGTCAATTGCGCTTTAACATTTGTATTCATGTGACATTTTACATTTTCTCTTCAGCAAGCAGATGAGCAAATCAAGACACTGATTGTCCTTTCTCACTATCTAGAAGTATGTATCTTTTATTTTTCACCTTTCAATGCTCTCCAGATTAGCTATCAGTGTCCTCAGTTCAATGACATATTTGCAGACTGCAAGGTTTCGCCAGTTTTGGGACGAAGCAGCAAAGAACCACAACTTACTTGAAGTTGTTCCTGGTAAAAAGAGAATACTTTGAAATTATTATTTCTTTAAACTGGCAGTTTCAAATAACTTCGAGCTTTGGGGACTTATCACCTTTACATTAGCTATCTATAGCTAATGTTGATGGCTACATTACTAATCATGTGCATGACTATGGTATTAGCTTTTTGTTAGATGATCACAAGTACCTTCTGATATAGCTAGGATTGGTTTCCATCAAAGAAGAGCTGAACAATGTAGAGATGACTGCCATACAACTGCAAGAGAATAAGGCTACGTTTAATTTGAATCATTTTCCTTTTCATTTTCTAGAAGACCGCATTTTCTCATTTCTTGAAAAATGACTTTTAGATATCTCTTTTTTTAGAAAACAGAGGTGAAAAATGTAAACAAAAAATCATTTTTAGAAAATTGTATTTTCTCACAAAATGAAAACGGAAAATAGACAAATCAAATGCAACCTAAGTTTTTCTATCTCACTAAACCAATCTAATCAAGATTCAGATAAACTGAAAATTATAGATTAGTAGAACTTTCCTTTTTTTTTTAAAAGCTGAATAGGCCCTGAAGTCACAGTTGGAGTTTGATATGTCTATTGAAGTTTTGGTACCAAGTCTCTCCTTATAGCTTCCTTAGTATTGCATTTTTTTTACCCATCATCTTGAGCCGATGAGGATGCAAGTGCAAAACAGAATCCTTCATTAGAATTTAGAAAGAAAATAAGTTAATAACCCTGGACTTTATTTAGATAAACACAAGAGAACATGAAGGCTGTATCATCATATCTTATTTCGCCTTCTATAATATGGGCTAAAGGTCACCACCCATATGAAAAATATTGGTAATTTGTAGTGAGAAACATACCCACTGTGCTATGTGGAAAATCAGAGGGACTCTGTTTGCACCAAAACAAGAAAGGTACATGCCTACATCATTCATATCTTATTGTTCTTACTACCTGTTTGCTAAAGGTCGCCCATGTTAGAAAATATTGAGAATTTGTAGTAAGAAACATACCAATTGGACCATGCTGTTGATAGGTTGTATTTCTACATGCAGCTTCTTATTTGGTCATGTACCATAGGCTTTGTTGTAACTTGCAAGCTTGCCTTGGCTAGTGAAAGGTGATAAAAGAACACAAAGCTATTCATTTTGAGAATTTAGTATAAAACAACATACAACTGAGCAAAAAAATTGTAATCCAAGCTTTCACCAAGGCAAAAAAATTGTCTCGTTTCTTTAGACACCTTTTCCTTCATGTGAAGATATCTACAGATCTTATGGGCACTTCTATGGTGCAGGTTTTGAGCAAGCAATCCAAGCTTATGCAATCCATGTCCTGTCCTTGTCGTACCAAAAAGTGCCAAGGCCCGTACTTGCAGAGGTAGCATTGTCTTTCAGCTACATCACTTTCTTTCTTTTATCTGCTAGTTCTTAGGAAAAATTGGCCTAATTTTGGTGGCTCATCAACGTCTGCTGTTGTGCTGTTTTATGTTATTAGGCATTTAAACGATTCAACAGTAAGCTAAATTGTTAATAGTAAAATGACTGAGCAGGACCATCTGAGAGTGAATTATTACTCTTAAACCTAAGATGGGTGTGCTAATTGTTTGGTCCATAACAATTCTAGCTGAAGCATAAGCTTGTAACAAATATATGCACATGACCAGTTTAGCCATCTGTATTATTGATGTTAAGATCTATACTTGTATTTTGATGTGTGCATCAACCCCCTTTCACTGATTTGGTATCAAAGTGTAAAACCTAATCATACTTTCTCTCTTTGTAAGCATGTTATGGTAATTAATGTTTGTGAAAATAACAAGTATAATCCTTATTGGGAGGAACATGTTGAACAAGAATTGCTAGAAAAGGATTGTAATGCTAATTTGGGGACTAAATAAGCAAAATCAGACCTAAAGTTTGGACAAAGCAAAACTATAATATGGATACATACTAATTGGGCACCATGTACATGTTCACATGATGATTATTAGCAAGGAATATGCAACAAGGTATAAGTTTTTTTGCATAGGTTTTTCATAAATTGTGTTTTGGGTAAATTTGTTAAACTGTTAGCATTTGAGATTAGATTTAGCAATTGAACCACATCACTTGGTGATTTAATATTATAATTGCCTAGATAATTTAAGGCCACATTTATGATGATTTAAATGGTAGATTCAATATGCTCAACAATTTATAAACTATGTGACTATATAGTAATTAATCTTGAGCGGTACTTGGATAATCTATAATCATGCAGCAATTATAAGTGAAGTAAGAAACTAGTAAGCCTTGTTGCAACGCTCTTCTCTAAAAAAATATTATCGACTAAAAGTCCGTAGCACTTCTCCCTAAATGGCGATTCCCTTATCTAACTCCTTTGTTTCTATTGACGTTCCTCGACAATAAGAGTTCCTTAGCCATTCAGTCTCAAGGCCTCTCTTGAAAGATTATTAAGATACAAGCAAAGCACAAAAATGCGAAAAGAAATGTAAGATAAATTTTATGCATTGCCACAAATATTGTAAAAACACTCCTGTTTATCCTGTATGCTAGATTTGCAATTAATTGCCTTCAATTTCATAGAGCAATTGCCATTGCTCTCTACTATGTCTCCATTGAGTACCAGTGCTCTGATTACCTGATAAACCCAATGTTCTTTGTCAATCTTGTTTAACTTCACAATACAAAGATTAAATATTTTCAAGATTTTATTGATTTGAGACATAATTAGTATAATTTCCTTTTAAGTTTTGAAGATTGTAATTCTGAATTACTGTTGTCAATCCCATTTTTTACATGAGATTTATATATGCTTGTGAGATTTTAATTAAGATTGATTTGTTAATATATCATCAACTATATGCATCTGTTAGTTGTCTGAATTTTATGCATTAACTTTAAAAAATGTCTTTATCTTTTTTTTTTAATTGTTAAGTTAAATTGATAAGGTTGCAGTCCCACATTTATCCTATATGAATTCCAAGCCATTATGAAGCACTTACCTACATTGAATTTTTTTTTTTGTATATTTTAAATGTGCCTATGGGATGTGGTCAAGGTATTGTTTGAATGGTTATACAAAGATACTTATTGAATCGTTTGCGCCACTAAAAACATTCCACCTAGAGTTGCTATTAATACAAATAACATAAACTCTTTTATAGCCATTGCGGTACATCTAATGTGCTCTACGGATAGAGGAATATGTAGAGTTGAACATACTAAAATAAGAAATTGAAAGAGTTTACTAAATTTGTTGTAGAGATAAATTGAACCAAGGTTTATCCTTTTGGTTAGAGGTTAAATCAATCATCAGAAGAAGAATTAGGCCAAAAATTAGGATACATTTGGGGAAAATGAAACTTAAGAGATGTAAATGAAACACTTTCATAAAAATTATCGTAGAATCAAGAATGAAATTATTCATTCTTTTGACACTACATTTTATTGGTTTTGCAAGCCACAGGTATTATAAAAGTGGCTTTGACCTGATTCTGTTTAATTTGGATTTAACAAACAATAAATGACATAAAAAATTGTTCCATATTTTCAATTTTTTCATAAGATTTGTAACAATTGTTGCAAATGCCATAGTATACTCATTGTTGTAAAAGTCGGCGCCTAGGCGCCGCTTAGGCGCTAGGCGGCACCCCACCGTGGTGCCGCCTAATGCCGCCTAGCGCCGCCTAGCACCGCCTAAGCGCCGATTAGGCGCCGACTAGGCGCCTATACTTGAAAATATGTCAACTAATTCACTTTAAACTCCATTGAAGCCCCATCAACGTGTATCAATCCATATTAGTCGCTATAAATTGCATGCAAATAAATAGCTTGATTGGGATTTCAAACTGTGAACTGGCCATGACTAACATGTTGTCATTTCTACCCAGTTTTTGCTTATTTTGTAATGTTGGAAGACTTGTTTGCTTAGGCTTTTAGGCTTTCTAAGGACCTAATTCCTTAGATCAAGTCCAGTTATTTGATTAAGTTTAGGGGGTGCTTGGTATACATTCGATAATGGGAATGAGAATGGTAATGAGTTTTGATTGAGGGGTTTATGAGTTTAGTGATAACCTAATGGAGACTAGGTTATAAAATCAGGGTATCATATCGATATTTTGATTCTGATTCTCATATACCAAGCATCATAAATGGGAATGAAATAGATTTCATTCTCATTCCCGCCTTCTAAATCCGCTTATCAAGCGCCCCCTTAAATTTTAGCTTAGTATATGGGCAATTTCAAAAAAGCAATAAAAACATTACATAATGCTAAAATCCTATACTTAAGCTTACTATTTCTCAAATGGATATGTTGTTCGATGTGTCCTCCTGCGCAACATGTTGGTCTAATGCTCATTTGTTGCTAGCATCAGGAGCTCAATACAATTTCCATGAATTTTCGTAGTAATGATGCTCAAAGCTATTTCCTTTGAATTCCTTGGGAGACAGTTTAGATAAAAGTGCATGATACCATCCTCCTCCATGGTTATAGAGTATTTTGATGACCTTTCTTAATGACCTTAACATCTCATTATTACCTTTGTATGAATAATGGACTGTGATCATGAGTACTTTTTGTGTGTTTGATGTCGTTGCTAACCTTCTAATGCTGATAACTTGTTCATTAGTTTATGACTGCGATTGCATGTCTTGGTTTAATGTGACATCAGTCTATGTAATCATTCCTGGATCAAACGCCCATGTCTATTAAGAGCGTTGTAAAAAAAAATGATTAATGAAATTTTTTCAATCTCGGACGATTGGCTCGGCCCCATGGAAGTTTCCCACCAATCGTCAGGGTAAATCGTGAAGTGCTCGCGACGTGCGGTCAAGAAGCCTAGTGTCTCAGAGTTTGCGACTCATTTGGAGGAAAAATTCTTGCAAACTACGTCGTAGTTGGGGATCGAACCACGGATGTTTGGGATGAAAATTAATCGTCTTTTTACTGTATCATAACCCTAGGGGCATATTAATAGTGTTGTAGCTTCGTAAGTTTGTTGCTTTAATTGTTTTCTGACTCAACTCTGTGTTTTCCAATGCTCGAACAGACCATTAACATTGAAGGTCTTTCACTGGACAAGTTCATAGAGTACCATGTGGCTCACAGTGGTTGGGTGCTAGAGAAAGGTAGTGGTCGCTCGCAATTGATAGTGCTACCACGCAATGAATTCAACCACCCAGGGCTAAAGAAGAACTCATCAGATGGCATGCCATTCGAGCACATCACTCGTATCTTCCCAATTCTCAGCTAAAATATTAAGCTTTTGATTGCCTTTTAAGGAATCTTCATGTTCGAGTGCTTGCCTACTTTATCAGTGATTCTTACAGGACTTCATTACATTCATGGAACTTTTTTGTTTAATTTTTTTTTATCTATGTCCGCATTTGAAGATTTCGAAGTTACTGATCTTTCCTTTTAGATTTTGATTGCTGATAACAAATTTCTTGAAGGGGGAAAAAGTGGAAAATTGATATCAACAAGGAACTTGACTGCTGGGGAAATATCAGTGATTATATTTCAAGAGTTTGGCAAAATCATCTTCTAGTACTTTTTCTAGTGTTAATATCGCATAGCGGTCAGCTATTCATATTGGATAACTTCTCAGCATTATTAGTGTCTAGTAGACATGCTTGTAGAATGTGTCTAGTAGACATGCTTGTTGAATCTACCTTTGCGTAACTTGGGCAGTCATTGTCAACTTAGACAACTTAGAGGCTCTATCACTTCAGCATATATCATCGACACACCTCTTGAACCCTTTGCCAAAGCTCCTCCACCTCAATCAGACCCTAGTGAGTTATGTCATTTGTGAGAACACAATCGGGCAAGGAGTTGAAAAAAATGAGAAAATAATGCTTCCTTTATGGTTGCGTTAATCACGTAATTTTGATGTGTTAATACTGTGTTTAATTTAATGTGTTGGTAATATGTTTTAAGTTAGTGTTTTATATATTTTGAGGTGTATCAAGTGTGTAGGGACTTGGGTAATGCATGTGGAACTCTGAAACTTTTTGATTTGATGAAATGGAGTTGAGGGGTTGTTAGAGGTGTTCGTTGGACTTGAGAGCATGGATTCGATAGGTTGTACAAGCTCAAGAAATTCGATGTGCTTGATGGCTTGATGACCTGGCGGCCGGTGGGAAATTTTCGTGTGGCCGGGCCGGTCGCCCGAGGTTGGTTGAAAAAATCTCGTTAATTATTTTTTTTTGATGGCTTGATGACTTTTGTATTAAACACTGATGAAGCTTGAAGAGTTTGGTGGACTCAGGGCATAAGCATAGGTTGGGTGGGGGTGTAAGCGCAAAGAGTTTATTGTCTTTGATTTCTTGACAACTTAGATTAAGGGAGTTGAAGACACGCGAGCATTTCTCATCGTCGGTCCTATAGCAAGATAAAGGGTGATAAATCATATGTCGAGCGGCCTTCTAAGCGAGAGGATATTTAATCCTCGGGAGAATAAATCTCACGAAAATAAATCCTTGTTAAATGAAACAATTCTGTCAACCGAATACTAACTGGGACAAATTGAAGGCTCATAAAGATATAATGACAGACTATGAGAGAGAATACATTCTTTGAGTTTTTTCCTTTTTGAATCTCATTGTAATTATGTGTCTACTGATTTAGGGTTATTCGACTAAGAGAGTTTGAGTTGAAGTTTTCAATGTTTGTCCAATTCTTTAGAGATTTTTGTCCAATAGTTTTAGAGATTTTTAAGCACATGAGCACTTTTATCACAACAAATGGTGGATGTGGATAATAATGAATTTGAGCATAACAAAAATCAATACAAAACAGAGTTCTGTGGACACAAACCCTCTGTTTTCTGAACAAAGGAAGAATTTCATTTTATATATACTTAAATAGCCCCATCAGTTCAATAAATATAACAGGTTTAGCGTAGAAGCAAGCATAATTAGGAGGATGGTAATTATTATTAAGGTTATTAATTCAAACGTGACATGATTAGAAACAGAGCAGCAACCTCATCTTCAATTATATCCATTGATCATTTGTTCAGATTTTGGAGATTGGCAGTGCAAGCTCCTGGAACTGCTCCTCGGTGACTCCTGCAACCAAAGAAGGACAAAAACGAACGAAGTCATTTTTTATCCGGAGGAGAGAAAACAAAAGAATTTAGAGAAATTGCCTTTGGCCATGGCGGCCGTAGAGCTGATCCCTCCTTGAACCGTCTTGAGCACCCTGTCGTAGTAATTCGCCCCCGACCACTTCTGGTGCTCCAACGTCTCCACCTTCTTCTTCCTCTCCTCCCTCTGGATCCTCTCCAGGTACGCCAGCATCCCCCTCCTCGCGAAATCCCTCGCGAAGGTGTCCGCCACCAGCGCGTCGGCGTGGAACCCGGCGAGCGTTATGAACTGCCAGCAGAAGCCGAGCCGCGCGATGGTCGGGACGAACTCCCTCACCTCCTCGTCTCCCATCCCGGACGCGTCCCAGTTGAAGGAGGGCGAGAGGTTGTAGGCCAGCATCATCTCCGGGTGCGCCGCCTTCACCCCCTCCGCCAACGCCGCGCACTCCGCCACGTCAGGCCGAGACGTCTCCACCCATATCAGGTCGGCGTGCGGCGAGAACGCGCGCCCCCGGACGACCGCCGCCTCCACGGAGCCTTTGAAACGGTAGAATCCCTCTCTGGTCCTGGGCAGGTCCCAGTCCCAGAACAAGCCCTCGAGCCCCAATTGGGTCTCCGCCGTTTTTCTTCTTCGCTCGATGTTGGACGAGCCGTAGGGGTCGTCGTGCTTCGCCCATTCGCCGAGCCTCCGCTGCTTCTCTTGTTCGCCGACGTTCAGCCGCCGGATGCCTTCCACGACGCACTCTGAAAAAGTCTTCAATTTGGCCGCTGCGAGCCACTCGTTCTCGATGGCTTCTAGCTCGGGGCCGCTCTTGCCGGCCCCCGTCGCCTCCGCCAAAACGCCGGCCAAACTCCGGCCCTGCAGGTCGGGATTGGTGCAGCCGAGGATGAACGGGTGGTCCCGAGAGTCGACGTTGGTTTGGATCAAGTTGGCGCCGACGGCGTCGGTCCTCGCGATCAGGACCGTCTCCACGCCCATGACGTCGAACTGAAGCCGCGCGGCGACGAGACGGTCGATGTGCTCGGCGACGGAGACGAGGACTTTGCCGGCCATGTGGCCGCACTTCTTGGTGACGGACGACTGGTCCTCGATGTGCACGCCGGCGGCGCCGCGCTCCACGAAGAGCTTGCAGAGCTTGACGGTGGTCGTGACGCCGCCGAATCCGGTGTCGCCGTCCGCGATGATGGGCCGCAGGTAGTCGACGTAGGGCGTGCTGGCCCGGGCGGCGCGGGGCAAGCTCATGCGGGCCTCGCGCTGCTTGCGGTCGTGGAACTGCTGGGCGAGGAAGAGGTGGCCGACCTTGTTGGGCACGGTGTCGTAGGGGTAGTCGGCGAGGTCAGGGCCAGGCTCGTAGGTGGAAGTGTGGGTGGAGGAGCACTGCCAGCCGGAGACGTAGACGGAGTCGAGGTACTTGGCCATCATGGTGACCTGCACCGGGTCGAGGGCGCCGAAGGTGCAGGAGGCGCTGCCGCGGGCCTGGTGCGACTTGAGCGTGCGCCATAGCTTCTCGGCGAGCGCGCCGGAGGCGTAGCTCTGCCGGAGGGTGCCGCGGAGGGAGACGACGTCGCGGGCGGCGTAGGGGCGGCGGGTAAGCTTGAACCGCTCGGTGCTCCACCACGCCTCCACTGCCGCCACTTCCGCCTCGAACCGGTTCTCTTCCTCCATTATCTGAATCGGCCATGCACCATTAATTACGTCATAAACTTATCAAAAAACACATTATTATTTTTCTTTTGTAGTGAAAATATATCGAGAAATTTGATGCTCTTATATTGTGGTAAAAGACGATACGTTCGTTTCAAAAAGGTAAATCGGAAAGTTGTAGTTGAGCACTACAGAGGAGAGTTTTTTTCTTGGCTTTGCCGAGATTCGAATCTTTATCTTATTATAGTAACTCTGTGTTACAGTAACCAACTCAACTCTGTCCCGGAGGAAATTTAATGTTCTTATAGGCTATAGCCACAAAAAGCGATTTGTTCACCTCTAATGTCTCCGTCAATTTGTCCGCCAATCCAATGAAGGTAAATCACTATTAGTCCGAATACTGATTAACGCATAAAAAAAAGTAAACACTTGACTTCGTAAAGATTTAACCCTAGACCTCAAAAGCAATGTCTAATATATTAGTCATCAACCCATCCTATATTTTTGTTTGATGTTCATCGATCAAATCTATAAGAATTTGATGTTCTTATAGATTTGATCGATGAATGCATTCAATATAAAAATAATCGTAAAGAGGCAGTGAAATATATATAGTAGCTAATGGGAGAAAGAACTCACCAAAGCAGTTGAAAAGGATGGAGCCATGGGCAGTGTAGTTGCCTTGAACTCTTCTTTTCCTCTGTTTGATTTCCATCTTTCTCTCCATATGTATATATAATGAGAAAAGAACGGCATTTTATTAAACGGTTTAGATTTCGGAATTTCTCATGTATGTATTTAATTTTCATAATATTAAAATTATTCTTTTCAGTTTTGGACATATTTAAAAAACTTTTAAAAATATATTAATTTTGATTTGAAATGATTTTTTTAAAAATTAGATACGGGAAATAAGAAGTCAAAAGAAACCTCCTGGTTCGATGAGATGCTGATGAGGCAAATTGGATCAAAACATATCCAAAGAAATTGTTAAAAAAATAGACAAAATATGCATGTGTTTTCAGCAATTGGATCCTCTGTCCCCAAAAAAACGTCTTCCCGCTGTTTTGCTCCTGGCGATGACCGGCGAGTCGTCCGATCGACGATCGACACCATCGATAGATTTTGATCGTCGTACCGAATCAAATGATATCCTAAAAAATGGTGAATTGGTGGAATTGTTGCAATTGCAATCTCGTCAGATTCGACGATGAATTCAGCGAGATCGCAATTGTGACGATCCACGGGTTCATCGTATTCCAGGGTATAGTTTTGTTTAGAACGGTGGCGGAAGTCGCCGTGGTGTCCGATCAATATCGACGATTCATCGCCGTATCAGGAAACCGGATAAACGGGATGGGTTTTTTTGGGAAAGAGGATCTGCCCTCGCGTTTTCAGTTACAGAAGTTGCGTGCGGGATGGAAGCTGCAATCCACTTTGTCTGGTCCTCAGTTGCATGCCGTGTCCAAATTCGAATACATAAATGGAACAACGCATGCAAAACCACAGGTTGTTTATTTCGTTCAGTACCTTTTCCTTTTACAAATTTTTGAGGGCATAATAAAAAATACATAAATATGTTTTTTTTTTATGATCTAGTAATGGAATATAAATATTTTTAGCTTTTTTGACGTTGGATCGTTATCTATAGATGGATGGAGCCTCAGGTTGAGGACAAATAGTAAAGAGTATCCCATAATCAAGAATGAATAATACAATTTTTTTTTTAAATTATACTTCGGATTTACTCTATAGATGAATTAGAAGGTAGATCACCTTTGAGATTGATCGGATAAAATCATATAACCACATAATCACTAGAACAATACAATACACTATTACATGGTAGATAATTTGATACGACTAAGTTTTTGATTTATACACAGTTGGCATGGCTAGAGGTAAGCTACAAGGAGTACAGATGTTAAGTTTTGGTTGGCATAATTTAAAATTCCTAAATTAGAATTAATGAATCTCACATAATGTGAAAAATTATAAAGTAGTTGACTTCTTTTTTGTCGCCTAATTAATTTAATTAAATTTATACAGATTTTGCTAAATTCATAGAACTGATTGTGATAAAACTTCCACCGCATTTTTCATATATATATATTTTTAAAATTACAATAACACAAAACCCTTTACAATCAGAGTTCTCCCCAAACAAAACAGCATTTGGGGAGAAAAGTTTATTACATTTTAAATACATACTCAAAATACAAAAAAGCGAGGTGCATGTAAATGCTATTGGCGCAAACAAGGCCCGCATCAACAAAAACATTGTTCTTCCTTCAAGACTTGATTAGAAGTTTGTTTTGTTCAGAAAGGATTAACATAATCAATCTAATATCTTTTTCCTAAGATTATTCCTGCGATCATCGACAGCAGAGCTACTGCTGAGACGAACTTTAATGCCATAGATCTGGAAAGGCCTTCATCATCTTGTGTTATTGGATGTAGGGGAGCTGATCTTTGACCCTGATTATTGTAGTCATTATCTCTCCCACTCCTATACAAGAACGTTGAGGAACTCAGTCCAAAACCTCTAGAGTTTACCTCCTGTATGTGCAGGTTGAATACAATTGAGATTCGAAAATTGATGAGCATTTATTGAATTTTTATCCATGTGATGTTCTTCAAAAGAGAAGTTAGTTTACCTTGTTCAGTGTTGTCTTCACATTCAACTCATTTCCAGGTGTTTGCCCACGACTATATTTCAAATCAGTGAGATTTACGTTGATAAGTGCATGTTTCTTGTTTCTTTCTCTAATCTGCAAGTTCAGTGCAAATGAGCAAGCAAATATTTGCTTCAAGAAAGATAACAAGAAAATGTAAATAAAGATTCAAAAAATGAGAAAAGAGATGCAGAAATGGCATGAGAATGGTTGGTAGAGAATGCCATTTGAAGCAACAGTTCGTCAACCATTTACTCTAATTTGATTACATAAACACCAATAAGCATTGTGTTTCATCTATTGCAAGTTGGCGACTATTATTGCTTCCTTGTTTTGTGCACCACACAGTTGTATTTTCTATCTGGGGGGGGGGGGGGGAGATATAGAAAAGAACGGACCACTATAAAAAAATAGTAAGCTGCCAGGAACTTCACATCCTGGCTATACTGGCAAAATGAATGATTGAATGACTGAATGGTGATTAACCTACCTAATAAATGAGCCTAGTTTATCTCGTGATGAGAAAGTCAAGAGTAAAGTAATCATATAAGATCACCTGCTCTTCTATGGTTCTATGTGTTAGAAATGATTCATTTTGAACTTTCTTCAGTTGAAGTAAGCTCTCTCTGTCTTCAACTATGCTGGTGTGCTCATTTATTTCAGAAGCTAGACAAGCTTGCTTCTCCAAAGTTACTCCCATGCCTTCAATCTGAGAAAGAATGTATGAGAAATCAAGTACATTTTGGGCTGCAATTTTGCTATAAACCCTGCTCATTTGCCAGGAAACAGTAGAAGAAAAATCACCTCTTTCATATAACTCCTCTCGGCAATTAATAGCTTCTGTTCAAGCTCTGAAACTTGATTTTCCACAAAACATTTTTTAGACAACTCTGCTTTAAGATTTTCCAAGTGGGTGTTCATCAAGACTTCCCTGGCCTTGTATTCACTTAATCGTCCTTCAAGGTTCATTATTAATGATTCAACTTCATTCATTTCCGTTCTATGCATTTCAGTAACCTTGTTTTTCTCTTTCAAGGAGGTAGTTATCTGTTAGAGAAAGACATGTATTCGACAAAAATATAACTTTTGTGGCACTTCACAAAATTAAATTGAATGCAAATCAGATATATTCTGGCGAAATGCAGCACAATCTTCTCAGATGCAAATAGCAACCTGTAGTTGAAGCGCCTCAGTATCAGAGTTAAGCTTCTGCTTGAGAGCCTCCATTTCTTCTTTGAGAGAACCAAGCTGAATGGATATAACATCTTTCTCAGTAATGACAGACTCAAATTTAATTTTTAATGCGCCAATTGTTAACCTGTGTGCTGTCAAATCCTGAGACAGGCTGAAATTTTCCCTGGCTAAATTCTTATTTACAGTTTTGGATTCATAAAGATTTCTCTGCAGCTGCTCAATAAGTTCTTCCATATTCTGAACTTGTGAACGTGTACTTGCTAGTATATCGTTCTGGTTTGATGCAAGGGCGGCTGATTCACTTAACTGCTCTTCATAATTACTCACTTGAGTTTCAATCAAGCTGAATCATCTTTTCATTCAAGTCGTTTAGTTCTTCAAGTTTGAGCTGATAGACTTCGAACACGGTCTGAAGCTCTGAATTTGTATCAGTCATCCTTTCAAACTTCAAATCAGATTCTGAAACCTTCTGGTTAAGCTCCACTACTTGGTTCTTTACGAATGCCAATTCCGTTGCATTTTCTTCCAGCTATGCCTTTAGCCAAGCAACAGTTTTGTTAACTTCAACTGCCCTATCTTCGTATTGTGCCTTTTGCTCTTCAAGAATTTCTAACTTGTGTAATTCTCTAGCTTCAGATTCCTTTTCTGTAATTCTAAGTGCTGCAACTTGAACTTTTACATCCGTATCTTTTACTAGAGCTTCATGCATTAGTGTCATTTTTGTCAAATCTTGAGATAGGCTGAGATTTTCCCCTGTTAAACATTCATTTACAGTATTGGATTCAACAAAATTTCTTTGCAGAAGCTGGATAATTGCCTCAAAATTTCTGTACTTCCAAAAGAGTTGCTGTTAGTTTATCCTTCAGGTTTGATGCAATGTCAGCTGATTCAATCAACTCTTCTTCATAATCTCTCCACTGACTTTCAAGCGCACACATCTTTTGATTCAAGTATATAAGTTGAAAATCTTTTTCACCAAGTTTGTGAATAGTTTCATGCAGTTGTACCTCAGTATCTTTCAGACACAATTCAGTTGTACATTGCAGTTCCAACAATCCAGAATTATCAACCTCTAACTTTGAGATGGTTTTCGCATAAGATGCAAGTTGTTCAGCAGCTGCTTCCAGTTCTGCATGATTTGACCTCAATATCTGGTTTAGCTCATCAATTTTGAACTTATAAGCTTCCAAATATGTTCGAAGCTCAGAGTTTGTACCAGCCATCATCTCATTTTCAAAAACGACATTTTCAAATTTTAATTGAGATTCTGAAACTTTTTGGTTAAGCTCCATCACTTGGTCCTCTAAGGATACCATTTTCATTGCATTTGCTTCCAGCTCTGCCTTCTGTGAAGCAACATTGTGATTAGCTTCAACAGCCTCATCTTTGTATTTTACCTTTTGTTCTTCAAGAAACTTCAATTTCTCAGGCAGTTCTTGAACTTCAGATTCTTGTTGTTTAATTCCAAGTGCCAGTTCTTGGAATTTTAACTCCCTATTCTTTACTAGAGTTTCATTCATTAATGTCATGTCCAGGTTTCTGGCAGTAATTTCATCTATTACCTTCCCTTGATGCTCTAGTTGTAATGTACCATAAATTATCTTCCCAACTTGCTCTTTTTCTTGGAGTCTGAAAGCCTCAACTTCTTCTTTAGCACTCTCTGTTCTTGCATCTAGAGATTTCAAGTTCTCAATTATATTTTCAGCTTCAGCAAGACCTTTTGCCAGCATATTAGATACGGCTTGCATATTTTTTCTCTCTTCAGTGCTAGGGCTGGCACTTAATGCACCACTTAGCTCCTCCTTTTCATTTGCATCTTGCAACAAAGCCTCAACATTTGACAAATGGAGCCTGAATAGTGAATTTTCTCCTTCCATTTTCCTTGAATGATTAGTGAGTTCTTTTATTTGATGATTCAGTCCTTTTATTTCTTTCTCTGCTTCATGGAATCTCAAATACATAAGATTGAATTGTTGATTGAGCTCTGTATTACGATCCTCAAAGGATGACAATCTCATTTCGGTCTCCTGGAGGTCTTTTTGAATGCTCCCTTCTGCGAACTTTGATGTCTCAAGTAGATCCTCTAGCTCAAGGATTCTCTTAGAAGGAGCAACAGCTAAATTTTTCATGTCAATAAGGATTGCTTCAAGAGATTTCTGATTTTTCTCAAGCTCAAAATTACGCAGCAACACTTTTGAAAGAAGTGACTCTGTCTTGGTAAGGATCTGGTCAACCAGATCCAATTTGTCTTCTAACTGTTTGCGTAGATCCTCATTCTTCGACAACCTTATGTTAAGGTCCAGAAAAGTACATTGTAGAGTCAAGTTTTCTTTGTTCAAACGCTCACTCATCATTTGGGATTCATCAAGGTACCTTTGTTGTTTCTCGATAATTGCTTCCAAATTCTGTATTTCATAAAGGCTTGTTAGCTCATCCTTATGGTTTGATGCAATATCTAATTCACGTAACTGTTTTTCATAATTTTGCAATTGAACTTCAAGCATAAGCAACTTTTCATTCACATCCCTAAGTTCAGAATCCTTTTCTTTAAGTTTGACCTCAGTATCTTTAAGGCACATGTCAGTTGCAGATTGGAGTTCCAGCAATCCTGAATTATCATCCTCTAATTTGAGATAGTTTTTTCATAAGCAGCAAATCTTCCAACAGTTGCCTCCATCTCTGCACGATTTGAGATCAACAACTGGTTTAGTTTGTCTACTTTGAGCTTATAAGCTTCCAAATCTGTCTGAAGCTCCAAGTTTGTACCAGACAACATATCAAATTTTAAATGAGATTCTGAAACCTTCCGGTTAACCTCCATTACTTGATTATCCAGGAATACCAATCTCATTGCATTTTCTTCTAGTTCATCCTTTAGCAAAGCAATAGTTTTTTCATTTTCAACTGCATTATCTTTGTATTCTGCCTTGCGTTCTTCAAAAAATTCTATCTTATTGTGCAATTTCTTAACTTCAGATTCCTTTTCTGAAATTCTCAGTGCTGCAGCTTCAAGTTTTAAATCTGTTTCTTTTGCTACAGCCGCAAACTTTAGTGTCATTTTTGTTAAATCCTGAGATAGGATGAGATTTTCTCTGGTTAGCCTCATTTCGGTCTCCATCAAGTCCTTTTGAATGCACTCTTCTGCTAACTTTGAAACCTGAAGTAGATCTTCAAGCTCAAGGTTTCTCTTTGAAGCTGCATCTGCTACTGTTCTCATGTCATGATGCATCTCTTTCATAGATTTCTGGTTTTTCTCAAGCTTCTTGTTATGCAGAAATGCTTGTGAGAGAAGTGATTCTGTCTTAGTAAGAATTTGGTCGCCCAGATCTAATTTGTCTTCTAATTGTTTGAGTAGTTCCTCATCCTTAGCCAATTTGAACTCAAGGGCTGACAAATGGTTTCTTAATAGTGAATTTTCTTCTTCTGTTTTTCTCAACAGAGTAGTGAGTTCTTTTGTTTGATATTTCAGCTCTTCTATTTCTGTCTCTGCTTCATGACATCTCAATTCTGCAAGATTCAGTTGTTGGTGGAGCTCTGTTTTATGATTCTTAGAGGATGATAATCTCATTTCAGTCTCCCTCGGCAGTTTATGAATGCTCCCTTCAGTAAACTTTGATTCCTCAAGTAGATTCTCTAACTCAAGGTTTCTCTCAGAAGGAGGATCAACTATTCTTCTCATGTCATGATGGATCTCGTCAAGAGATTTCTGTTTTTTCTCAATCTCCATGTTTCGCATTAATGCTCGTAAAAGAAGTGACTCTGTCTTGGTGAGAATCTGATCAACCAGATCCAATTTGTCTTCTAATTGTGTACGGATATCCTCACTTTTCAACAACTTCAAGTTTAGCCCAACCACAGTAGTTTCTAGAGACGTTTTTCCTTTAGCCAACCACTCATTTGCAGATTGGGATTCTTCAATGTTTCTTTGCTTCTGTTTAATGATTGTTTCCAAATTCTGTATTTCAGAAAGAGTGCTTGTTAGTTTATCCTTTTGTTTAGATGCAATGGCAGCTGATTCACTTAACTGTTCTTCAAATTTTTGCAATCGAACTTCAAGCGCAAGCAACTTTTCATTCACATCCCTAAGATCAGAATCTTTATCTTTAAGCTTTCCAATAGTTTCATGCAGCTGGATCTCAGTAACTTCAAGGCACGTCCCAGTTGCTGTTTGGAATTGTTGCAAACTTGAATTATCCTCCTCCAATTTTGAGATGATTTTTTCATAAGAAGCAAGTTGTGCTACGGTTGCCTCCATCTCTGCTTGTTTTGAGTTCAATAACTGGTTTAGTTCGTCCAATTCCAGTTTATAAGCTTCCAAATCTATTTGAAGCTCCAAGTTTGTGCTAGACATCATTTCAATTTTTAAATGAGATTCTGAAACCTTCTGGATAAGCTCCTCTATTTGGCTCTCCATGAATACCAATTTCAATGCATTTTCTTCCAGCTCTGTCTTTAGCCAAGAAACCTTTTTGTTAGCTTCAAATGCATTATCTTTGTATTTTGCCTTTTGTTTTACAAGAAACTCTAACTTCTCGTGCATTTCTTTGACTTCAGATTCCTTTTCTGTAATTTTAAGTGCTGCAACTTGGAGTTTCAAATCTGTATCTTTTGCAATAGCTTCATACATTCGCGTCATTTTTGTCAAATCATAAGATAGGGTGACATTTTCTCTGGTTAGTCTTATTTCAGTCTCCATCAGGTCCTTTTGAATGTGCTCTTCTGCTAACTTTGATACCTCAAGTAGATTCTCTAGCTCAAGGTTTCTCTTAGAAGCCGCATCTACTACTGTTCTCATGTCCAGAAGCTTATTTCAGTCTACTTCAAATTTTTGCAATCGAACTTCAAGCGCAAGCAACTTTTCATTCACATCCCTAAGATCAGAATCTTTATCTTTAAGCTTTCCAATAGTTTCATGCAGCTGGATCTCAGTAACTTCAAGGCACGTCCCAGTTGCTGTTTGGAATTGTTGCAAACTTGAATTATCCTCCTCCAATTTTGAGATGATTTTTTCATAAGAAGCAAGTTGTGCTACGGTTGCCTCCATCTCTGCTTGTTTTGAGTTCAATAACTGGTTTAGTTCGTCCAGTTCCAGTTTATAAGCTTCCAAATCTATTTGAAGCTCCAAGTTTGTGCTAGACATCATTTCAATTTTTAAATGAGATTCTGAAACCTTCTGGATAAGCTCCTCTATTTGGCTCTCCATGAATACCAATTTCAATGCATTTTCTTCCAGCTCTGTCTTTAGCCAAGAAACCTTTTTGTTAGCTTCAAATGCATTATCTTTGTATTTTGCCTTTTGTTTTACAAGAAACTCTAACTTCTCGTGCATTTCTTTGACTTCAGATTCCTTTTCTGTAATTTTAAGTGCTGCAACTTGGAGTTTCAAATCTGTATCTTTTGCAATAGCTTCATACATTCGCGTCATTTTTGTCAAATCATAAGATAGGGTGACATTTTCTCTGGTTAGTCTTATTTCAGTCTCCATCAGGTCCTTTTGAATGTGCTCTTCTGCTAACTTTGATACCTCAAGTAGATTCTCTAGCTCAAGGTTTCTCTTAGAAGCCGCATCTACTACTGTTCTCATGTCATGAAGCATCTCTTCAATAAATTTCTGGTTTTTCTCGAGCTCCTTGTTACGCAGCAGTGCTTGTGAAAGAAGTGATTCTGTCTTGGTACGAATTTGGTCGGCCATATCTAATTTCTCTTCTAATATCTTGCATAGTTCGTCATCCTTCGACAACTTCAAGCTAAGGTCTAAGAAATAGTGACTTGATAGTGAAACTTATTCTTCGGTTTCCTTAACAGAATAGTGAGTTTTTCTATTTGATGTTTCAGATCTTCTTTTTCAGTCTCTGCTTCGTGGCATCTCAATTCTGCAAGCTTCAATTGTTGTTGAGCTCTATATGATGATTCTTAGAGGATGATAATCCCATTTCAGTCTCTCTCAGCTGTTTGAATGCTCCCTTCATCTAACTTTGATGCCTCAAGTAGATCCTCTAACACAAGGTTTCTTCTTCTCATGCCATAATGAATCTCTTCAGGAGATTTCTGATTTTTCTCAAGCTCCATGTTACGAAGCAATGTTTGCGAAAGAAGTGATTCTGTCTTGGCAAGAATCTCATCAACCAGATCTAATTTGTCTTCTAACTGTATGCGTAGATCCTTGTTCTTCAACAACTGCAAGTTAAGGTTTACCACAGTACTTTCTAGAATCATTTTTTCTTTGGTTAAAATGTTAAATACTTATTTTCAGATTGGTATTCATCAAGATTTTTTTGCTGTTGCTCAATAATTGCTTCCAAATTTTGTATTTCCAAGAGAATGCTTATTAGCTTATCCTTATAGTTTGATGCAATTGCAGCTGATTCACTTAACTTTTCTTCATAATTTTGCAATTGATGTTCAAGTACAAGCAACTTTTCATTCACATCCCCAAGTTCAGCATCCTTTTCTTGAAGTTTATGTTCAGTAAACTTTAAGGGGGCGCTTGGTAAGCGGGTTTAGAAGGTGGGAATGATGATGCTTGGTATACGGGAATCGGAATCAAAATAAGGATATGATACCCTTGATTTCATAACCCACCCCCCACTAGGTTATCACCAAACCCATAAACTCCTCAATCAAACCCATTACCATTCCCATTGCCAAATTTATACCAAGCGCCCCCTAACTTTTCACGCAGTTCTTCAACTTCTGACTCGTTACGTTTAATTCTAAGTGCAGCTTCTTGTAAATTCAACTGTGTGTCCTTTACTAGAGATTCATTCACTAATGTTTTATCCAGGTTTCCAGCAATACTTTCATCTATAGCCTTCGTTTGATGGTCTAGTTGTTCCATAGCATAAATAAGCTTCTCAACTTGCTCTTTTTCTCTACAACTGGAAGACTCAATTACTTCTTCAGAACTTTCCATTTTTGCTTCAAGAGATTTCAAATTGGTTTGCAAGATCTCTTTTTTATTTTCAGCTTCAGCAAGAATTTTTGCCTGAATAGCAGATAAGGCTTCAATATTTGTTCTTTCTTCAATCCTGGCATTCAATGCATCACGTAGCTCCCTCTCCTTTTCGTTTGCAGCTTGCAGCACATCTTCAAGGCTTGACAAACAGTGTCTCAATAATGAATTTTCTTCTTCCATATTTCTTAACATAGTTGTGAGTTCTTTTACTTGATGACTAAGTTCTTCCATTTCGGTCTCTGCTCCAAGGCATCTCTTTTCTGTAAGATTCAATTGTTGCTGGAGCTCTGAATTACATTTCTAAGAGGATAGAAATCTCACCTCAGTCTCCCTCAGGTCATTTTGAATGCTCTCTTCTCTTCTGCTAATTTTGATGCCTCAAGTAGTTCTTCTAGCACAAAATTTCTCTCAGAAGCAGCATCTGCTACTCTTTTCATGTCATGATGGATCTCTTCAAGAGATTTGTGATTTTTCTCGAGCTCCTTGTTCTGAAACAATACTTGTGAAAGAAGTGACTCTGTCCTGTTAAGAATTTGCTCAGCCAGATCCAATTTGTCTTCTAATTGTGTGCGTAGATCCTCATTCTTGGACAATTTCAAGTTGAGGTCTGCCACTAAACTCTGCAGAGTGACTTTTTCTTTAATCATATGAGACAAGTCCTTGTGTAATTTCTGAAGAGTGCCCCTCTGCCACAGCAATTGGTGTTTAAAGGTAGCTACTTCTCTTACTTTGTCCTTTTTCTTCTTTTGAAGCTTCAGCTCAATCTCATCTTCTTTCGAGGCAGAAAGCAGACCTTCTAGTTCAACTATATTGGCTTTCATTTGTTCTTCGGAATACTTGTGCAGATTTAGTTCCTGGGACAGGTTTTGAATGATCACATCCTTAGAAACAAGTGTCTGCTTCAATTCTTGTTTTGTTGCCAATGATACATCTAATTTCTGCTGAATCTCTAAGAGTTCTAATGAAGTAGCGTTTGATTGCACCGACTCTTTTTCAAGATCAACCTTTTTCTTTTAAATCTCTAGCTCAGCAGTTAATTTGGCAAATGCTTCCTTCATGTCCATGAGCTCTTCTGGATTCATGGTCTCCTCCATCTTTATCAATTCCACACCTGGTGTCGCGTCCTCTTCTTCATACAATGAAGAGTGGAAATGCCAGAGTTATCTTCTAATACTGGTGAAATTTGTATGGACTGCTCTTTTCCATCTATTGAATTGTATCAATTATCCATGACAACTGCACCATAGCCCGGGGGACGCACAACTTGATATTTTAAACTATGGTTCTAGGGAGTTGTAAAATGCAATTATCTTTGACATTTATCATGTTTGCCTCATATAGCATTGCAAAACTTATTCCTACTATTCTATAATGTAGCAGTTTTGGTCAAAATTGTTCCGAGTTGTAAAATGCAATTATCTTTGACATTATTTGTTGCATTGAGTATCAACTGTAGCATTTGTTTTGCGGATCTAAACAAGAAAATAAAATGCAAAAGTAACCTTTTTCAGCTTTGGTACTTTATAGCATTTATAAGACAATGATGAACACATAAAGCCATGAGTTCTAGACATCCTAGAGAATCCGAAAAAATCCCTTTGCAGGGGTCCTAAACATCAAAGAAATATTTGGAGGTCTTGTCCAAAACATGTTTGATTGTTGTGATTATGAAGTTTGATATTTCAAAATGTCATACTACACTTTACAAGGAAAGATGTCTCATGGAATATTTGGGAAGCTTTGTAATGAGAGATCGGAATTGAGACTTTAGAGTTCAATTTCGAGAGGATATGGATGATTTCATAAAATCATGAAGACTACTTGGGAGGAAGCTTTCATGGAATAGTTAGGAAGCTTTGTAAGGTGAGGTGTTAGAACAAATATTTAATATACAATGATATTAATGGGTATATGATAACTGATAACAAGATTATATAAGGGTTAATAACATGATAGTGAATACATATATGATTTTATATGTATTACCAGGTTTAATACTAGATTTACATGCATTAAATTAGTATTATTAACATACTACCATAACATACTAAAGTTTATTACTTTTTGTAAAATAGGTAACAATACCAATTAACAAATTAGTAATATTAATATTTTTAAATATTTTATTAAACTTTAAATAATTATGTCCTCATTAATCATAGATAAGCTGACTTTTATTATTATTTGGCAAATATTTATACATTAATGATTAATAATATATTAATTGATAAGGAATAATGAAAGTCTTGTGACTCGTATCTCATGAGAAGTGTTGCTATGATAAGATAGTAAACTAAAGTTATTAATATTATGTAAAGGGAAAGAGGAAAAGGGTACACTGCGAGAAAGAGGGTTGGCGGCTGAGCGGGCGCGAGGAGTGTTTTGTCGCGAAAATTTCTCGCACTATGATTTTTGCCCTAGATTCTCTCTGGCGGCCAGTGCTCGCGTCCATGCTGGCTTCAGTCCGCAACTTAGCCATCAGCCACGCAGGACGTCCGCAGCAGGTCCGCAGCGAACGTCCGCACTCGATCGAATATATATATATATATATATATATATATATATTAGGTGTCCAGGCTTTACCCGACTAATCTTGGAGGTCAATGGCCTTCCCCGGGTTTGTCTACCGAGTAAATCTGGAATACAACTTATGCACGCTTAGTGGTCGACCTCAGAACATTGGTCACTTTTAGGATTCGAACCATGGTCCTCTAAAACTGATTATTTAATCAATTGCTATATTTATTAACCTTAACATCATCATCTGTGATATTATAGTAAGAAAATAAAACTAACAATTAGTCATATTATTTAAAATTATATTTATTAGATATGTTTCCTATCTCATCATTTATTTTCAAAGATAAACTTAAAATAACATCTTTATTATTTTCTTAATTTGTTTGAAATGAAAATTGAAGCTGGTGATAAAAATATCATAAATTCTTAAATTAACATCTTTTGTTTTCCCAAACATTAAATAAATTTATTCTATTTTTCTCCATATTCCACGTGATTTTTCTCTTTTCATTTTATTATTTCTTATAGATTTCAATTTTAAGGTTACTACCTACATTTTTTGAACGTTGAATACTTATAGCATTAGTATCTACACTTAAGATTTCGTTAAGCGTTTTTTCCCTTAAATTTTCACTATTTTCACTTTTATTTCTAGTGATATTTTTACTTAGAGGAGAAGAAGGAGGGAAATAAATAGTTAAGGTTGTGTTTACTTGGGTGGAAAGTTTGGGAGGGAGGGAGAAAGAATAACAAACTTGTACTAGTCTCTCATTTCCCTTCCCCTTTCATATTTTTCCATCCAAGTAAACTTAACCTAAGTTAATGTAAAAATAAAAAAATGAAATATGTTGTCTAACTTTCATTCTATTATTGCTTCTCTTTATTTTGGGGGAAGAAATGAAAAATAAATAAATTCTTATTATATTGTTTATTTGTTTGTGTTTATTAGATGTATAGACTAGAAGAATGTGATGGAATCAAATTCTTTTTGTCTCTCTTCTACCTTCCAAGTAAATAAGAGAACTAGAATTTATTCCTTCTTTCCCTCCTGCTTTTATCCAAGTAAACACAACATTGATAAACTAGGCCAAAGGGAGAACCAAAGACAAAGGGAAAAAGAATGATATAAAATGGTCAATGCCTTCCCTCGTTCAAGTGGCCTCTGCATCACCAACATATAATATTTTGCTAATTCGATAAGCATTGACAACAAAGCTCATAGTAGATGAAGTGTATATCAATCGGAAGAATTTCTCAGAATACTTGAACCTAATTCCTTTAGACTAAAGAAAGAACAGGCTGGTTAATAGTCATTGTCTGGGGTTCCAAATTAAATTGTCTCCTTTATTTTTCTTTCAGAATAAAGAATAAGTTTCTTTAGAAACACTCAATAAAGAGCTTTTCAATGACAATATATATTAGGGGAACCTTCTTTAATACAAATCTTCAATCAATTTCTACTAGTAATATTTATTTTGTGCCTTCACTATATCTTCCAATCCTCTTAGCAATCCGAGAATTCTTTATTTCTTTAACAATAGAGAAGCAAAATAGTTCATTATTTTGTTTCTACCACTGGATCCTAAATCTCACAGTTCCTGCTTTGCATGTTTTATTTCAACATCCTAGATCGATGAGGGACCTTTGATCTTTCCATTTTGTTTCTCAAGATTTAAAAAAAAAATATAACCGAGAAGTTTTTAATATAGTCAACTTTCTGCTTCTGATCACGATTTCACCGGTCCTGGAATGGCCGGCCAACTTATTGGAGATAGCCATAACGTTAAGGAACTAAAAATGTTCCTATTGATATCATACACAAGCAGATAGTTTACTGTCAATTTCCATGGACGAGACTGGTGTTGATCCAGAAGTGCAGTAAAAGATCGATCGGAACATATAAACTGTACTAAAACAAAGCTAGAGGAGAGGAGAAGGGGAGAAGGCGGCATACATATCGAAGGAAGCAGTGGCGTCGGAGACATTGAAGAAGACACGGGAGGATTCGGGGAAGAGGCGCCGAGCTATCCGATGATGTAAAAGGAGAAAAGCGCGGTGGACATGGTCCTGCAAGCAGCCGGAAGCAAGGCGAAAGGGGGGAATGCAGGCAGTGCGAGGTCGGTCGTCACCGACGTGCGCAACTCGGCCGGGTAAGAAGAGGAGGGTTTTGTCTTGGTGTCTCGATCGGGAGTGGAGGGCGGCGAATGAATGGGAATGGGAATGGGAACGGGAATGAGAATGGAATAAAATCTATTTCATTCTCATTTATTTATGATATGCAGTATGAATTTGTAGTATAAAATCCAAAATAAATAATGTGGTACTTTTTATATACGCATCTGATTGTCACTTGGACACCAACAGCGACTTTCGGTCGCCCCTGAACCAAACTATACCCTAGGAGCATAGTGAACTTGTTGGGGATCGTTATAATTAGAATGTCACGTCATTCATGTTGAGTTTTATGCTACAAATTTATGCTGCATATTATTTTTCTTATGTTTAGTATAGAAAATCAGAATTAAAATATAGATATGATATTTTAATTGTATAACTCACCATCCATTAGATTATCATAAAATTCATAAATCCCTCAATCAAAATCAATTACTATTTTCATTGCCAAATATATACCAAGCGCGGACGTGCGACGCAACTCGCTTGGAGACCGACCAAGCTGTAGACTCGACGGCGACCTGTAATTGGATCAACGGGCTAGTTAGGATCCAATTGACCTTTAAGCTATTAAGCAAACCTCATCACGTGACCAGGGCTGCAATTCTTCAACCGCGTCTTGCCAAGTCCTTGCGGCTTGCACAGCTTCATGCAAATACTAATGCACGAATCAAATAATATCACATTTGGAATGATCAATTCAATTTCATATAAGTTTTGTATCCCTCGTCAGGATAAATTAGAAAGTATTCACGGTGGATGAGTGGCCCAAAAGTCCAGTATCCCATGGTTATGCGTCCCATTTGGAGGAATTTGTAATTGGGACGCGCAATTACGGGATATTGAGCATCTTGACCGCCCATCGCGAACGTTCTCCGATTTACTCGAGCATTTGGTGAGAAATATGAGGTTAGATCGATCGTCTCATGTTCGATATTATCTGATTCATCAATTTTGTTAATATACAATTAATTTTAACTAATCCTTTGACAAACCATTAAGTTGAACATGAGTACTTAAGACACAATTACACTAACAAAAAATGTAGTTCCTTGAGAGGAAAACTCCACCCTACAAATATTATAGTAACCTCAAACTTTTTAACATATTATTCAACATCTTTTTTATGTTCTTACATTCTGCAACCCCGATAATTTTAGATGCGTAGGAGATTATTGCTTGATGAATAATATTTAAGTTTAAGCAAAATTTCTGGAATGGAGCATTGTATTCTCCTCTTTGGGATGATCTTCATATTCTTGAGTTAATTCTCGACCTCATTCTTATTTAATTTTAACACGTTAATGTCATTTATCGTATTCCTCACCACGTTGTAATAATTATTATGCGGTAGTTATTATACGTTATAACTACTATATAGTACAAATAGTTACTATACGTTATAGCAACTACGATACAAGTAGCTGTTACACATTGTAAGGGTTACTATTGTAGCTACTACCGCATAGTACCTACTACATGATGTAACAAACTATTGTACAAGTAGTTGCTACACGTTGTAATATCTATTGTTATTGTAGTTACCGTATAGTAATTGTTATACATTGTAGCAATTACTTGTACGGTGTAGTAGCTCCCAAGGCATAGTGCAAGCGGTAGGCACACAGTATCTCTAGTGTAATAGACGGGGGTTGATTCTCAAAAAGCAATGACCTGCTTTCATCTCACCTTGCGCCTAGCGCCTGTGTACTTGAATTAACCTCCTTCCATATCTGTGAGGTTGACTCTAAGGAGACCGTTAAGGTAGCGAACCTACATTTTTACTTGTACGTGTAGTAGTTATTGTGCGATAACCACTACAATGTGTAACAGCTACTGTAAGGTAACTGCTATAACGTGTAGCGACTATTGTGTTGTAGTTGCTATAATGTGTAGTAACGACCGTGAGCGACTTGAGCGAGCAGGCGGAGATAGATTAAAAAAAATTGAGTAGGTGACGCCACATCAACCCATCTCTCACGGTCATGCACAAACAATCAGGCAGGGTATCATCTCTCTCGATATATTATCCCGATGGGATGCCCAATTGATTAGAGAATGATAGATTTGCAATAGGGCATAGATCAATTTTCAGTGGGTGCATGACCTCGAAAAAAAACTCTTCTTACCTCATAACCACTTTAGGTTGGCTATAAGCTGATCCCATAATTTATTTTCCTTCACATAATTTAAAGACGAACTGTAAGGGACACTCAGGGCATCCACATCGATTTCTCTAAACATAAAATTTATCTTAACTTTTAGGAAAGTTGATAATTAAAAAAAAATCGTTGCACCACCTATCCTATCAATTCCCTAAATTTAAATTTTATGAGTAATATTTTTTTTTAAATTTGAGGAATGAAATCTATTATCTAAATATTAAAATATTATTTAATTTGGGAGAGAAAAAAAATAAAGGAAATGAATTTGATAGTGACAAGTGGATATTATATAGTGAGAGAAAATAATAATAAATAATAAAGATGTAATAAATTATAGGAAAGTTGATGTATTGTGTAACTAAAAATAAATATCTAAATTTAATAAAGTAATTCTTCTATCTTCAATGTTAAATTTTAATAGAAAATCAGAGGACCGTAATCACATTTTCATCACAATAATTGATAGTTATGAATGATAATCGTTTTCATCACAATAATTGATAATTATGAATGATAATCGCCTTTGATGATTAAAATTAAAAAATTAATATTTTTAAACAGGTGAACAGAGATTTCAAAATATTGAATCATCATTTTTAAACTATTGAACCGTCTATTCTAAATTATCAAATCGTCCGTTTCTTTTATTTTTTTTAATTAATATCAAATATCCAAGTATCTACCTATTTTATAAAATTTTTTTACCAATCATCAAATAAATCAAGAATATTTGTAATGAATGATGGATCAGTTTAATATTTTTAAATCGACCATATTATTAAGGAAAAATTATTTATTAATTCGAATATGAAATTTGATTCAAAGATATCTAAAATAAATTAAGAGGCGCTTGATAAACAGATTTAGAAGGCAAAAATGGGAATAAAATCTATTTCATTTTCATTTATGATGCTTGGTATACGGGAATCAAAATCAAAATATGGATATGATATTCCTGATTTTATAACCCAGCCCCCACTAGATTATCACTAAACCCATAAACCTCTCAATCAAATTCATTACTATTTCATTTGTCGAATGTATACCAAGCGCCCCTTAAGCATCTTGTCACTGCAATACAAAAAAAATATTAAGCATTCTTACGAAACTTGGGATGTTAGGTTTTTAGACCACCCACTATGAGTACTTCTTGATTTATCCTGATGGTCGATGGAAAATTTTCGTGGGACTACTACTGGGAGAGAAGTTCATAGGAGTCTTTTTCCTCCTGTAGAAACGGACGTGAAGCCGGGAGGGTGTTCGCCACGCGCGAGTACGTGTGGGATACTTATTTGTTTCTTTCGTGGCCCTCTTCTTTTCCCCCAAGTCTTCCATTCCACCGTCCGCCCCAACTCGACTCCCACCCACCAACGACGAACTAAATCCACTCCGGCGACGAGAATCCTGCCCTCCGCCGATCCTCCAACCGTCGAGGTGATTCGGCATGCCCCCCTTTCTCTCTTGATTTTCATTTTCTATGTCTTGTTGGGTTTCCCGGATTGGTGCAATTGCCATGCTTGATCTTGCTTCTTCTACTCGGATCTGGGATTTCAAAAAGGTTTATACTCTTCTCGTGAAGACTTCTGTTGCTCCGATTGATGCTCTCGGTCGGTTTCTTCTGTCTATCATTTGGGTTTGATTTGATCAGTTAGATTGGGTGAAGCAATTCGACCGATGGAAAATCTTCTTGCAATAGTTCCTCTTCCTTGTTGTATGATCTGATTGAAAGTAATGGTTTTGTAGTATTAGGGAAAGCATCCCGGAGGATGGTGTCGGAAGATCTCCCTACTACGGCGATTGAGTCGAATGTTGCAGCTGAGTCGCAAGGGTTCGTTCAGTTGCTATTTACTTTTTTTTTTTTTACTTCTTTTTATTTGTTATTGCCACAAGTTCTGCATGTTCTTTCAGGATCTGGATTTTTTTTTTCTGCCTTGGATTTTGTTTGATTGTTGCCGCGTTTTGTGAAATATATACGCTGTCTCATCTAGCAGAACTTTGAAAATCATTTAAATGATTTGCCTTTCTCCGTAGTAACAAAGTAATTGGTAATGGAAAAGTGAATATTACACGTTGATTGGTCAAGTTTTTGCCAACACTTAGACTGGTATCTGAAGGTAATATGTAAGATAAGTCAAGCACTCTGGACCACATAGACATTCCTTTTGCTGGATGAAGTGATCTGACAAGTTTTGTTTTGTAATTTTAGTCAGTGGATCTTTTGACCTTGATCTTGGTATGTGAAAATTCATGAACCATACCATTGGTTAGCTTCACAATGTCATTAGTATGGTATTTTTCCTGTTTAAAATAAAATAAAATTGTTCATAAAATAGTTATATCCTATGCATGCCAAATAATATTTAAGTTGGTAAAAATTTGAGTTGTTGATTCTTGACTTAATAAGTGAATCTAACTAGACCTACTGCATGCAACTTGTATAACCCCAAGCCCATAAGATAGGTCATGCACGCAAAAACTACTTTTCAATTGACTATGTCTGGATTGCTGCATTATTAGAAAAGAGTATGTCATATCGAAATGCTGAATTCTCTAAATCAGTTTTTTTTTTTGTTTATATTTTTTTACTCATCCCCCCTTTGAATTATATTATACAGGCTTCAGTTTCTATTTCCTTATACCTTAATCTTTGTGGTGCCATATTTTGAGGTTCTTATTTTGTCCATAAGCTTATAGACTTTTCTTACTACTTGCCCTTCATGCTTCTCAGCACACTCTCTTTTGGGGGTTTATGTATTTCTCAATTATTTTCGTCTCCAACTGCAAATTGACAAGATAATGCACCGCATCAAGTAACATAGTACCTGTTATTTTCATCTGTTATCTTCCTTTTGCCCTATAACTGGATCAAGAGTTATCTGTTCAGGTTCTTCAATAGTTTGCAGGACACATGCTGCTTGTATGCTGCAACCTGTGAAACAAGATGATTGAGAAATACTTTTTATTCAATATATTATCATTATAATAGATGACTATAGAGGTGAAAATTTGATGACAATGGTAATTATGGAAATGAAGAATTAAAAGATGAAATTTTATCAACTCAAATCATAAAAATATCAAAGGTGGATTGAGAAATAACTATAGATGAATCAGACCAAAAATTTTGCAAGTCACTAGGAGATTAATAAATAATATCTTTCCCTTAACACCTACACTCAAATAAAAATATACTATCTTCAGTTTGCATCAAACACGGATGAGATTTTTCAGATTATATTACTGAAGACAAATTGGGTGGCAACTTAGCACAAGATGATCTGCATAATCTTTGGGATGGCGGGATATCTACAACATGGCTATGGATTTCTGAAAACTTCATAACATCCGATTGAATGACCCACATGATCCAAGGATGATTACACATCTGACGAGATGAGGGACATCTTTCAATGAAATCAACAGATAATGCATGTAGTTGATACTGAGCAAAGCTTCACTTTGAGAAAGAGCAGCAGTGTAGGGCAATTGTTTAGAAGCACTGGAAGTTTCCCTTGACAATAAGCTTTGAGCAGTGTTGATCTTTGGTGGTCTATAGGATGAATGACCAGTTTGAAAGGTAAACCATGGCTCTGAAGGCTAAGTGAGAATAAGATGATGGGAGGCGGCTCAGTTGGGGAACCACCATGGATCACCAAATCAACTTGCTGATGAAGAAAATTAGAGGATCTAGAGCAATGGAAGGCTGCAATCGTGTCTCAACCTCTCCAACTAAAACACAAAGAAAGTGCTAGAGTATTGAAGTTGGTTATGATACCAAGTAAATAATAAAATGTAAAATAAGACGGTTGATGAATAATTATACAATATTGTAATTACAATGGATGAGCCATCTTTTATAGAGTTGATATCATGGAGACAATGGTAAGTGTATAAATGGAGATTATATATGATATTGTGTCAAGGTGAATCAGAAAAATGTTAAAGGTGGATTGAGAAATAATTGGAGATGAATCATACCAAATTAGTCAAAATCAGTGGGAGATTAATGAATAATCTCTTTCCTTTAATTCAAACTCTTAGGTAGTTTCTATATATTGTGATAAAATTGATTTTTTAGATGAGCAAAGTGATAATGCTGAGTTGTATTAGACTTCATTACTCTTGTCCACCTTCTTTGTTCCTATCTTGTCAAATTTAACTCTATTTGTTTGTTTTGTACCAGTTGATTTTTTTGTTGCTAGATTTTGGTCCTGGATCCTTCTAGGAAAAAGCACCGTGGTAATCTGGTTATCCTAGAGCTTAGCCTGGGATTTACCTTTTTTCCTTGATGGCTTTTGTTTGAGTTTTGTTTAAAAATAACTGAATTATTATGTAACTTCTTTCTATGATCTCTTTCTTGGTTAGCTTAGATTTATATATTTCTGAGATGATAAATATGGCAGGTCTCTTGCTTGTAAAAAAGGCCAAACTAGAGTTCCAAAGAAGATACACAAAGCTGAGAGAGAGAAACTTAAACGTGACCAACTGAATGAACTCTTTGTTGAGCTCGGACATGTGCTTGGTAAATCTCAATGCTATTTCAATGTTGATTGATTCCCACCATAACTGCAACAAAGTGAAAGCTGTTCAGTGGGAGCCTGGCTATTTTTTCCTAGACCAACTTCCATTTCACCATATAGATTGAGTATTTCTTGAGTATGCTTTGCGATGAGTTTGTCACCAGGCTATAGAGTTTTCATTAACTAAATCCAGCCAAAACATCCACAATTTGTTAGCATCCTTATTCATAAAGACATCTTATATTTGGAACATATAATCTGAGGTTGGCGCTACTGGTTCTGGATCAGATATTTGTTAACTCAGAAACCACCTTTTTTTTGTATGTGAAAAATATCTATTTAATACTTTATGAGACTGTATCACCTTTTGACGAGTTTTCTTTATATTTACAAGACTGCATTTCCGTTCAAGGAGTTTCTTTACATTCAAAGAAGTTGTGAAGCTGTATAGAACTTGACTAAAGCACTGTTTAAACTCAATCATTTGTGAGCAATGGATATTCTTATTTACAAATTGACTGTCGTAGACTTTAATGCAGATGAGGTAGAAGTTTGTTATTGCAAGGGATACCTTTTCTCTTGTCTAAATAATGCTTAATTTTTATTTTCTTGATGCAAAGATTGAGGGTTGGGTGGTTTGGGAGGTAGAAATTTGGAATGGAGTAGTAGGATTGTAGAAACTTAGGTATCACACCTAAGCGTTCCTAGGCATCACACCATATGGAGATTGTATAAAGAAATGTAGAAACTTAGGTATCACACCTAAGGGTTCCTAGGCATCACACCATAAGGAGATTGTATCACACAACCAAAGAGAAATATCAAAACTTTGATATCTATTCCATATCCCAGCATTACAACAGTACACACATTTATACTAGGACTCACAAAGGACTCAAGCAACATAAATACTAATAGAAGGACTCATTGAAAACACAAAAGACTCATAAAGACACATAGAAAATTCAAAAGACTCATAAATATGCTACAATTTTCCAAGCATGGGAAATTAAAACATATTGGAATTGTTGGCCATTTAATGTTAACTTTTAAACTTCAACCATTTGGAATTGATCAACTTTTATATCATTTTCCAAGTAGGTTTATCATCTTCCAAGACATGCCAAATTAATAGTGGAGTTTTAGAATCTTTGTTTCTGCGCTTATAGACCTTTTAATGGAGTTTGCCACTTGTCTCCATCAACATGACATACCTATGTAGATGTTTGACTAATTTTACTTGAGGAATTTATTCCCTTATTGTTGTCTATGCACAGAACCAGATCATCAGAATAATTGTAAAGCTTCCATATTGGGGGATACTACCCGAGTACTTCGCGATCTAATTGCTCAAGTAGATTCTCTTAGGAAGGAAAATGCCGCTTTGCTAACTGAATCTCGCTATGTGAGTTTCTGATTCTGAAACCTAATTTTCTCTTTCTAATCTTATCAAGTCAATATTTTGGATTAATGTTGTGACCAGTATAAGAACTGACCATATGCACATTGATTTATTCTAAATTCCCACAGATTTTAGTTCGTGGCTAATGAATTTTCTGTCACTGTGTTGCGATTCTACCATGCACTGATCTTATTAGTTGATAGATTTGTCAGTGTAAGCACTTTTCACTGAAGCACATTGATTTGTTCTAAATTTGCATGGTTTGTAATTTGTGGTTAATGAATTTTTTATTGCTGTTTGTGTCATTAATATGAAATTCTTCCAGTTATTTGGAACCTCTAGTAATTCTTTCTTGTCAGGGCCAATCTATATCATGTTAGGTGTCGCATACTCTTATTTTCAATTAACCAAAACTCACTGTGATTAATCTTTCATAGTATCAATGTTGTTATTGTGGCTAACCATACTTCAATGTTGGTCGAATTTGAGCTAAAACTTGGCTGTTCGATATTGGCATATCTAGACAAATAGGACACTGGACTACAGTTTACTCCTGTTTCAGTTGAAAAATATTCAAAACAAACGGTATATGCTAGCTTACATGCTTATTAGTTGAAGTAACTGAATGCTTAAAATAAACTTTTCTAGTATTCTTTTCAATCTTTTACTCACTGTACTGCATTATAATTAGAAATAGTTATCCACATAATACATATTTCGGTTAATTGATAGATTTGTCATTATACAACAACTTTAGCGGCGGCAAATTATTTGATTGCCTGTTTTGGACCTTTTCAAGTTCTTTGCAACTTGTGTTGCTTAAGCATTATGACTGGCTCACCAGGGGAATGGCTATTCTATGATATAAACTCATAATTGTATGTAATTTCTTGGCAATGCGGAGTAATACAGATTACTGTCGAGAGGAATGAGCTGAAAGACGAGAATAATGCTTTGCAATCTGAGATATCACTGCTCCAAAATGAACTACAGAGGAGAACACAATCTGTTCCTCTGTGGAATGATACCGCTGCTGCAAACTCCTTGACTCAACCACAACCAACTACTACCGCTTGCCCGATGCAGCATCAGCCAATCATTATTGGACCCATGCAAGCAACCCCTGTCCAGGAGCTCCAGCTCTTTCCAGTGGAAAGAACACCGCCAACTACCCCACCAGGGCCTCCTCCTCAGGTGACGAGGCCTCATGCCAGATACGCTGCTCCATTCGACTTGTGGTCAGGTCAGCTCCTTTCTACTCTTCCAGAGACATCAGAAGGGGAGAGATGTGGCAGTAGTAGTACAAGCACCACTAGCAAGGAAGAATCTGATGAACCATGAGCCTAAATTTGATCTTCAATTGAGAATGGTACATCAGAATTTGACAAAATTTTCCCGCATGCTAAGAATCTAAATGAAGCATTAGAAGAGTTGTGGATGTTGCCAAGGTAAAAGAAATTGAGCAGGTGGGGACTGTAGCTAGGTTTGAATCATTTCACTGTTATGAAGCGATGTATCCATGTTTGTCAATTTTCTTAGATAGTTTCAGCCTGATTTCCACGAACAAAGCTGTCTTCTCGAGCTAGTTGTTTGGTACACGAAATTGGCTGTAACATTCTGCTCTGCTACTTTTATCTACCACTGGTCCTACTCTAGGAGCAGGTGCTAAGCCAGTCGTTTGCAATGTCATACAATAAGGGCATTTTCCCTTTTTTTTACTTGACATTTGAGTGGAGTGCAAAATTTTGAAGATAAATTAGGTGAAGACGATGTAAGAAATAATATGGTCGATCTAATATAGCAGGTCGATCTAAGAAAAATTTGTATGCTGTTTAATTAGTACATTGAAAAAGAAAATTTGTACTAACCATTTCATTTATCGTTTCATTCCTCGAATTAAAACTGGGACAAAGGAATTAGCCAACTTCTTTTTCGTTACTTGTCTATTTTCTCAGGCCACAAAGTATCACGATTTTCTTTACCTACTACTCGCAAGCTTGAGTTTTCAGTTCTGTGCAATTTGGGCACAAACTTGTTCGTCGCTTGTGTGTTCATCGTGACAAGCGGAATTGACACTATCGCAATGGCATCACCTCCTTTCTCCTTCCGCGTAAATAGGACAACTCAATTGCAATGTTAGTGACAGAAGTGAGGAAAAGAGTGTTACAATAGAGTTCAAATGCTCGATAAGCTTCAAGTATCTTCAATTTTTGTGTCTGTGATATAGCCGAATTAATTATCACACGATAAATTTATAGAATTAAAAAAGGATTAAATTGTAATAAAGACTGAAGAATTACCCTTTCATATTGTAATAAAGACTGAAGAATTACCCTTTCATATGATTACTAATTTTGGAACTCCCTCCTAATAGTATAGGATAGTCGTGAGAGATTGTGGCATATTTTATCTTTTAGTTAGTTCTGAGAATTAATTGTATCAAACTTGAAAAATGTGATTTTTTATGAAAAAATATTTTCTGCCCTATCAGCTATATATAGATGAAACAAACTACGGGGAATTTCTATTAAGTTTTATAAATTACCCTATTTATGTAGTACAGGAGTAAAGTTGGCTGCATCAGTTACCAATTGATGGAATTTATGCTTGGTAGACAATCAGCTGTGAAGAGCATTCACAAATGGAACATTTAGTATGTGTTGATCATGATCATTTTGAGTATTCATGTTAATACATTTAAGAAATTAGGAACATCAATTAATGATCTTTTCCAAGATGTTTATCATTATGTATGTATCTTTTTGATGTCAAGGGTAGGGCTATAAATTAAATGAACTAGATGTTTCGAACAAACTTGGCATTCAGTTCAAACTCCGTACAAACCTTTGACACTTAGTTTGCATGAGTCCGTATGGTAAAGTTTTTAGCATAACATTTTTATATATGTTGGTGCCGAAAGTATCAGATCAAATCTTATTTTGAAATTGACAAATGGTTCAAAGTTAAGTAGTGTTTGTGATTTAATGTGTTATCTTGAGTGTGAAGGAAAGTTCTAGTTTACCTAGGCACTAAATCCTGATCTACAAGATTATGCACTAAGTCCTGGCTGAGAGCTGCACAACGAAAACCTGACAGAGGGTTGGGCACGAAAACTTTGTTCGAAAGACTGGATACGAAGACCTGATAAAGGGTTGGGCATCGAAGTCATGATCGAGGACTGGGCAGAAGACTTAGCTGAGCGAGGATAATGGATAGGAGTCGGGACGGGTCGAGGCACGAACATCACGAGTTCCGGAGTCGTCGGAGGCCGAGCAAAAGTCCAACTGGAGATTTCGGTTGACGACAAGTAACTTCTCTTGAGTGGAGTAGGTGAGGACACGTTCTCTGGAAGAGGGAATAATAGCCGTCAGTCCGACCTAAGGTTTCAGCTGAAACCTGAAAGTCAGGATCAAACAGTATAGACTGTCAAATACATGCATATTTACTTTACTTTTGTTATACTAATCCTGTGTTGCAGCTAAGCAAAAGGGCAGACTGTTGGTACTCAAGTGCCTGAATAGTTGTTAGGCGCTTGGGTATACATGCACCCAAGAGAGACTCGGGCGCCCGAGAAGCTTTGACTCAGCTAGGGCTTGGCTGAGTTGGCACACGCTCAGTGGAGGTTCCACCTTAGCAACACAGGCGTTTGAGAGCAGTCAGGCGCCCGAGTGCGGATAAAGCTTGGACCCAATACAGATCATGCAGTAGTCGGATCACAGCAATACGGGCACCCGTGATCGCTATACAGGCGCCAGAGTTCTTCCACCAGAACCCTGGACATCAATTCTCCTACAATTCTTGCTCTTGTGTGCTGTGTGAAAGATCAGCTGATGACGCTGAAAAGCTGCTCCGACAATGACACACCAAGTTTCTAAATCCTTAGTTGTTGGTGTAATTGTTACTTTCGTTATTTGTCTTGCATTGTACTTAAAACTTTTGTACTCATCTTTCAGGTTGATAGTGATTGTCCAAAGTAAACAGTCAAGGACCGTGGACTTTGGAGTAGGAGCCGTCACAGACTCTGAATCAAGTAAAAGTAAACCTGTGTTAGCCATATTTCTTTTTACTTGTGTTTATTTCCGCTGCTTACTCTTAATTATCCTAAGTCTGAATCAAAGATTTTTCGAATGCTATATTCATCCTCCCTCTATCGCTCTCTACAATCCTACATAGAGAGAGAGAGTATGTGATATATATATATATATAGTTCTGATATGTTGCTCGCCTTTGCGTGCATGACATTCGACTCTAATTGATTCTTCAATCGATTGGTGAATCGAATCGATTGAGGCACCTCATGATCGAGATGAATTACCGTCGAAATTCAACCGTAATTGATCATGACACTACGACTTGAATCGATTCGAGGTGTCGCGACATGCCTCAATCGATTGAGGCATGTGCCCAATCAAGGAGCTGCTAATCAATTCACCAATCGATTAAGAGACGAGCGCACACGGGCACACTTTAAAATTTTTTAATCTCTCTTCTGCATGCAAAGACGATTCTCTTTCCTACATGTAAAGGATGTTCTCTCTCCTACATGTAAACCGGCTCCACTTATCAATCAACTCCACTTGGTGGAGCTTATTTAAAAAAAATCCAAATTAGCTCCACTATGTGGTGCTGATTTTCAAACCAGCACCATTTGGCGGAGCTGAAAAAAAATCAGCTCCATTTGGTGGAGCTGATTACCAGCTCCACAAATGGAGTTGGTTTGAAAAAACTAGCTCCAGCAAGTGGAGCTTATTTGAAAAAATCAGCTCCACCAAGTGGAGCTTATTTTCAAACCAGCTTCACTTAGTGGAGCTGAAATTCATATTAGCTCCATTTGTAGAATTGATTTTTTTAAATCAACTTCATAAGTGGAATTGATTTTTCTAGTTTGTATGCAAGGGAAAGAACATCCTATGCATATAGGAATTGAAGATAATCGTCTTTGCATGGAGGAGAGAGATTAAAAAATTTTTAAAGCTGCTTGCGTGTGCTGGCTAGATCAGATGTTGTCATTAGTCACCCTTATAAGGGTGTGCATGCTATCAAATCCCTATATATATATATATATATATATATAGGGTTAAAAATTTTAGAATTTAAGGGTTGGGCTATAGTGAGTTTAAGTTAATAAGATTTTCCTTTTAGGATTTAGGCTTCACTCTTAGGTTATATAGTATTCCAGATAAAAAATTTTAGATGCTCACTGGATATATTTTATATATTTAGGGTTTAAGATTTTAAAATTTAGGGGTTGATTATAGTGGGTTTAAGCTAATAAAATTTTCCTGTGGATTCAGGTTTCTCTTTTGGGTTATAGTGTTTAAGATAAAAAATTTTAAATACTCACGAGATATACTATATGATGTTCACGGGATATACTATATATATTTAAGATTTATATATAAGAAAATATTATTTTTTAAAAAAAATTATATCTAACACATCTCGATTAAATCCAGGTGCCCGATAGAGATTAAAAAAATTAAATCAAAATACCTGTGTTCTATCTAGGTATCCTGACCATGGTTTTATGTACAATCACACATGCGAAAGCACCCAAACTATCAGATCAAAGCTTGAATTTTAGTAAACTTGGGTCGTTAATCTTCATAAATAATTTATGAATGAACTTATTTATCAACTTGTATAAATTTTTTTTATTTAAATACATAAAAATATAGTAATTTATAAAATTTTATAATATTAAGTTATTCATAATATATTAAAAATAATAAATAATAAAAGTTTCATGTATTAAATAAATGTTTAATTTAAATTATAAGCATAACAACACTGTTAGTTAAGCTCAATAAAAAGTTCGAGCTGGATAATATTCTTAATAAATTTTGAACAAGCATGCTAAGTAAATAAATAAGCTTGAATATCACTAAATTTAGATCAACTTTTTTGATTTTCACCTTAGTCAAAGGAGGAGAAGGGAAGAAGTTTAAGCTAGAAATCTCATCTTTAGGAGAAAGGAAGAGATTTGAAGTTTGAAAACCTCATATCATTTTGTGAAAATTCTTAGGTTCAGGGGCTTAGATGTAGGGGGAGCTTGATTTTGTCATGTTTCTTTTGTTGATTTTCCTAACTAAAACAAATTATCAAACATAAAAGGAAAAATTATTGGTGTAATAGTTCCCTAAGTGAATGGATTTGACCATTAATTTTACGGCAATTTACCAAAGGGCGTATCCAACTATTCGTAATTACCGAAAAAGTACCATGGTTTCTATTATACCAAAGGGCGCATCCCATATAGTGAAGTTATGGAAATACCCCTCCTGCCAATGAATAGCTTTATCAAACACATTTTCGAGACAACCGAACCACTTTATCAATAAAATAATAATTTGTGGTTCGGGATGGGTAGCAGTCGAATTTTTTCTCAGCCAATATATATATTACTACTTTGCACAAGTCGAATGATCACGAAGGTACGTATATATTGCTTCCTTGCACAACTCGATTCATCACCAAAGCACCTGAAGAAAATAGGTTGTCGAAGGAGAAAAAGGAAGCAACAGATTGGTAACTAAGAGAAATAGTAATGTACGTATGATTGTCATCTTTGATATGGTATCAGATCTAGTTTTAATTAAGATAAACTCTTTCTATTATTTTTATGTTTGGAGGAGGCTTAGGGTGATATGCATTACATGATTTCAGGCCCTGGGAGTGCATGATCTCATTAGATTTCAGGCAATAGGAGAGGCTGAAATAATTTGTTTCAGGCCCTCGGAGGGACTGAAATAAAAGAAATTCAGGCCCTCCCAGGGCCTGGACTGAATTTCTTTTATTTCAGGGTCAGGGAGGGGCTGAAATCAAATGCTTTCAGGCCTGCCCTGGGCCTGAAATGTAATGATTCAGGCCCGGAGTGGGCTTGAAATCAAATGATTTCAGGCCCGGCTTGGGCCTGAAATGTAATGATTTCATGCCCGACCTGGGCCTGAAATAAAATGATTTCAGGCCCTGGTAGGGCCTGAAATAAAATGAATTCAGGCCCTGGTTGGGCCTGAAATCAAATGATTTCAGGCCCTCAGGGGCTCCTAGGGCATTTATTATCAATTTCAAAGTTTGATAAAGGTAATTGTAATTTTTTTCAGGGATGATAATGTTGTTGACGAAATTCTCTCTGAGATATGGAATACTCTTGATAATAATGCGGTCACGGGGAAAGAATTAGAAATAGCTAGTAATAATATTCCATTATCTTCCCAGTATGGTGATAATAGCATTACAAGGAATTTGACAATTGATCTAAATAAAGAAGCAAATAATATAAAAGATGAGGGTTTGAATTCTTCTATAAGAGTAGTTGAAATCTTTCAGCCAACCTGGAGTAGGGAGGAAGAAATTCAAATCCGGAATGCAGAAGAATTAGTACCCAGTACAAGTGTACTAGAATTCCAAGCCGATGATATGCAGATTGAGCAATATGAATTCCCCCCAGATCAGTACAGTAACTTAGAGGAGGAGTTTCCATTAGCTGAAGATCCATATATTTTGAATTCTCGATTGCTTGCTGGGCCAATTCGAGAGCTAGAGGCAAGATATGAGCATGAATTTTTTGTGGGACAGATATTTCCATCTAGAGAAGAATTCAAGAATGCACTTGTTAAACATGCGATGGTTAAGCATATGAGATATAACCCAGTTGACACCCGGAAAAATAGAGTTAAAGCAGTGTGTTTTAACCAACCATGTACATGGAGAGTAGTAGGAAGGGGGGAAGTAGAGTTCACTGTTACAAAATATATAAAGGAACACCAATGTGGAAATGTTAGGGAAAGTGCTGATCATCATGCATGCTATTCAACATTTGTTGCTTCTTTTGTTGAAGAGCAATTTCTTCACAATGAACAATACAAACCAAGTATGATTATTTCAGATATTAAAGCTAGATTTGGAGTGACGATATCATACAGAAAATCATACATAGCTAGGGAGAAAGCATTTAAAAAGGTTGTTGGAGATTATGATGAGACATACAGAGATCTCCCACAATATCTGCGTGAGTTAATAGCTAGAGATCCTGAAACTTATGTGGCACTATGCACGAATGGTGACAATCAGTTCCAGAGGTGTTTTTGGGCTTTTGGAGCTTGCCGAAGGGTGTTCAGGTCTTATTTGCGTAGACTTATCAGAATTAATGCAACACACCTAAGAGGAAAGTATCCAAGAGTATTGTTGATTGCTACGGCGATTGATGGTAATGACAATGTTCTCCCAGTTGCCTTTGCAATAGCTGAAGTAGAATGTGGGTCTGCTTGGGACTGGTTTTTGGAGCATACAAAAAGGTTCTTTGCTGTCGATGATCACTCACTCACCATAGTATCAGATAGACATCGGGGCATTATATCAGCAGTCAGAAAAGTATTCACAAACGCGCATTATGCTTTTTGTTGCCACCACATGTCTTGTAATATGGTAACTGATACTGGAAGTAGAGCTGCTGTAGGTTTGTTTTGGGCAGCAGCACGAGCCAACACAACACTCCAATATAATATGATAATGCAGACAATGCTTGAAAAACATTCAGATGCTCATAAGTGGCTTCAGAACATTGGCCCTAAAAGGTGGGCAAATGCACACTTTATTGGGAGAAGGTATAGAATGCTTACCACGAATTGTGTGGAGAGCTTAAATGCATTGTTTAAGTCTACACGTGAGCTTCCCATAAATAGGTTAATTGATAATACAAGAAGAAAGGTAGCTCAATGGTTCTATAACCGTAGAGAGGAAGTCTCCAAATGACATGTTGCTTTAACACCTCATGCTACAAAAGAAATGGAATCAAGGAGAGAGAAAGCTAGAGCTTATAAGGTTCACCCTTACTCTTAATCAGAAATGGAGGTAGAAACATGGGGTACTTCATACATTGTTGATTTGGAAAAAAAGTTTTATCATTGTGGGGAGTTTCAAATTTCAGGACTCCCTTGCTCACATGCTATAGCTGTAATCATTCACAGGAACATCGATATACTCCGATATTGTGAGCATTATTTTTATTCTGAAACTTGGAAGTGGGTTTACATGGATCGTATTTACCCTTGTAGAAGCAAGTTGTTTTGGCCTAGTGGAGTAAACAACATTACAGTTCGATGCCCCCATAACCTTGTGCAGCCTGGTAGACGAAAGAAGGCACGGATTGAGTCAAGACACAATGGCAAGGTGAAACTTAAATGCAGCCGGTGCAAACAACTTGGCCATAATAAAAGGACATGTAGAATGCCGCCAGCCCCAAGGTCTTGAGTTAATTGGTTTATGTATTGCAGAGTATTATCACTGATGGAAGTGTTTATTTTGTAAGGAGGATAACTGAATGTATAGTATTCTTAAAAAAACTAGTTGTTAATGTTGTGACTTATAGAAGTATTTCAATATTATGATACATTTTACCTTGTGTCCAATCAATATAAGCAGAATATATCAGAATTGAAGTTGTATGATTTGTAAACCCAAAATAATGTTATTTCAGGAACTTGAAGTCCTGAAGTCCTATGTTTTCTGAATATCTGTTGTTTAACCCGATTTGATTTTTTCTTTGTTGAATCATTGTTGTGTGCCAACTGATACTGTATCAACACAGTTTTAGATAATCATTAGGACTATCTTTGGAGACGAAAAATAGCATATTGTAGCTAAAATACCAATAATTAGATAAAGTCTGACTACTGATAATGAGGTTTGAAAAATCCAAATATGCTAGGTCCATCATACAAACCTCCTGATGTGCCAAATTCTGATAATATGAGGTCTTCATGTGAATGGAATTAAATAGTGATATGCAATGTGTATTTAGGTACTCTCCTTCTTGTTTATCTTTTAAAAATGTGGTCACAACATGTTCATTTATTTAAAAGATTGGTGTATAAATATTTAATCATACTGTAAATAATTTTTTTGCAACTAGAGGCGTGGACCCCCAGCTTGGGCCTGAATCAGGCCTAGTGTGGGCCTGAAATAAATAAATTCAGGCCCAAGCTGGGCCTGAAATAATGTTGTTTCAGGCCCAGCTAGGGCCTGAAATAATATCATTTCAGGCCCATTGTGGGCCTGAAATACTAGGATTTCAGGCCTACGCTGGGCCTGAAATAATGTCATTTTAGGCCCACCGTGGGCCTGAAATCAAAATAGGTTCATAAAAAATTACTGATATTATCGACAATAATTACAGATTAAAGATTAGAGATTACACAAAATTAAGGATCGAAAGAAATGCTCCATTGATTTCAATATCAATTACATACATTACACTTACATATATGGATTGTAGAAAAAAAAATTACAGATTTTGCTTTTAGAACTTGTCTCTCATTATTTTGCTTCCAGGATTGTAGCAACAAACCTCCTGCTGTGCCAAATTCTCAAAATATGAGGTAATGATGTGGATGAAATTTAATTTTGGTATGCAATGTCTATGTAGGTACTTTCCTTTTTGTTTAATATTAAAAATAATTTCACAACATGTATATTTATATAAAATATTTAATCAATCTAATATTGATTAATTTGAAAAATGAAATGAGATTATTGTGTCAGGCCCTACGTGGGCCTGAACATATCTCATTTCAGGCCCACGCTGGGCCTGAAATGGAGTTACTTCAGGCCCAGAGTGGGCCTGAAATGAGATTATTTCAGGCCCACGCTGGGCCTGAAATGATATTATTTCAGGCCCAGCTTGGGCCTAAAACATTCTAATTTCAGGCCTACTCCGGGCCTGAAATAATTCCATTTCAGGCCCAGCTTGGGCCTGAAATAATATCTTTCAGGCCCTGCGTGGGCCTGAAATATTCTCATTTCAGGCCCACGCTGGGCCTGAATAATCTCATTTCAGGCCCAACGTGGGCTGTGATTTAAAATTAGGGTAGTGTACCAGTAAGGTTCAATATTACTTATAGTATCGACAAGAGGACAGATTATAGATTAGAGATTACACAATAACAAGGATCATTTTGTTTCAGGCCCTCAGTTGGTTTCCTAAAATGCTTTTGTTTCAGGCACACTGTGGTCCTGAATTCAATTTATTATAGCAAAAGCAAGGTTCAATATTACCGATGGGTTCGACAACAATTACAGATTACAGATCATATATGAGACAAAAACAATGATCCGAAGCAAAGTTTCATTGATTTTAAAAGGAGTACATGGATGGTATAATTACAAATATACAATGTTTGTGATCACAATAACATATGCATTGTATCCACAAAAAATTATTTACAGATTTAGCTTCCACCACTTGGCTCTCATTATTTTATAGCCCACCTCAAATCGATAATTTTTCATTTACTTTTGTGTAAAATGTGTAGATCTTTGAAAAACTAGACTTTCTGCATACCGCATCATGAAAAATACACAATCCAACCTGAAAAACCAATATTCACATTGTTGTCATATTATGAATCCAACCATGAAATGCATTGTTAATTTTGACAAAAATAAAGATCCTCTTACGATCTGGTTTGGGTGGGTCCTTGTACAACAATTTTATTAAACTCTATCCCACTGATGGAGCCCCCATATTTGGAATCTGAAACCCCCTACATAAATAGTTAGGGATGAGGTTAGAGAAAGTATTTTAGGTGTCCATAACCTCAAATTAATATTTTTAGTATTTTAGGTGTCCATAACCTAAAATTTATATTTTTTCCAAAGCTATAGGTGTAGTTTAGTTCCATCAGTGGGTTTTGCTCAAAACCCACTGATGGACCTCCCATATCTGGATTTCTGAAAAACCATTATCAGTAGTTAGGGTTGAGGTTCTAGAAAGTATTTTAGGTGTCAGAAACCTTAAATTATAATTTTTTCCAAAGCTATAGGTCTAGTTTAGTTCCATCAGTGGGTTTTGAGCAAAACCTACTGATGGACATCCCATATCTGGATTTCTGAAAAACCATTATCAGTAGTTAAGGTTGAGGTTCTAGAAAGTATTTTAGGTGTCAGAAACCTTAAATTATAATTTTTTCCAAAGCTATAGGTCTAGTTTAGTTCCATCAGTGGGTTTTGAGCAAAACCTACTGATGGACATCCCATATCTGGATTTCTGAAAAACCATTATCAGTAGTTAAGGTTGAGGTTGGAGAAAGTATTTTAGGTGTCCTAAACCTTAAATTATAATTTTGTTCAAAGCTATAGGTCTAGTTTATTTCCATCAGTGGGTTTTGCTGAAAACCCACTGATGGACCTCCCATATCTGGATTTCTACAAAACCATTATCAGTAGTTAGGGTTGAGGTTGGAGAAAGTATTTTAGGGTTTAGGGATAAAATATGTAATCGAACTTGGGTGATGAAGTCAAAATATTATATAGTTAAGGGTGGTCCTGAAATAATTTTTAATTCAGGCCTACGGTGGGCCTGAATTGTCTTCATTCAGGCCCACCGTGGGCCTGAAATAAATGTATTTCAGGCCCACTATGGGCCTGAAATATCTCTATTTCAAGCCCACCTTGGTCCTGAAATAAAGTTATTTCAGGCCCAACGTGGGCCTGAAATTATAATTTGAGGTTTGTAACACCTAAATTCCACTGATGGACCCTTTGATGAGGTTGGAGAAAGTATTTTAGGTGTCCGAAACATCAAATTATAATTTTTTCCAAAGCTATAGGTGTAGTTTAGTTCCATCAGTGGGTTTTAAGCAAAACCCACTGATGAACCTCCCATATCTGGATTTCTGAAAAACCATTATCAACAGTTAGGGATGAGGTTGGAGAAAGTATTTTAGGTGTCCTAAACCTCAAATTATAATTTTGTCCAAAGCTATAGGTGTAGTTTAGTTCCATCAGTGGGTTTTGAGCAAAACTCACTGATAGACCTCCCATATCTGGATTTCTGAAAAACCATTATCAGTAGTTAGGATTGAGGTTGGAGAAAGTATTTTAGGTGTCCGAAACATCAAATTATAATTTTTTCCAAACCTATAGGTGTAGTTTAGTTCCATCAATGGGTTTTGAGCAAAACCCACTGATGGACCTCCCATATCTGGATTTCTGAAAAACTATTATCAGTAGTTAGGGTTGAGGTTGGAGAAAGTATTTTAGGTCTCCGAAACATCAAATTATAATTTTTTCCAAAGTTATACGTCTAGTTTAGTTCCATCAGTGGGTTTTGCTCAAAACCCACTGATGGACCTCTCATATCTGATTTATATAATACATATTGTTGATTAGATTATATAATGATTTTTAGAATAATATTCTATATCTACCTACAAGATGTGACAGAATAGATCATTTGGCACACAACAGTGCAGCAACTGGCACACAACAGTGCATTATCAGTTATTATATCTGACCGTATCACTTGGCACACAACAGTGCAACAACTGGATTTGAATAAATATCACCCAATTATTTTGTTTTTGTTGACAATATATTATATAGAATAACAACATCTACATAATCATAACAACATCCACATAATGAGATTTTTCCATACAAATGGAGGTCAATCGACAACAATAGATTTTTACATCACCAATACAATATTCAGATTATCTCAAGTTTTACAAAACATGTCCCTCAGAATATTAACTGTCAGCTCAAATCTGATTCTACTCATGTCTCCTTGTTTGAAATCCATCTTCTCATCGTATAGGAGACATCGAACATATTGCATGACAAAGAAGGCACAGTCCACGCTGAAATTAACAAACACTTTTTTAGATTTCAATAAGTGGGTTTATAAAATACTTTCTTATTTTTAAAAATTTTTAACCTCTTCCTCATTTAGTTACCTATGTTCTTGTTGGGGACATTTTTGTCTGACGGAGGGCCATTTGTCCAAGGGATGATGACTTTGTAGATACAGATAAATAGCCGTAAGTTCCTCGCCAGTATATCGTTTAAGTTCTTTTACCTGTCAAACATATCATGAATTTATTAATCACCATCAATGATATTTTAGACAAAATGATGACCATATATAAGAATAAAGGAAGTTAGCTCACCGCTGTGTCAAATTCATGCTTATATTTACGGCCACTAGCAAGAGAATTAAAATGATTGAAAGTCATGGATTCTGTATCCACCGCCAACAAGTGAAAGTGTGTATTATCACTGCACAAAGGGATTAAAATAAATCTAACCCCTTGTTCTACCATATCAGTCTTCATCACTTGTTGCAGGGAAATCATTCTTGACGATCTGATTGATGCATACAAATATGCATTTATAAAATTAATAATACCCATATCATAATATTAGGTCTTCTACAATATATCTGTTTAATTAATATATATCACTTACTGTGAAGAAGGTTGAACAATATATATACTTGTTGTATGTCCTACCACATGCGGATGCTTCCCTAAATAAAATTTTACAAAAGGCATCAATGACCTCGCCTTTTGTAAAAACCTCTCCATTGAGGATTTGTAAGAATGAATGCAAATTCAAAGCAAAGGGTGCATCCTCCCAGATAAATTCATTTGCCAACCTGCCATGTAAATTTATAAGATTATATATTACATAAGAAGATATATTAACTAAACTAAACTATAATATTTTGTAACTTACTTTAGATTCTCCAATCTATTTATCAGGTAGACCACTTCTTTATCTTGATTTTTCTTCTTTGTATTCATAAAATGTTTCTTCACGAACTACATCAATAAAATTTATTTAGACCAAACTAATTATTGACCAAATTCAATACAATTGACGTATTTTAAATGAAATTAACACACTTACATCAATGCCTTGTTGCCTTATTTTGTATAGTTCGGAGGTTCTTCTTGTTTCCTCCTCTATGTCTTCTTCAGACATGACTTCCATTACATTAATGTTTCCTCTTGCTTCATCCATATCCTCCTCACTAAGTTTTCTTTTTCCCTTGTCCATGACATTTGATATTTGTTTCCTGTCCCGCTTCCCCTTAGGTAAAAGCTGGTGCCATACTGGACTGTCAATTGGAGTATCCCTGTAATCATACCGAGTTCGGTCACGTCCTCTCCTAGGTGTACAAGATACTGGATCAGAAAGAGGATCGACTACAGGATAGCTTTCTTGACCCTCCATGCCTTTTTTTCAATAATTGAAAGTAATTCCTTAACCCTTTCATTCAAACATATATTCTCCTCTGTTAGCTCCTTGATTCAGTTGTCCTTAAGAATGCATTCACCACATAGCCTAACATCTCCTTCTGATGTCTCCATTGGCCGTGGTATGTCATCACCGATATCAAGGTTCTCAATCAATGTGTTTTCATGTAGGTTAGGAATTAATTCAACAATAACCTGTCAGTTACGAAGTACACAAATGTTACTACCTCTATATCTAACTCAGATAGATCACATTTAAGAATAATTACCTCTTCGGACGAGAGTCGGTCGACAAGGCCCCTCACCCTACTAATATGCGAAGGAATATTCCTCCACTTATTTATTCGGGGTCCTTCAACATTGAATGGTTTTTGAATTGGTACATGCTCCAAAAACCATGCCTACACAAAGTTTTTCAGCCAAATACATTAATGACATCAAAATATTATAAAATTTAACAAGATAATTCTACTCACTGCCAAAAGCCCTACAAATCCCTTTAGGTAAGGGAGGTTGGTGGTGCTCTGGTTTCCCTGAGTTGATGAAAATAAGTCCCCAATCTTAGGTAATTGTGGAGACAAAAATTGATGGATAGCTTCTACCCAGTTGAATCTACCTAGATTGTCATAATCATCTACTATATCTACAAGACCTAGAGGAACCTTATATGTACTAGACGAAAATAAAACACAAACAAATATATACAAAATATAAATTTACACACTAATAACACATCATCCTCTGATTCAACACTTTTAGAAAAATGTTTAAGTAACTTCTCAAGTCTTGTTCTTGTAGGTTGTTTTTCTTTTGAGAAGTAAGTACGATAGAGGTCACCCGATGCTTTAGTTGAATTAATAGGGACTGAAACACCACGGTCCACTATACCTAGTATCAAAGCAACATCTTGTCTGGAAAACGCAACCGGTACACCTGAAACAATTACAATATTTAGTTATCATCAAGAATATAGGCTGAAATTATTCCACATTGGGCCTGAAATGAATTCAATTCAGGCCCAACGTGGGCCTGAAATGAATGAATTAAATTCAGGCCCGATGAGGGCCTGAAATGAATACATTTCAGGCCCACGTCGGGCCTGAAATGAATTCATTTCAGGCCCGAGGTGGGCCTGAAATGTATTCATTTCAGGCCTACCGAGGGCCTGAACTAAATTAACTTCAGGCCCTCGGTAGGCCTGAAATGATTTTATTTCAGGCCTACCGAGGGCCTGAAGTCAATTTCACTTCAGGCCCTCAGTAGCCCTGAAATGAAATGATTAAACTTTATCAAAAACTAATCATTTCAGACCATCTATATTACTGTCTTATCTTACTATAGATACTATAGATATTGTCTACAATTCATAACTAAAACTATTACCTGAGAATTTAAAAACTTGCAAGGTTGAATCCCAACTTTCAAATATATTAACCAAAATTCCACGGATATGCTGCAATTCTTGTATGTCCAGGAAAAAACTGAAAGGCGACCCTTTGATCTTCGCAATGTGTCGATCATTTAAAATTTCAAATGCTTCAAAAAACTGTTTAAAGTAGCCTAAAACATTGCACCAACATAATTTTTGTCCAAAGTCATCTGAATCCTACAGTTTATATACAGTACAAATTTATTCAGCAAAATAATTTTAAACATATTGACAAACTATGCTGGTTTGACCTAAGCATATCGCTAATATACCTTGGTGGATAATGCTAAGGAAGAAGACGCTGAACCACCCACAGACCTTTTTCCTGACATTATCAAATAAATCAAACGCGCAGAAACCCTAACCCCTTGGTGTATTACGCCGATCAGTCTGGACTTCAACGTTAACACTGAAACCCACCTCAGGATCACACAGAAATGCTTTTGAGAATTGCCTAGGTTTTGGTTGTCCGCAGGGATTCGGGGGATGAGCTCACGACTATATCACAGCTAGGGCACGCACAATGTCCTCCACCTTCAAACCTTCCATTTACGTTGTTACGCTGAGAGAGAATGGAGAAAAATTTGACTGCTACCCATCCGAACCACAAATTAATATTTTATTGATAAAGTGGTTCGGTTGTCTCGAAAATGTGTTTGATAAAGCCATTCTTTGGCGGGAGGGGTATAAAAGTAACTTCACTATATGGGATGTGCCCTTTGGTATAATAGAAACCATGGTACTCCTTTCGATAATTACGAATAGTTGGATACGCCCTTTGGTAAATTTTAATTTTAATGTTTAGACAAAAGATTTAAGTTAGTCGTATATGTGTTTGATATATGTAATAAGTTGTGCAAGAACTTGGAAGAACGCATATAGAGCTCACATAGCTCATGACTTGATGAGATTGAGAGCGAATGATGGCTTGGCACGACCAAGGCATTATGTTCAATGGCTTAGAGGTGATGGAATTTGACAAAGGTTGCATGAGACATCCTAGGGATCACAGAACGAGAAATATTAAGGTGGTGTTGGGGTAGCTTTTAGAGCTTAACTTGGCATGACCATGTTCACCGGCATGGTGGGTCAAGATTGAAGAAGGATGCAATTGGATATTTAAAGGATCATAGGATGAGAAGCTCATCAAAGCGTATTGTTGATGGTAGCTAAAAGAAGGTGAAGTACTTAGGTGATATGTGAAAGACGGAATGTGGAATGAGGTGAGGGCTCGATACATTCAAGGATTGAGTAACCTAGTGGGAGTCACTTTGGTGGTGAAGTTAAGCTACAAAAGGTAAGCTCGACTCGAATCTTTGAGAGAAGATAGACCTCAGCTTAAATGAAGACCCTAGTATTAGGATGATAGTAGTCGGGGCTCTAGTCGACTAGAGATACTTGGTCTTTAGTCAACTAGAGGCGGTTCTAATAACATGTGAATTATCTCGACTAAGGAGTCAGCTCAGGCTTGGTGGCCCATGCACAAAATATTTTTGTTTGATACCAAGTTGAATGGACAATCGACTGATCTAGTTGCATCTACTGATGTGGATTCCAATAAACTAATGACTAAATAAAAAGGCATAAGAAATTGTTGTTCAAACACACTAGAGTTGCAACAATCAAATAACCTAGGGGGTCTACTCTAAATCAATTGATGGTGGAAACTAATCAACTCAAGCAACTATTGGTTATAATAGATTAACAAAATAATAAGTGAAGCTGAATATAATAGGATAATTAAGAGGAGTATTTGAGGGCTAACAAAAATTCTTATTATAAACCTTGGTCTTTCTTGTAGTTTATTCCTCTAAGATTTCATTTGTAAAATTTATTATTGTAAGATGTTTCTTTACCTCCAGAAAGTACCTTAGAATAGAAAGCTATTGAACTTTTAGGAGTGATTAATTGACAAGTTATAGGTCGTGGAGTATGAATGAGGGTTTTGAACCATGTTACATCACTTTGTTAGCATTGGTATGCATTAACTTGCTTAGGGCTATAAAGGTGCCAAGTCGAACCCCCTTTTGTATTGTTTAAGTTTGTTTAATAAGATAACTGAGCTAAGCCATCTAAGACTAAAATGAACCAAGTCTTTGAAATACTTATTCAAGCTTGACTTAGTTTCTTTTTATAAGCTTGAGCTTGGCTCAAGCTAAGTTGACTTGAGTTTGATTCATTTAAATGTTACCAAGCTTCAATTTGAGTTTATTTGTTTGCTTGAAACTTCTATATTTTTAAGTTTGTTTGGTTAGTTAGTGAGCTTGATATGATAAGTTTGTTTATTTAGTTTGAGAGCTTATTTGTCTATTTACAAGTTTGATAAGAGTTTTTGTTGATGAACATAATTCACAAACTTTGTTTATGGATATTATTCATTTACATTGTTCACGAACAATTTACAATCTTTATTCATGAATATTAATAAGTTATACTCAAGTTTGTCCATTTAATTTAATAAGTTATTCTTATTTAACTAAACTTATGTATATTAAACAAACATAAATAAACTCTCTTACTAAGTTAAACACCAAGTTTGCTAATGAATATTTAGTTCATTTACAACGTTAGACTTATTTTATGTTTTATTTCTATTGCTAATTGTGTTTGTATAACCTTGTTAACACATTATCAAGCCTAGAAGATTTATACATGTATCCAGACATAGCTTGTAGATTAGTCTAGTTTTTTTTTTCTTTTTTCTAATTAGCTGTCCCATTCGTACTATCCAATTAATTAGAAGAAGATTGATTTTATAAAAAAAAATTTATCGATTCCCAAGGTAAATCATGGAAGCACTATAGCATAGTCGTCGGTAATGGACTCTCATGGTCTTCGTTATCTTTGTAAGATCGTTCAACACTGAATCGATACTTCATGTTGAACAATCTACTAGAGATATTAGAAAAATTTAGTGGACCCTCTTAATCCTTTCAACAAGGCCCTGAAATTGTTCAATTGCTTGGACCCACTTTTAGCTTAATAGAGAGCATTCATTTCATGAGCAAAGAATTTACATTTTACTCATTAGTTGACTAAATCGTTTATTGGTCGACTCAATCTTCTTATAGATCTTGACCATTGGCCCTCGAGGCTATGGTGCAGCGGTAGAGTGACTAATTATCATTCTAGACATCTGTTATTTTGTAGGAATTTTTTCTCCAAATGAGGCGCGAACCCTGGGATGCTAGGTGTTCCGAAAGGAATTGACATCGACGGTCAGTCACCAGAGCTCAGCCCATGAGGATGATGATGAGAGAGGAAGAGCTCCCACCTTGTGAGGTTAACACGAGCGTTAATGGGAACACGCCGGAGATTGTCCAGCGGAGCCCACTTTGACGCTCAAGTCAGTAAGAGAGTCTCAGAAACGGAAGGAAATAAGGAGAAGCGTGAGTAAGAATGAGCGTAACCCCTTACATGGGGGGTTGGAGTATCTTATATACTTGATGAGGCAATCACACGTGTCCCCATGTTCTTCTCTACGTCCCCTCAATTGTCGGTTATTGGATAATCCCGATAACGATCCTCGCAGCTATTAAATATGGGTCATTGCGATAATTAAGGCTTTCATGGCCGCGTATTATGGGTCATGATTATCTCGTAATTATTAGTGGTAATTATCCACAGATCCGAAGAAAGGGAACGGTTACTTGAGGTCGAGCTACCGAAAAGGGTGATCCTTGGGCTCAGCTACCCCGAGGTGATCTCGGGGTCCTTTGGCCCGGGGGGATCCCGAGCGTTCGTCTTCCCGAGATGATCTCTGGGACCTAACCTCCCGAGGTGATCTCGGGCGTATATCCTCCTGGGGCGATCTCAAGAGTGTGTCTACCCGAGGTGGTCTCGGGAATCTACCTTCCGAGGGGGTCTCGGGAATTCGGGAAAGAGAGTCATCCAGACTCGGTAGATCTTGCCACGTAGCTTTTTCAGTCTACGTGTCAGCCACGGGGTGTTCAACCTCATCACAAGTCCCTCCCTTCAAGTCTAATCGAAGGAAGTGTGACTGACTGATTAGACTAGTGGTGTAACGAGGAAGCTATGTTATGGTGACAAGCAACAATTCAGTCCAAGGAGCAGAGGGCCCTGAGGGAGGCCCCTGGTGAAGCTGAGCAGACCCGGAGGACCCATCCGAGACAAGTGTCGACCCCACAGGAGGAGCTATAATAGATGTATATCTTGTACTTTGCTTTGTTGTCTGAGAGTATAACTACTAAATGTACACCAGAATTGTTAATGGAATACTGTGTTCTTTTCCTTTGTGTATCTAGAGTTTTTTTTTAATCTCTGTCTCCTTGTGCATTTACACGACATCCTTTTAACTTCACAAGTGAGATCATTTTAGTCTAGCCACGAACCAAGGGGTCACCAGTGCAGCAAGGGTGTCCTGAAGCTCGAGAACCCCACCGCTCAATGGTCGACAGGCGGCTGTAACTCAATGCAAGTCCTTGCCCGACAGCCACAAAGAAATGACTTCTGTCATGTTCTTCTAGCTAGCTCTTGATCGAGCATCCGCAACACCCAAACCAAGACTACTCACCTCAGGCATTCGCAGCATCGCGAGGTAGCAAGGGTTTACAACTCTTGGTTGGGCATCCACAGCACCCAGACAAGCCTACTCGCCTCAGGCATCCACAACACCGCGAGGTAGTAGGGTATAATAGCTCTTGGTCGGGCATCCACAACACCCAGACCAAGCCTACTCACCTCGGGCATCAGCACCACGAGGTAGTAGGGTTTAACAACTCTTGGTCGGGCATCCACAGCACTCAGACCAAGCCTACTCACCTCGGGCATCCGCAGCACCACGAGGTAGTAGGGTTTTAGCAGCTCTCGGTCAGGCATCCACAACACCCAGACCAAGCCTACTCACCTCGGGCATCCGTAGCACCGCGAGGTAGTAGGGTTTTGACAGCTATTGGTCTGGCATCCGCATCACCCAGACCAAGCCTACTCACCTCGGGCATCCGCAGCACCGCGAGATAGTAGGGTTGTAACATAACTTGATTGGGCATCTGCAACACCGAGACCAAGCCTACTCACCTCGGGTATCAACAACACCGCGAGGTAGTAGGGTTTTAGTAGCTCTGGATCGGGTATCTGCAGCACCAGACCAAGCCTACTCACCTCGGGTATCCACAGCACCGTGAGGTAGTATGACTTTGACAGCTCTTGGTCGGGCATCCGCAACACCCAGACCAAGCCTACTCACCTTGGGCATCCGCAACACCACGAAGTAGTATGGTTGTAACAGCTCTTGGTCGGGCATCCGCAGCACCCAGACCAAGCCTACTCACCTCAGCATCCACAACATTGCGAGGTAGTAGGGTTTTGACAGCTCTTGGTCGGACATCTACAACACCCAGACCAAGCCTACTCAACTTGGGCATCCGCAGCACCGTAAGATAGTAGGGTTTTGACAGCTCTTGGTCGGGCATCCGCAACACCCAGACCAAGCTTACTCACCTCGGGCATCCGCAGCACCGCAAGGTAGTAGGGTTTTGGCAGCTCTTGGTTGGGCATCCGCAGCACCCAGACCAAGCCTACTCATCTCGGGCATCCGCAGCACCGCGAGGTAGTAGGGGTTTGATAGCTCTTAGTTGGGCATCCGCAACACCCAGACCAAGCCAACTCACCTCAAGCATCCGCAACACCATAAGGTAGTAGGGTTTTGACAGCTCTTGGTCTGACATCCGCAGCACCCAGACCAAGCCTATTCATCTCGGGCATCCGCAGCACCGCGAGATAGTAGGGTTTTGACAGCTCTTGGTTGGGCATCCACAACACCCTGACCAAGCCTACTCACTTCAAGCATCCACAGCACCGCGAGGTAGTAGGGTTTTGTCAGCTCTTGATCGGGCATCCACAATACCCAAACTAAGCCTATTCACCTCGGGCATCCGCAACACTGCAAGGTACTAGGGTATTAGCAGCTCTTGGTCGGGCACCCGCAACACCCAGACCAAGTCTACTCACCTCGGGCATCTACAACACCGCGAGGTAGTAGGGTTTTGACAGCTCTTGGCCGGGTATCCGCAACATCCAGAACAAGCCTACTCACCTCGGGCATCCGCAGCACCGCTAGGTAGTATGGTTTTACAACTCTTGGTCGGGCATCCGTAGCACCCGGACCAAGTTACAACTCTTGGTCGGGCATCCGTAGCACCCGGACCAAGCCTACTCACCTCGGGCATCCGCAGCACCGCAAGATAGTAGGGTTTTAGCTGGCAAGTATTCAATGTTTTTCAAGTAATATTTTATTTGTTCCTTTATTTATTGATCTGCAAGGTAGTGCCAACAGAAATACAAATCTTATGCAAACAACTCAATATCTCACCGAGCATGATAAGGTCGGAGATGATTGGCATGTCATGGCCTCTCCAACCCTTGCTTTTGTCATCCTCCAGATAGTAGTTGCCTCCTGTGAGCTTTCTGGTGATGATGTAGGGTCCGTCCCATTGAGGCTCCAGCTTCCCTGGGTCGCCGACTGGTTTAATCCTCTTCCAAACCTTGTCTCCGACTTCAAAGCTACGGGCGATTACCCGACGATTGTAGGCTTGTTGCATACATCGTCGGTATGCTTCCAGCCGGGCTGCTGCTTTATCCCGAACCTTTGCCACGAGATCTAGGTCAATCAGCCGCTCTTGATCATTGTCCTCCTTGTAATAGTGTTGCAGTCGGACGGACTCTTCACCTACCTCCATCGGAATCACGACCTCGGCTCCATACACCAGCTGAAAAGGGGTCTGGTCTGTTCCTTCTCGTGGAGTGGTACGGTAAGACCACAAGATACTAGGGAGCTCCTCGACCCAGTTGCCTCCAACATGATCTAGTTTTATCTTCAGTCCCCTGTGGATTTCACGGTTAACGACCTCAGCTTGTCCATTGCCTTGAGGGTATGCAACCGATGTGAAGGCTTGAAGAATGCCTAGCCCCTCGCACCATTCTTTGAGCTTTTGTCCGGCTAACTGCCTTCCATTATCCGACACCAGCTTGTGGGGGATGTCATATCTGCAGACAATATCCCTCCATAGGATCTTCATTACCTTGGCCTCTGTGATATGTCTCAAAGGCTCCGCTTCCATCCATTTGGAGAAATAGTCCATAAGGACTAGCAGGAACTTCTTCTGCTGGGGCCCGATGGGAAATGAACCTACAATGCCCATTCACCACTGATTGAAGGGGCAGGACACCGTGGAGACTCGTAGGGGCTTGGTCGATCGATGAGTCACATGCTGATGTCTCTAGCAGGCTTCGCATCCGGCCACGAACTTGAGAGCGTCAACCTATAGAGTGGGCTAAAAGTACCCTTCCAAGATAATCTTCCTAGACAGAGACCTTCCCCCAATGTGGCTTCCGCAGATGCCTTCATGTACCTCCCGCATCACATAGTCGGCTTGCTCTGGCCCGACACATTTGAGGTGTGGTCGAGCAAAGGCCCTCCTGTATAACTGATCTCCGACCAATATGAATCTGGCAGCCCGGCGGCGAAACAATCAGCTTCCCTGATCCATGCTTGGAGCGTTCCTGGTGCGTAGGAACTCGACATATGGATCTCTCCAATCCGCTATGGTGTCGCCTTCCGCCTCCTCTTAAATCTGCGCTACCGTCTCTTCCGAGGCATTAGGTTCATCTAGTTGTCAAGTCGAGATGGAGCTAGCCAACCTGGCTAGCTCATCGGGCTTGACATTGTCTGTCTGGGAGATCTTCTGCAATATAACCTCCATGAAGGAAGCTTTCAGCTGCTCATACCTAACTTCGAAGTCGTCTTTTATTTGTTGTGCCACAAGCTGAGAGTCCGAATGTATAATGACCCGAGTAGCTCCCACGTGCTTGACTGCTTGTAGACCCGCTAGGATTGCCTCGTATTCAGCTTCATTGTTGGTGGCTTTGAAGTGGAGCAGAATGGATAAATGTAACGTGTCCCCTCGGGGGGAGACCATTAACACCCCGACTCCACTGTACCGACTGTTGGAAGATCCGTCTACATAGATCTTCTAGACTCCTTCGACCTCGGGCTCTGGGATAGTCTCAAGCATGAAATATGAGAGAGCCTGTGCCTTGATAGTGGTACGAGGCTAGTACTCAATACCGTATTCGCTTAGATCTGTAGTCCATTTGATCAGCCGACCTGAACCTTCGGGATTGGTGAGGACTCGTGCGAGCGGGCTGTTGGTGAGAACCATGACAGGATGTGCTAAGAAGTACGACCTTAATCTCTGGGCCATTAAGACTAGAGCATAGGCCAGCTTCTTCATCGTAGTGTATCGCGTCTTGACATCCTTCACGAGATGTCCGAAGAAGTATATGAGATATTGCATCACACCTTCTTCTCGGACGAGTACTGAGCCTACCGCTTGTTCCGCTACAGATAGATAGACAAATAAGGTCTCCCCCTCCACTGGCTTGTGGAGGATGGGGAGCTCGGCGAGGTATGCCTTCAGATCGGCGAATGTCTTCTCACATTGGTCATCCCAATCGAACTTAGCTGCTTTCCTCAGAATCTTGAAGAATGGTAGGGTCCTATTTGCAGACTTGGAGATGAACCTGAACAGAGTCGTGATTCTACCATTCAACCATTGTACTTCCTTGAAGTTGCAAGGGGATGACATATCCAGAATAGCCTTTAATTTTTCTGAATTAGCCTCGATTCCCCTCTCTGTCACCATGTACCCAAAAATCGACCGCTCTTCACCTTGAACAAGCACATAGTAAGGTTCATCTTTAGCTTGTTGGCCCTCAAAGTGGCGAATATTTCTTCTAAGTCGGCTATCATATCCTTTCTCTTGTCGGTCTTGACCAGGATATCGTCCACGTACACTTCGATGTTTCTCCCGATCTGATGCCTGAAGACCTTGTCCATCATCTGCTGGTAAGTTACCCCAGCGTTGCGCAATCCGAAAGGCATGACATTATAGCAATACGTGCGATTGGCTGTTACGAAGCTGACTTTCTCCTGGTCTTCAGGAGCGAGAGGAACTTGATGGTAGCCTTGATAAGCATCTAACATTGAAATGAAATCACAACAGGTCGTAGAATCTACTAATCGGTCTATTCGAGGTAAGGGGTAACAATCCTTAGGGCAGACTTTATTCAAATTGTGAAAATCAATACAGACCTGTCATTTACCCCCTGGCTTAGGGACAAGGACTACATTAGCTAACCAGACCGAGAATTGAACTTTTATTATGTACCCAACTCTTAACATCTTGTTGACTTCTTCTCTGATAGTCTTGTCCTACTCTGATGCAAAATGCCTTCGCCTCTATTTTACCGGCTGAGCTCCAGGGATTACATGCAGGTGATGCATGGCTAGAGCTGGGGGTCCCTTTGATTTCCTCGGCAGACCAGGCGAAGAAATCTCGATGGCTCTGCAGACAGTCTATAAGATGACTTCTCAGCTTCGGTGCAAGATTGGTGGCGATCCTCGTAACTCCCCTTGTCTACTGAGGATGAATCTGGATCTCCTCGCTCCCGACCTCCCTTCGTTCTTCTTTGGGTCCTTCCTCTTCTCGTGGGTGGGTGAGATCGATTTGTAGGGCTTCGTGTGACTTTGGGCTCTTGCAGGACTCCGATCTGACTTCCCCGCTGTAGCATCGCCGAGACACCAACTAGTCTCCCTTAACCTTGGCCACTTGATCACCTACCGGAAACTTGATCTTTTGGTGGTAGACCGAGACCACCTCTTGGAATATGCTGAGTGTTGAGCGTCCCAAGATGGCATTGTAGGATGAGGGAGCGTCCACGACCAGGAAAGGAGTCCTCCTCATCCGTTCCAGAGTGTCACTGCCCAACGACAGTGATAAGATAATTTGCCCTATCGGCTGTACTCGAAATCCGGTGAAGACGAAGAGCGAAGTCGAAACCGGATGCAGTTCATCCTCATCAATATGCATCTGATCAAGAGAAGCCTTGTACAGGATGTTAACAGAGCTACCTGTATCTACGAAGATACGGTTAACCTCATAATTTGTAATGTGTGCAAGAATTACCAGGGCGTCTTCGTGGGGAGCTTCCACGTTTTCCAAATCCTCCAGGCCGAAGGAGATCATAGGGTCATGATGTTGGCTCCGACTCATCCCGATGACGTAGTTCTCCAGTCGACAGGTGTGAGCCTTCCTTGCCCTGTGGGAATCTCCTCTGATGGGTCCCCCTGAGATCACCCTCACGTGTCCAGAAGGCGGGCCACGTGTAGGGCTCTTGCCCTTCTTGGGGTCTCATTCCAATGGGGGAGACCTGCGGGGTGCATCCCCCGACTCCTCCCTTTTGAACGCAACCGAGATCGATGTTGGGCCTCGTTCTCTACCGACTGCCGCTAGCAGGGAGACAGGCTTCGCCGGGGGGACCTCTGACGATACCCCATCTTCTTCCACTTCCTCCGAGGTTTGGCGTCTGCTTCCTCATTCAATTTTCTCTTCAGGGCATGACATTCCTCGGTGGAGTGTGTCGTACTACCATGGAAGTCGCATTACTTCATCAACGACTCTAGTTGATGGGTGTCAACTGTCTCTGTCGGCTTCCGTTTGCCAACCCATTGGTCTTTCCCCCAGGCGATGATCTTTTCCTCTGGCTGGAGTCGGAGGTTCCCTCCTTTCTGACCGTACAACGGTTTGAGCAGGGACCTCGGCTAGTTCCTTGCGGCGGGCATGTTGCACTTCTTCCATGTTGACGTGCTTGACAAAACACCCTAACAAATCATCGAAGCTGGTGGGTGGCTTCTTCACCAAAGATCGGAAGAAATCCCCTTCAGAGAGCCCCTGGGTGCAAGCACTAACGAGGATCTCCGACGTCACAATTGACACATCTTGTGCCACTCGGTTGAACCACTAGATGTAATCCTTGAGCGGTTCTTTCGGCTTTTGCTTGAGAGCAAATAAATTTAACGTCGTCTTCAGATAGCAACGGCTGCTGGCAAAATGATGGAGGAAAGTGGTTCTAAATTCCATGAAAGAGTTGATAGAACCCAGGGGCAGCCTTTGGAACCATCGCTAGGCGACCTCTGATAGGGTGTTCAAGAACACCCGATACTTTACACCATCAGTGTACTGGTGCAGGAGTGATGCACTCTCGAACTTACAGACATGGTCCTCAGGATCTGTCTTTCCGTCGTAATCGGCAATCCCAGGCCCGCGGAACTACTTCGGCATCAATCTCCAGTAAGAAAGGGGTAGAGGGTGCCTTTGAGAAGGCCTTAGGTTCTTCCCTTTTCCCTGGTCCTTCCTCCTGCCTCAACACGCTGGAGGCTACTGAGTTGACCTTATCCAAATCTCCTAGAGAATCCCGCTGGTGTAGCGGAACTGCTTCGGCGTGTCCTCCCGGTGGGGAGACAGATCTCTGTTGTTGGGGATGCGAGATGGAGATCCTAGGGATCACCCCTTGCACAGAAGCTACTCGCCGTGAGGCAACCTGCTCGATTTGGTACTGTTCGAGCGCCCCTTTGACAACATTGGCCACCAAGCGATATTCCTCTTTAGTCAGAACGATGGATTGTCCCTCCGACTCTGCCATCGGTGCTCCTTCTAGTGCTTTAATAGTTTCCCACAGATGACGCTAAACTTATTCTGGAAGGAATCGACGTCGACCAGTCACCAGAGTTCAGCCCACGAGGATGATAACGAGAGAGGAAGAGCTCCCATCCTGCGAGGTTAACACGAGCGTTAATGGGAACACGTCGGCGATTGACCGGCGGAGCCCACTCCGACGCTCAAGTCAGTAAGAGAGTCTCAGAAATGGAAGGAAATAAGGAGAAGTGTGAGTAAGAATGAGCGTAACCCCTTACTTGGGGGGTTAGAGTACCTTTTATACCTGAGACAGCAGTTACACGTGTCCCCATATTCTTCTCCACACCCCCTCAATTGTCGGTTACTGGATAGTACCTATAACGGTCTTCACAACTATTAAATCTGAGTCATTGCGTAATTAAGGCTTTAATGACCGCGTATTATGGGTCATGATTATCCCGTAATTATTAGTGGTAATTATCCACAGATCCGACGAAAGGGGACGGTTACTTGAGGTCGGGCTACCGGATATGGTGATCCTTGGGCTCCGCTACCTTGAGGTGATCTCGGGGTCCTTTGGCCCGGGGGATCCCGGGTGTTCACCTTTCCGAGGTGATCTCGGGGACCCGACCTCCCGAGGTGATCTCGGGCATATGTCTGTTGATGCAGTCTGGCCCGATTGTTGTTTTGGTGTTGACAACGATTTAAGTTTAGTTGAATGAATTCAGATTAAGTCCGGGTGGATCGGGAGATCGCACGCTGGCATGGGAAAAGACCTAGTGGGACTAGGCACACCTAGTGGGAGTAGGTGAAGTCTAGGTAAATCGGGAGATCGCATGCTGGCATGGGAAAAGACCTAGTGGGGGACTAGGTGAAGTCCAGGTGGATCGGGGAGATTGCACGCTGGCATAAGAAAAGACCTAGTGGGACTAGGCACACCTAGTGGGACTAGGTGAAGTCCAAGTGGATCGGGGAGATTGCACGCTGGAATGAGAAAAGTCCTAGTGGGACTAGGCACACCTAGTGGGACTAGGCACACCTAGTGGGACTAGGTGAAGTCCAGGTGGATCGGGGAGATTGCACGCTGGCATGAGAAAAGACCTAGTGGGACTAGGCACACCTAGTGGGACTAGGTGAAGCCCTGGTGAGTGAAGCTGGGCATGGAGTCTTGGCCCGGGAAACTGAGCACGAGTTAAAGAATGCTAGAAAGCCTGTTCTCTTGACTTATGGTGGAGTTGGTCTTGGCTGGATCGGTCTGGTGTCCGATCAGGGAGTTGGCACGAACTCCCTGTCGTGGATCGGTCTGGTGACCGATCTAGAGAAGTCTGATCGGTCTGGTGACCAATCATAGAGAGAACAGACAGAAAACTTGAGGAGTTTGGCTGAGTTGTGTTTTGTGCTATCTATTGCTTTGTGCTTGAGCGTTCTTGATACATCTTTGTGAGCAATCTTCCTCATTGTCGAGTGCACTTAATCTCATATCATCTTGAGGCAATTGTGGAGAGATTTCTCCACCGAGAAGGAGGCGCTGTTATATCCGGGGTCACCTGGGGCTTGATCTGCAGACGATCAAGGGATCACCCACCTCACGGGCACGCTAAGAAGTAGGGGCAAGTTATCCCCGAACCTTGTACATCGAGGTGTTAGCGTCTATTTGGTTTGCTTTTCATTTTTGCATATTTCTGTTTGTGTTGTTTCCGCTGCTGCTAACCTAAGTGCAGAAGAGTTTAAAGAGAAGCTAAGTTTTGTGTCTGACTACATTCACCCCCCCCCCCACCCTCTCTAGCCATCCAAGCACCAATAAGTGGTATCAGAGCTTGGGGCTCTGTTCAAACGACTTAACATCCGAGAGCTTACAACAACGATGGCTTTGAGAGAAGGGTTTAGCACCAGCCGACCTCCATTCTTCGATGACACTGATTTTCAATATTGGAGGTAAAAAATGGAGTATTATCTCAAGATGAACATCAACACATAGTTTGCTGTCAAGGAGGGGTTTTCCCCTCCAAAGGATGATGAGGGAAAAGATCTAGAGTTCTCATGTTGGTCGGCTGAGCAAACTCGCAAAGGAGAAGCCGATGCGAAGGCGGTGGTTACCTTGCAATGTGGAATGACCAAGGACCAACTAATCAAAGTTGGTCCCTTCACAAGTGCTAAAGACCTATGGAGCAAGCTCATTTAGCTCCATGAAGGCACTCAAGATACCCGGACAGCCAAGAATGACCTCCTTCTCAGCCAACTTCAAAACCTTTCCATAGAAGAAAATGAAAAGGTAAGTGAACTCCATGGAAGATTCAAAGAGATCCTCAACGGCTTGCATTCCATCAATGAAAAGGTGAAAAACCGAGATCTTGTAAGATATGTCCTTAAATCATTTCCTAGGAATGTCTTATGGTCATCCATGGTGGATGCCTACAAGGTCTCCAAGGACCTTTCTTTTGTTAAATTAGAAGATTTGTTTTGTGAAATGGAGTTACACGAGATCGTTAACCAAAGCCCAAAGGAGAAAGGGTTTGCTTTAGTGGCAGGGGACAACAAGAAGAAGAAGGAGGAAAAGAGGACGAGAAGACTTACTGTCACGTGGCTCTAGTGGCCTTAGAAGAGTCAAACAAGGAGAGTGAAGACGAAGCGAGTAGCTCCTCAACTGCGCCTTCATCATCTTCGGATGATGAAGAGGTAATCTCTCCCGAGTTAGATAAGTGCTATAGAACCATTGCATGTCTAACTAGGTTGCTTAAAAAAATCCAAGAACAAAGTTAAATTGTTGAAATTGGAAGTAGAAGAGTTGAAATCCTCTAGGGTGGAGGATATTAATGATTTTCATGAGAAATTATCTAAGGATGAGGATCTTAATGATTTGCATGTTAAAAATCTTGAGGATGAAAATAAGGGTTTGAAGGGTGAAATTGAAAATCTCAAGAATATTCTTGAGAAGTTTTCAACTAGCTCTAAAACATTAGACATGATACTAAATTCACAAAGAGTGATTTATAACAAGGCCGGTGTGGGTTACCGACCTAAGGAACCAACCTTTGTATCATTAATGTTAAGAACCCAATTTAGATCACAAGATGATTCTAGGGTTCAAAATCTAGAAAGAAATTGACTAAGGCATGAGTTCCTAAGTCCTTCATTGTTGATGCATTGGGTTCCAAAATTTGGGTACTTAAAACTTCTATCTTTAGAATTGTATAGCTTTGATTGAGGGGGAGCATCTATCAACATGGGTGGTTGATATTTGGTGCACCAAACACATAGTTATTCCTAGTTAGGGATGTGCTTACTATTTCCTCCATTTAAGGAACATTTAATACCCATAAGAAATGGATTTCCATCTTGATTTTAGATGATTAGGGTTAAGGAAATGGGGAATCATAAACAATGGAGATACATTGAAAATTTCTCCATCTATACTGGAAAATTTTCCTATTCATGGTTATGGGCAATTTGGGAATAAATTTTTGATACACACTTGATCTCAAATTGATTCGAACCATGAACTTGAATTAGGACCATGAATGGCTTAGGATTGAACTCTTCAATGTACTGAAAATCTAGGAGTTAGTCATAATATCAAAATAGCAGTTATGTTTGAAATACTTGATTAAATAACTCAAGCTTAAGGTGTTTTGTTTGGTGAACATGATCGAGTATGCCATGATTTACTGTATGTGTTAGTAACATTAATCTATGACATGTAAATTTTGATTAAGAACAAGATGAATACATAGTTTGTGATGATCATTTTGAAAATTTCACAAGGCATCACCAAACAAATAACTTGAGTTCCAAGATTCACTGCTTATGTTGTATGACTTAGTGATTTCTTTGTATCAAACAAAATCAAGGTCTAGGACTTAATATATTTAACAAATCTGAACATGCCTGTTTGTTTTAAAGATGTTTTAACAAAATTTTCCCTTGATGTTTTCTTGGTTAATGTAGAGAAATATATTTTGGTTAAGGGAAACCCTTCTTAGGATCAAATAAATTAAAACTAATTGAATTAGGGTTTAGGAATGGTTAAGAGGTGAAACAAACAAGTTTCTGAAACTTTTCAAAATTTCTGAAATCTGGTTTCTAAAATTGCAAGCTGAGAAACTGTCTGTGTCGAACCTGATCGGTCCACCGACCGATCAGGAAATTCTCTGATTGGGTCAAAAACTCCTCAGTCCGATCCCCTTTTCATCAGATTGTATCAGATTGCTGATCATAGTGATACAAACCAATTATAATTGGAACATCCTAATCATACTTGGAACAAATTTAATACTGATTCGATACAAACCCGTGTTAAAAATTTTGAAATTCACATGAACGGGTTGTTTGAATCATGTCTCTTGATCTCTTGCTCCTTGATGAGGAATATTTTTCAGTCAAGAAACTCAAACCATGGTTCAGAAATTTTTCTAAAATGTCAACTATCGATGAAGTCTACACCCCTGTTATGAAATTTCAATTGTTAATGCAGTCTGATCTTGAACGAATCAGAATTACAGAAATTTTTCTGAAAGCTGATCGTCCATAGATAAATCAGAAATTTTTCTATATCAACCATCAGTCTGATGAAACTGCATTACTTACTTGTCATATGAAACATATACATGTTGACCATGATATTTTTCTGTATATGTTGTCATGTGCAAATCACAATTACCTTTGATTATTTTGGATTTGGGAAGAGACCCTCGTTTAAGGGGGAGTGTGTTTAAACTTAATAACCATATCCTTTTCGATGTTTGACAAAGGGGGAGAGAATGATTGATTAAGTTTAGGGCTGTGATATTGTAGGGGGAGGATTTTGATTCCCTTATGAAAATTGAATGGACTTCAATTGATCTAATACCTAAACTTAAATCGGATTGTCAAATAACAAAAATGGGGAGATTGTTGATGCAGTCTGACTCGATTATTATTTTGGTGTTGACAACGATTTAAGTTTAGTTGAATGAATTCAGATTAAGTCCGGGTGGATTAGGAGATCACACGCTGGCATGGGAAAAGACCTAGTGGGACTAGGCACACCTAGTGGGAGTAGGTGAAGTCTATGTGGATCGGGAGATCGCACGCTGGCATGGGAAAAGACCTAGTGGGACTAGGCACACCTAGTGGGACTAGGTTAAGTCCAGGTGGATCGGGGAGATTGCACGCTGGCATAAGAAAAGACCTAGTGGGACTAGGCACACCTAGTGGGACTAGGTGAAGTCCAGGTGGATCGGGGAGATTGCACGCTGGCATGAGAAAAGACCTAGTGGGACTAGACACACCTAGTGGGACTAGGTGAAGTCCAGGTGGCTCGGGAAGATTGCACGCTAGCATGAGAAAAGACCTAGTGGGACTAGGCACACCTAGTGGGACTAGGTGAAGTCCCGGTGAGTGAAGCTGGGCACGGAGTCTTGGTCCGGGGGACTGAGCACGAGTTAAAGAAGGCTAGGAAGCTTGTTCTCTTGACTTATGGTGGAGTTGACCTTAGCTGGATCGGTCTGGTGACCGATCAGGGAGTTGGCACGAACTCCCTGTCGTGGATCGGCCTGGTGACCAATCTAGAGAAGTCTGATCGGTCTGGTGACCGATCAGGGAGAGAACAGACAGAAAACTTGAGGAGTTTGGCTGGGTTGTGTTTTGTGCTCTCTGTTGCTTTGTGCTTGAGCGTTCTTAATACATCTTTGTGAGTGATCCTCCTCATTGTCGAGTGCACTTAATCTCATATCATCTTGAGGCAATTGTGGAGAGGTTTCTCCATCGAAAAGGAGGCGCTGTTATATCCGGGGTCACCTGGGGCTTGATCTGCCGACGATCAAGGGATCACCCACCTCACGGGCACGCCAAGGAGTAGAGGCAAGTTATCCCCGAACCTTGTACATCAAGGTGTTAGCGTCTATTTGGTTTGCTTTTCATTTCTGCATATTTCTGTTTGTGTTGTCTGTTCCCCCCCTCTCTAGCCATCTAAGCACCAACAATGTCCTCCTGGGGCGATCTCAAGAGTGTGTCTATCCGAGGTGGTCTCGAGAATCTACCTTCCCAAGGGGATCTCGAGAGTCCGAGAAAGCGGGTCGACCAGATTCGGTAGAGCTTGTCACATAGCTTTTTCAGTCCACGTGTTAGCCACGGGATGTTCAACCCCATCACTAGGCTTCTAGACCGCTCACCATGAGTACTTCCCGATTTACCTTAATGACTGATGAAAAATTTTTATGAGGTCGGATTAATTATCCTAAATTCATCTGCTACTTACTTCATCGTTGCGCCTGAGAGCTATGGTTCATCATTTCTGTGGTGGTTGAATTTTTTTCTTTCAATTTTTATTTTTTAACTATTTATTTTTTTAATTTTAATGATTAACTTTCTCTTTTTTTCCGTATTTTATTTTTTAAAAAAATATTTTCATCCTTAAACACATGAAAAAGTTTCTTTTTTATATTTTTATTACTCCTTTTCTCCTTAAAATATTAAAAAAATCCAATTAAACGGATTAAAATAAATTAAATTCAATTTAGGTTAAACCTATTTGATTTATTTATTATGTCTAGACTTTGGGTAATCCTAAAATGACTATTACTCAATCTTAATTTTTAAAATATCAATTTAACCTAATAGTAAGTATCTATAATAATCAAATATTATATTAATATTTTTAAATTAATATATTTCATGCTTAAAAAGTATTGAACCATTTTAACACTACATGATATAATATCAAAATTATATCATTTTGATCATAAATCGAACCTTCAATATAACTTGAAATTTTAAACAATGAGATGAAAAATTACATGAATGAAATGTGAAGGATGACACATAAAATAAATTGAGGACTCGAATGCATTGGAAATATAATTAGCCTAACGAGTGATGATGACTCTATGACAAAGTAAAATTCTTAGTGAGTTAAGAGTTGAGAGGACATGTACCGAATTAGAGTTGCTATATATTTTCAAGATTTTATTGAGTCTTTCACTTCTATTCTTTAGACGTCCTTTTTAGTCTTTCATTGTAAAAGTAGATTCCTTATAATGACGGTCTTTTGTAGTCTATCCCATGAATATAAAATATAATTAATTCAGTTACATAGACATTAAATACATGGTAAGATAGATTATCCATGTCGTTAGTTTCTAAAAATCAGCTCTTGAGTCTTAATTGTTGCGCCAAAACTATTATGTGCGTATCGTCTATACTACGGCCTGGTCTTTCATTGTCATTTATCTTGTAAAGATTTCTTCATCTCTAGAAATACTATCGAGAGTGTTTATTGACTAGTCATATATTGTGGAAAAAAAATGAGAGTTCGGAATCATAAATAACTTATTTATCGAGAGTTATATATTTGTATTTTTGTTATATAACTTATTTGTTGTGACTTTGTTAAGGCACACGTAAATAAATAATGAAGGACAATCATAAATAAATAATGATTTTAGAAAAAGGTACGATTAATTGAAGAAAACTCCCCAATCTTAAACTGACCTTTACATGCACTCCTCACTTGATAAATTCTTTATATTTACTCTCTGATGAATTGAGTATAAAAGAGTGAAAACTCAGTATACATTGTAAAGATTTAAATATAAATTGTTTGAGATTGAGTACTAATTTAAGAAATTTGAGTACAAAGTTTTGATGACCCTTCATGTGAAAATCTTGATGTGATGAGTTAAGAGTAAAAACTCAGTATACATTATAAAGATTTTAATATAAATTATTTAAGATTGAGTACTAATTTAAGAAATTTGAGTATAAAATTTCGGAGACCCTTCATGTGAAAATCTTAATGTGGTGGATGCAACCTCATATATTCAAATTTCTAAATTTTATACTCAATTTTTTTCAAATAATACTCAATCTAAATCGATTTATACTTAAATTTTGATAATGTATACTGAAATTTTTACTATATACTGAAACAATGTATACTCAAATTTTTTTCAAATAATACTCAAATTTCTTAAATTAGTACTTAATCTCAAATAATTTATACTCAAATATTTACGATTTATACTGAATTTTTATTCTTTTATACTGATAAAAAAAATATACAAAACTATCTTGTCAATCTCAGCAGGGAGTGCATGCAAAGAAATTTTTGATTGGGGAGTACATGCAAAGTCCAATTTAATGTTGGGGAGTTTTCTCAAATTTTACCCAAAAAAAAAGTAAAGTGGTGCGTACAAAAATGAGTAATGATTGAGAGAGTGAATTTGGGAGAGTAAATGGGAGAGTGAATGACGTGTAGCTAATGTGTACATGTTCGATCGCTGATCGGACACCACTGATGACCTTTGATTGCCGTCCCGAATCAAACTATGTCCTAAGAAGATGATGAATCCGACAGGGTCGCCGGTAATTGAGATCTCGTCGGATTGACGATGAATGCGACGAGATCATAATTGTGCCGATTCCCGATGAGTTCACTGATCTTCTTAGGACATAGTTTGATTCGGGACGGTGATCAGAGGCCGCCGGTGGTGTCCGATCAGCGATAGGACGTGTATCCAATAACTGCCACGTCATTCACTCTCCCAAATTCACTCTCCCTATCATTACTCTAAAAAAAATCATACAGATCGATGACCGTACAGATTTCACTGTATTAGGAGGGTGTTCGCTGATTTTAACCGTCTACGAATGCTACAAATATCTTGCCGATTGGACTCCTTTCTCTTGTTGCTCCCGGAACGCGAGAAGGAATATGGCGGCTCCCATTCTCCTAGGTAACGTGGCGCTGCTGGTGGATGCGAGCTCGACCAGGGTCGCCATGGCCGCCGAACGGTTCCACGGTGGATGCGTTAGCGGCAAGGGATGGTTGCCGGAATTGCACATGTCGCACCCTACAAGGAAGGAGACCGCCGCTGTCCCGGCGCCCTTGGTTGCTCAAGCCGTGGGGTTCCACGACGCGGCAGAAGCCTCCGGCGAACCATCGGCGTCCTCTGTGATGGCCCGTCGACGGCGGAGGAGCGCTTTGTCCAAGGTCGCCGCTTCAAGTGGCTACTCGGGGAACGGTGGAAATGGAGAGGATGATGATGAGAGCCTCGATTGGGAGGAGAACCTACGAAGCCGGCTGAAGGAGTTGGAGGAGATGAAGGAGCTTGAGAAGCGCGCTGAGGAATTGGTTGCGGAAGGCGCCGGAGGGGATGAGGAGGAGACTGAGGAAGAGAAGAGGGAAAGGGTCCGAAGGGAGCTCGAAAAGGTTCCTCCTTTTCCACCAGACTTTTGGTTAAAAATTTTTGTTAGTGTTTTGGATCGCAATTGTAACTTTATCCTGAAACCTTAATCCAACGACATATCTCGAACTGTTGATTTCTTCCTATAACTGCGTCGGTTTGTTTCTGCTTAATATCGTCAAACTCGTGGTTTTGTATGATATTAACTAGAAAAGAGAACGACAATGATTTTTTTGTTGTCTATCTGTTTTTCTGTGACTAGGTCGCTAAAGAGCAGGCAGAACGAAGGAAAACTGCCAAACTGATGTTTGAGCTTGGGCAGAAAGCCTATGGAAAGGGGATGTATTCACGGGCCATTGAGTTTCTTGAGGCTGCTCTTACCATCGTCCCGGGGCCTACCCTCTTGGGTGGTGAGGTACTGAAATAAGCAACTTTTAAAATTGTTAGTTGATGATAATTACTTGACATATAAATTTGTAAATCCTAGATTCAGGCTTTTGGTAGAAGTTGAAGAAGACAGTTTTCTTGTCAAAGATTTAATTATCTTTTTGATAGACTAAGATAAGCATACATGGATAAATTGTTTGTTTTGGAATGGTTTCTAGTTCGATCATAATTGTTCACATGGTTTAATTCAGTGCGCATAATTGCAGATTCAGATATGGCTTGCAATGGCTTATGAGGCCAACAACCGTCATAGAGACTGCATTGCCTTGTACAAGCAGTTGGAGAAGTCACATCCTAGTGTCAGTATTAGACGTCAGGCTGCTGAGCTGCGTTATATTTTGCAAGCACCAAAGCTTAAGATATCCAAGGATGAGATGGTCACAATACCACTAATTGGATCAAGTTATGACCGGTGGGTTTTCATGCAAACCTAACATTATTTGATCTATTTTGCTTCCTTCGTTTGCTGTATACCTGCTATATATTTTGCTTTCAATCTATATTATTTGTTGTTCATAACAGGTTTACATTTACTTTTTCTTATCAAGACAACCAAAGTAAAATGATTTTTGCTGTTCTTTTCAGGTGTAGCATACAGGTTGATATTCTTGTTAGATAATCCACAATTTTTCAAACTGGAATATTGCATTGTCTACAAACAATGCTACTACCACCATTATAACATCTTATACCTTTTACACTGAGCTTGTACAAAACTAACTATGACCTACTTGCTTCACATAAGCATTTGACTTTGTGAGTATGATCACATGATTATTGTTTACTATTTAGATTTTAGACTGATTCTCTTGCATTTATGTGACCATAATGATAGACAAATAATAATCCTTACATGAAGTACTTATATATGGTGTTGGTATGTTTCTCTGGATAACTATTCTGGCATAGCAGAATATTATATGTGGGGGAATCAAAGATACTGCTATTTATGATAACCGTGTCTCTAAACTCAGTGCAAGCAGGACAATCCTTGTTTCTTCTTCTAAAATTGGAGGATGTTTTAGAATTGTCAACACAGGTAGATATATGAATTATTAGCTGTCCAGTTTTCAGTTTAGTCTAACAAACAATTATGACAAAGGGATAAGAATCCTCAGGTTTTGATTTTCATTTAAAAAAACATCTCAATTTTATGCCTAAAGATCCTCAAAATGGATCCCAACTAAGGCTCTGTTTGTTTCACATAAATGTTTTGTCAATGTAATAAATTTTCCAAAGAAATTCTTATAAAGAAAATTGTGGAAATATGAATATTTTTCTATTTTGAGCAAATTGTGCAGTTTGAGTGGGAGTAAGTTGAATGTGTAGACAAATTGTTGGATCATCAGAGGGCTAGTGGATCCCGGATGGTTAGGTGATCCGGCAGGATGAGTAGGTAGTGTAGACAGACCTCATGTCTGCTTTGGTGTCTATTGATGCATTTTCATTTACGTCCAAGTCATCTAAAGTAAAAGTTTCATCTGCATATTTATTAAGGTCAAATAAATGATAATGAAATATTTGATTTAAAAAATGTAAAATTAAATACCATTTACTTGACATTTAAATGTATACTTATCTAAAATTATTCAATGGTTAAGGATCTTCATTCACCAGCCATGTTGAGATATCTTCAAAAACAATGGGATCGGTTATGACATTTCTTTGGAAAACTACATTTAACAAGAAAAAATAATTAGATACATTAAGAACAAAAGTTTAAAAAGAATATTAATATTATTTTTTTAAAATCCTAGGAGATGAACAATACCTTCTTTGCAACTTTAAATAGTAATGAAGACAAATAAGATCATTAAACCTTTTTTTAGTCAAATTTTCTTCTCTTAAGTTCAATATATCCCAACTTCTTTCACAAACTGAATTAGTAAAAGTTTGACATGAAACTCGAATCACTTACTTTCGTAAAATTGGAGCACTACATCTGTAGTTTTACCATCATCATTTGTAATAAGAGAATTAAATAAATAACAATTTAGATTCAATAAGCAACTCACAAACCGAAGCAGGGCAAGTTTAACTTAAACCTGAATCACCAATTTTTATAATTCTGAGTACTACAGCTATAATTTAACCATTGCTCGTTTACAATAGATATTTCAATTTTTTTCCTTAATTTTTCATCTTACAAGGTTGCCTCTAATATATGTGCAGAACCCTATGGTGGATTTTATATCAATTTTTGATCTAGCATTCTCGACATATGAGAAAGTCGTTAATGTTGTAGATTCGTTAATATATTAAAGTACTTCTATTGTTGTGTCCTAATAACACTTCTTGTGTTGTAACATTAGTTAGCTCACAAGTCACAACTCCATCCGGAAAAAATACATGTAGTTTGGTAACTGCAACAAAAATAAATTACTTGTCTTAAATAATAAGAAGAGATCAAAATCTAACCATAAATTATGATTTTATAAGGTTATATGAAAGGACAAATATATTGTATATCTTCATAGGACAAATATATTTATTGAAAATTGTTTTGGAGTTCAACTCAATGATACTATTTTCATATTGTACTAGTGTTTCAATGTATAGTATTAGTGGAGAATTGAAGGAGAAAGGAGGAAGGAGGAAGAAGATGAAAAAGAAGAAAAGAACACGACTATATGCCTAACTTTGCACTTTATGTCCCATCTGTAATGGTACAATTTTGCTAATGAATTATACATAAAATTTATAAAAAAATATTATTTTAATTTAACTTAGCAAATAGAGTTTAACTTCGGACCCCATGATGCATGTTGTTTGCGGATGGATGTTATTGCTTTGGCTGATGAAACATATGAAAAAATAAATGCTAAGCTTTAATATTGACGGGAAACACAAGTAGATTTTAGGATTAGTAGAGTAAAGACAATATATAACATATGAAATTTAAGTTTTGTAGTATTAGACATAGTATTACAATTGTTAAGATGATGAAAAGTTAGTTGTAACCGAAAATTTTAAGTATCTAGGATTGTTTTTGCAAAACGATTAAGGGGTTGATAGAAATGTTTTACATATGATACAAGAACAATTGCTGAAGAAGGCAGCATGTGTTATTTGGAGTAAACAAAAATGAGTCATAATAAAAAAAATTGAGAAGGGATTAAATATTAAATAGAGATGATGCACATGGTGTGCAGTAAAGTAAAAGGGGAGATGCTAGGGCTGCTCATAGGAGACCTTGATTGTCCCTGTCATGAAGATGGCAAAAGTGACGGATAAGATTACATGAGTTGATGCTCGCCAGGAATTCCAAAACATGTCTTTTGTTATATAAATCTTTTTTCTTCTTAAGATTGAGGAATCACTTTTTAGAAAAATTTGTTTCATTTCATTTGATAGGATTGTAGACGGTTAAATTTGAAAAACTTGTAGACGGTTAAATTTGTTTCATTTCATTTCACTTTTTAGAAATTTTTTGAAGAATCCTTTTAAATTCAAAATTTGTTTGTACCTAGTAGTATAGCTGTTGGTAAACCAGTGCATAAGATGAGACTGGAGTTTGCAGTAAGATGGATTCCATAACTTCAGGTTCTTTGCGTCAGTATCTCTTAGGAAAAAGGGTAGCCCGATGCACGAAGCTCCCGTCAATGCGGATCCCGGAGAAAGATCGGATCACATTGGGTCTATTGTATGCAATCTTATTTTGCATTTTGTAAAAAGCTATGTCGATGACTTGAACCCATGACCTCAAGTTCACATGGCATTTATCGTTGCGCCAAGGCTCCCCTTCATCAGTATCTCTTAGGAAAAATTCTACAAATTCCACATCTGTCATTTTGCACCAAGTTAAAGAAAACTGCTAGTTCTCATTATTTGAATTCAATGGTGTTATTCCTTCAGTCATCTCAACAACCAACCCTTAGCTCATCTCATTGTACAGAGCAGGACCATTAATGGCCAAAAGAATGAATTAGCAGGTAGAAGAACTAAATAGGATAAGCCATATTGCGGAAGGTTTACAATCTATTACTTATTCTTCCAACAAGTGCAAGAACACAGTCAATCCAATAGAAACAATTTGAAAATGAGTAGTACAGAAACAAGTAATAACCATGTGCTAGTGTCTTGATGCAGCCAGGGATCAAGATAGCTTGAAAAGATAAACTGTTGCAACAGTTGAAAATTATTCAGGAAACATGGACTCACACTGACCAAAGCATGGAAAGATGGTGAGAAACAAATTTGAACAGTAGAAGTATACAACAAACAGATGAACATCCACCAGTACAACTGAACATATTGAAAATTGGTCAAATAAATGCTTTTAAAAGGTCCAGCAACATGTGAGAATGATGACGTCGTTAGCCATTAACAGTTGAATGACATTGAAAATGTTACTGTGAATTTTGTAGATGTATTATATCGATAACCAGTTGTGTTGTAGTTAAAAAAACAATTACAACTAAAATTTAAGCATCTAAACCGTGTTGTTGGCATGGAATGATACAGTATAAAAATCATTTTGTTTTGGTTAGAAACTAAAACTTTGGCACAACTTGCGATTTTAAACCTTGATACATGTATATATGTGAGAATGTATATAACATCTTTACTTCTTGTCACTTCAAATCTATCAGATAACATTTCTTACTTGCTTTAGTTAAATCTATTCTTTGTTATGTTCTTGTAGTTTATTTCAAGGATTTCTCTTGTTTATGCTTCTGCTTTAGTTCAATCTACATCAGTTTTGTTAGTGAAGTCGACCAGGAGGATTCTTGGTTTTGACATGTGGTTCGATCTTTGTCCCGCTGTTCTTACCGATAACCCAAAGTCACTCCTGGGTTGATCAATCCATTTCGATACTTTGCCAACCAGACTCTGAATGGTGGCAATTTTGGCTAAATCGGGGGAGAACTGCAGGTTCCGATCCTTTTGTGATAACTATGCATGTAATCCTTCATGGCTTAAGTTGATAGTACCCCTAAACTGAGAATAAATGAAAAGATGCTTAACCACACCTCTTCTTTCATTTCAATTCAATTTTGATTTGAAGTATTAGGGATTTTTTACCACCATATTTATTCTGTAAAATTATTCAAACCCCATGCCCTTTTTTTCTCTAGCATTTGATATGTTGTCATGAAAATAATGTATTACTTTATTGTTCAACTAATCATGTTTAATTGCCGAGTAGTTTATTTACATGTTTAATTACTGAGCATGAATTGAATATTGAAAACATAGCTTTCTCTTTTCTAGACAAGCTAAGCTAAGTTTTTTATATAATGCATACTATTGTTCTGTGGTGAAGTTGGCATTATCAGCAATTTGCCTAAGATCCACAATTTGTATCCCCTTTGTAGCATACGTCTTAACTAGCTTAGTGCTTCTCAATTTGGATGACCAAAATCCCATGATTCTTAATAGAGTTTTGATGTTAGTTTATGTTTGTAACTTTATTGTGCTAATGTCAATGACTAATTTTTTAAACTCTAACATGCAATGGATGATAATTTTCTCTGCTCTGATGCACATGGCATAGGTATGCTGGAACTTGGAGCGACAAGTTTAAAGACCAAAGAAGGAAGACATCAAACTCTAACCAAGTGCCACTGTCAGATAACTATTGGGGTGACTTCCTTAATTGGCGCGAGCCTTCTGAATTGCCAAAAAGCCCAGCATTTTGGTTGATTGTTGCATTGTGGTTTGGCTTAATAGGGACAGCAATTCTCCTCCAGAGATGAAGATCCAGGCATGGTCCTGGCTTGAGGCAGATTATGGTCTATGGGTTTGTCGAATCCATGCCCCCAAGGACTTATTCTGGTGCATATGATGCCTCTCTGGAATCATTCTACTCTACTCTTCTTTCGCTGACAGATAAGAATTAATCTGTGATGTGTTGTTTGATCATAGATGTTTAATGAAGTTATGGATATCTTCTATGGACTAACCAGAAACATCTTTGAACTTCCTCAATAAACCTAGGGCATGATTTTATAGATCCAGTTGAAGTTCTTGTCAGCTCAACCGTGGATTATCTCTTTATTGTTAGAGTTGTTTGATCAGCTCCAAACTCCGGATAGAATTTCCCTTGGCATCTACCTCTAGCTTGCATGCTTTTCTATCCAACTCTCTTTAGGTTCTTGCTTATCCATCCAACTTCCTTTAGATTCATGCTTTGTTGTATTAAACAATTGGTGTCATTTTATTATCGTTACATATAACAACTAAATGGACCTACTCGTGTATGAGAAAAAGCAATTGGAATCATGGAGATTGAAGATCTCTAGGGAATGTTTGTTCAAAGTGCTTCTTGTTAAAAGAGTCTAATCTTTGCCCTTTAATTTGCATATGTATTTATAGGATTTTAGATGAAATAACTATATATATATATATATATATATATATATATATAGACTGTCTTCCTCTTGGTTCGTCCGGTAGCACAAAATTACTTGTCGACCCATCAATTTTGTTGACTTATATATAACTTTGTAAAAATATTATGATTTGACTATTTAAAATCAGTTATTGTCAGTTGATCTACTTTTTAACTCACTTGACAATGATTAAATTGTGCAAGGTGGCCCATTACTAAAATTGAAGTGATTTTTTTTTAAATTTGATCAACTCATTTGCTCATCCTTAACATATAAGTTTAAATGGATTGTATGAGATGCAAGTTAAATGAAATAGGTCTAACCTAATTGTCCTAATTTGACATAACCAACTCCTTAATTAACTCACTTTTGTAAAAGTATAAATCATCCTAACTTACTCTATTTGAGTCTTCTCGATCATCACCATTTGATTCAAATCAACCCTAATCTTGAGTCACGTCGCCCTAATTATATATATGTTGGGATCGGTGCAAGCTAAAGGGGAGAGGGGTGAATAACACCTTTGTGTCTAATGAGAGATTTTACAGAGAAAAGACTTCGATACATAAGAATCAACACAACATAATGCTAACACCATAGGTTTATTTGATTCACAGCTCCCAGGACTGCTAAGTCCAAGGCTAAGCCTAACATTCTATGACCACTAATAAATTTTCTCTTTCTCAAACCAAACCTTGGAGGTGGAGAAATCTCTTACAACAATGGATTACAATATATGACTCAATACAACAGTGAACAAGAAGAAACAGAAATGGAGAGAACAACAAGCACAAGACCTCTTCTTCCTTTCACTTAAAATACTGAGAGTTGGAGCTTTGATCACTTGGGTCATACATGAGAAAATGAGAGCCAAGGGTTGTCCATAAATCAACCAAAACTCTCTTTTAAAGAACCTTCAATCGAGTTGGTTTCTGTAGCTTTTTCCCACAAAGCAATTTGATCATTGACTCGGCTATTGATTACTAACTTTGATCCATGACTGATATCATCATGATTTTTGAATAACAGTCGATTGTCAAAGCTACCAATCGACTGATTAGCTAATAGTCGGATTGACCAATCGAATTGAAAACACTCTGTTTGCTCAAAATAGTCTATCAGTCGATTGCTCCATTATAATAATTGACTGATGCCACTCAATCGAACTGATCAATTAAATTAAAAATATTTTGTTCACTCAAAATGGTCCATCATTCGATTGCTCCATGATAGAATTTGATTGATGTAGTCAAATTTATCAGTTAAATTGAAAACATTTTGTTTGCTTAAAAAGGTTGAATTCCATTGTTACATTACAACAATCAATTATTAGGGTTATTGTGCAAACCTCAATTTGAGAGTTTACGCATCACTTGATTGATCATCCTTAGTAATCGATTAGTGCGCAAAACATAACCTAGTTTAGAGTTTTTCTCAATAGTATATTATTCATCTATAGCAATTGACTGTTGTGCAAACCATTACCCTATTTAGGATTTGACTCGGCAATCAACTGCTCATCCATAACAATTGACCGCTAAGCCCAATTTCAGATTTTACTAGGAATGACAATGGGTCGGTGATGGGGCGAGTTTGTCATCCCCATCTCTGAACCTGAATTATAGCTTCGTCTCCATCCTCGCTCCCATACCCGATTTTGTATAATTAGAAAATCCCTGCTTTTATCCCTGTGTGGAATAAATTCTCATATCCGCCTCAAAATCGGGGATGGGACGGGGATGGGGGCGGGAAATCCCCATCCTCAACACCCCACATAGATTAAATCCTCATACCCACTCTCATACCCGCTCCCATTGGGAAAAATTAATTTTTCCAAATTCCATTCGAATTTAGAGATGATCAGATTTAATTGAAAATCAAAATATCAAGCACAAATAGAAATTCAAGTGATCAAATCGTATTCCAGCTACATGACGCAAAGATTAAAAACCTTAAATAATTAAAATACAAATAAAATAAAAAATATGTCATGATCTCCTCTAAACCCCACACTCCACACAACTTGAATGGTTTAGAGTTGCACAACTCAATGGAATTTAGCAACAAGATTGTACTATACTGCACTCAAACAACCAAACTACAATGAGCTGTAAACTTCTCCTGCAAAATTATAGCCATGAGCTATTATTATATTTAATTCTTTATAACATTATTAGAGTTGATATATCTACAAATATGAAGAGAGTAAGCCTAAACTTATTGCTACATAAACCAGTAAGTTAAACTAAGTCAAAAGAAAGTTCCATAAAAATGAACATATCTATCGCATACAATTTTCATATCGATCAGGAGCATGTTTCATAGCAACATGTAAACGACTTTTACACATAAGTTGGCTAATCAATAATAAAGTTCAAGTTTTCAGCTAACTTTTTTGAATCGAAAGAAAATTGGTAAGTGAAAAGGGCATATAAGACACCAAATCATAGAGCAAACATGAAGCAAGAGCAACACACTTAGAGCACTTAGAGTTGTATTTGCCATTTCGAGTTAAAGATACCAAGCTATATAGCTAGACCATGTAAAGTCATTGAGGAAATTCCTAACCTACTCGTACAATTCAAAAGGTTCCATGTTCCTGATCACAGATCACGATCATGTATATGAATGATCGCAGTGATTCCAAGCTACAGGATTCTACAGCCATAAGATCTAAAGATTATATGTATACAATTACAAATTTAACCAAATTCACATTAATTTGAGAAAAAAATAAATCTAAGAACCATAGATGTCTTTTATTTTAAGAGCAGTAACAATTTTTTTTATTAATGGGAGCTTTATTTGTCATTTCGAAAATAGCTAAATAAATGAATTTGCCAAGGTAACAACTGAATAATTATAGTCATTAATACAAAGGTCCAACGACAATGGAGAATTAAAAAAATGACATTGGAGCTTTCCATGAATGAGAAATGATTAGTTGTTAGCAATTTGAAATAAGGAGAACCATTTAATAATGCCTTTGGTTATTGATTTGTAACATAGAGACCAAGCACAACCATAAAACCAAAAATAAGATATGTGAGATGCCAAAGAGAGAAAAATTCTTAGAAATGCAGAAAAATATATAGTAATAAAATGACCATAATCAATCTATAACCAGTTTTAAGATGTGTAAATGATAATCCGATTACATAATTTCACAAGAGAAGACAGAAGGTTGTTGACCATAGCATGCACAAGCCCTACTGTGTAGCACCAGTATTACTGTTAGTGTGTGACTCAGGCTCCTATAAAATAACAAGATATATTAAAAAATATTAATTAAATTTATGACACTTTAATATAATAACGAAAATAAAAACTTATTACTTACCTCTATAACAGAATTATTGTCAAATTTTTGATCATTTGAAGTTGTAAAATCTAATAAGAAAATAAATAACAAACATTACAAATGAAAAACAATAAAGAAAGTATTAGAAACAATTTCATTTGAAAACTATTTAATACCTTGAATTTCACTCCATAACTAATCTTGAGCACACATCAAAGCCTCCACAGTTTAGGATGAAGTCTACTATGATGAACACTTAAAACTCTCCCATTAGTATTAAATGTTGATTCGGAAGCAACGATTGTCATAGGAATTGCGAACACATCCTTAGCAATAACATGCAAAATGGGATATTTAATCCCATTTGTCTTCCACCAACATAAGATATCAAACTCACTTATATTTCTTGGCAAGAGAGACTATTCTAAATAATAATCTAGGTCCGACTTTTCATGTTCAATACTAATATTAGAATCCATGAACATCTCAAATTTATCGGCAAAACTAACACGCTTAGGAAGTGGAGGCCTTAAAGAAGAAGGTTGTGAATTTTTCACATTTTGAAATTGTTTGGATTTCATCTTGTACTCTTCAACCATGTCACATAACTTTTTCCTTAGTTTTTCAATCTCACATGAGGACATATCACCATAAACAAGAGGATAATAAAATTGAATGGTCTTCATTTGTACCTCGGATCTAAAGTACTTCAAATTGCCAATAAACAATTCATCACATCTCAATACTTGTCAAACTTTACTTTCATATTTGTTGTCATTGTTTTCACTACATTATTATCCGAGAGAAGTCAATCACCAATTTCCAACTTAATATCACAAATACTAAAGAAGAAAAGACTTATGGTGGGATAATTGGTCCTTAAAAATAGCTCTGTGGCATCATGAAATATTTCTAATTTAGAAAAAATCTCTCTCACTTTTAACCATTTGTCTTATGTAAAAACTCTTTTATATAAAGTCTCACGTTGTTTCAAACGAGTAAACACATCTTTATATTCCAATGCGGTGTTAAGCGTTAAATATGTAGAGTTCCATCGTATTTTGCAATCAAGTTCCAATGTTTTTATGCTTGAAACCTTCAATTGTCGAGCTATTTCAATAAATTTTTCATCTCTTTTTGGTATTGCTATCCAAATGCAACACTAGAACGAATTGTTTCAATACTATTACTGATTAATTCTAGTCCATCTCTTACAACCAAATTCAAAATATAGGCACAACAGCGTATGTGAAATAATGTTCCTTCTTAAATAAATGAACTTGAAGGAAACTTGTCCAAAAAAAACTCAATCATAGCATCATTAGTTGTGCAATTATCAACAGTTGAAGAAGATAACTTACAATCAATAAGGACATTTTTTAGGACCTCAACAGTATGTGGGCACGCCACATATATAAACCTAGTAAAAAAGAAATATAATAAATTTTAACAATAATATTAATATTATTAATGGTAAATATAAGTTTATAGTTCAAGAGATAAAAAAATTTTACCTGACAAGCCGACTTTGTAATTTTCATGAAACATTGATAAAGTGTGAAGTAATGGTCATGAATCCTTTTTTCTGATTATTTGGCGTCCACTTATCAATTGTCAATGCAATCCAATTAGCATTTGAGTCTAATAATTTCATTGCTTTCTCTCTTTCATACTCAAATATTTTCATGATGTCGTTCTTGATTGTGTTCCGGGAAACAACTTTAAATAATGGTTGTAATGCATAAAAGTATCTTCTAAAGCCCACATGATCAACTATAGATAGCAGGCACTCATGTAATATAATCATATTTGCAAGCTCTTTCCTTCCGTGATCTTGATTGAAATGGTATGTCCCAAGCTTCATTATCCCATCATTGGATTTTGTTGGTTACAATAGAGATTGTTTTATGGTCATTTGTTTTTTTGTACAAACATGTTTTTATGTGGTCAAGTAAATATTTGGTACCATTCTTAGTTTCACCACCTAGAACCTTCTTATAATCATTGCAGATAGCTTTTCATTTTCCTCCAATTAACATTCTCTTGAAATGATCCCATGCGACAGATCTGAATTTTCTTTCCTTTCTATCATCTGCATTAGTTGTTTTAACATCTAAAGTCTCATTTTGAGTTTTATCATTTTCTTCGATTGAAACACTATCATTTTCGGAATGTTATGTCATCGATACAACTACTTGACTTCCCACAGTTTGAGTAGTTTGCATAACACCCTCAACCTCTTTATTATTAATTTTCATTTGAAATGATATATCAATCTGACCCAAAATCAAATAGTAGAATTCAAAATGGATAAAATCAATTAATTTTAACAACCTAGATTATGAATTAACAATCTGACATGAACCAAAAGCAAACTAACTCCAAAAATTAACATGTCAATCAATTTAACAAAATGACATATAAACATTTCTTGCATAAAGATAGGTGGATCAAAAAATAGTTCGCAACCTCCAAGCCATGGTTCGTCGATAGGGATGGAAATAGGCCAAGCCAGGTTCACTACAAAAATAACCAGCAATAGCGACGGACGGATTCCGTCGCTATTCCGTCGCTAAACACTAATAGCGACGGATTAGCGACAAGTTGGCGCCGTCGGCTGAAATCCCGTCGCAGAGCTATAGTAGTGACGGATATTTTTTCTCCGTCGTTAACATAGCGACGGACATTTTTTCTCTCCGTCGCTACCTTAGCGACGGACATATAACCCGTCGCAAACATCGAGAAAACGGAGTGACGTGGCCGGGGAAATAGTAGCGACGGATGGTCAAAGATCCGTCTCAAATCATTTGGAGTAGCGACGGACATGGTCAAAGTCCGTCGCTAATATATCGTAATAGCGACGGAATCAGTCAAAATCCGTCGCTAAACGATCGTTATAGCGACGGAAAAGTCAATAATCCGTCGCTAGTTGCGACGGATTTTTAAAAATGTCCGTCGCTAAACTTGAAAATTTTGTCAGCCACAATCCATTTCTTCCAATTCCCATATATACATCAATAACATATACAAATATCCAAACAAATATCAAACAGAAATATATATTTCAACATCTAAACATTCACAACAATCCAAACTTACATTTCCAATTCAATCCAATCCAATCCAATACATTCACAACATCCAAACTTACATTTCCAATCCAATCCAATACATTCACAACATCTAAACTTTTATTATGAATCGACTATTCAATCCAAAGTTTAATTTCCAAACGTATACAGTCCAAACTTTGCAACAAGAGTAAACTTATATCAATAAAGAAAGTAACATATGTCAAAGTAAATAAAAAAACTATATACATCAAAAATGAGAGTTTAGTAGAGAATCATTACGTACATGAATATCAGAGTGAATAATGGATGGAAAGGAAAAATATTCCTGCACAATAGAAGATAAAATAATAAGAAAGCAATCCAATAAAGAAAGAAATATGAATTGATACCAATAAGAAATAACAAATAAAGTAAGCATATGTAATAGAAAAAACTCTAATAGAAGAAAATTAACAAATAGAAGATAACTCTAATAATATTAAATATGTAAATGAAAAATAACAAATAAGAAACAATAAAGGAATAATATCCAATATTCATACCTTTCAAGCAAGAGAAGAAATCTGAATTCAACTCTGATAATGTGGAATCTGTTAACATAAATGGAGTAATAAGAAAACAATCATTATGAATATAATAACTTAATACATTGTTACTGAAAAAAATTAGAGAAAAAATAGATCATACCACTATAATATCTCTACTCCTCTGTGGTATGCTCAGGATCCTGTGTCTCCTGAGACTCAAAACGAGGGGCGGGAGCGGGAGCGGCTGGCATCTGTGTATCCGGAGCCTCAAAACGAGGGGCGGGAAGGGCTGGCATCTGTGTCATCGGCGTAAGGGTCGCTGCAAAAGCTCGCATGTGACGTACTATCTCCTCAGTGTGTGCCTGGCGAGCCCGCAAATCTCTTAACTCAACATCCCTCTCTGCGTCCCTCTTAGCCCACTCTGCATCCCTCTGAGCCCACTCTGCGCTCGTCTTAGCCCATTCTGCGTCCCTCCCGGCACACGTCGACTCTATCGACGTGAGTCGAGTCCGCAGGGCTTCATTTTCCTCCCGTAAATGACGAACCTCACTAGAGGTAGAGGAGGAGGATGGTGGACGCCCTTTAACCCCTGGAGCTCTCATCTGATTATATGTAACCTTTGCCTAAGAGCACAGGCCGTAGCAGGCGGTCTTCCTCTTCCCACCGACGACATCAAAATAAATCTGATTCACATCGTCGGTGGAAAGAGGCTGTGCATCCTCCCCCTCTGCAGTAGGCTAAGAAGCCTGTGCCTCAGAAACTCTAGCGGTCATTGCTTCCTGTGAAATAAAAATTTAATTAGTCTACATAAAATGTCAAAACAAATAAAATATAATTAATATACTTACATTGATTGCTAGGGAGCGACGATCGATAAAAGACCCATCTTTTTTCTTGTGGGTCTTGCTGAATAACTCCCAACTAGTGGGAGGTCTTTCTAGCTCAGCAGCCTGTAAACACAAAATATAACGTTTACACATATCCAAAAAAACATACTAAATGATTTTAATAACCTAAATAAAAACTACTTACCAAATCACTGGCATGCTGGACAATGGAACGGGATCTAGCAGTGTGCTTCGTGGATCCCGTGCTGGGGCCAGCAAGCTCTGAATTACGATTGGCTCGAGCAAACGCAGCATTCTCTTTCCAGTGCTCGACATCCCAGACAGCCCGCCATGCTGCCCAAATAGTCTCAGGGACCTCTGTAGGCCTATCAGCCTTCTTTCTCCATTTGTAGACCATGTCCCCGTACAATTTGGAGCAGTAGGCATTCCATGTCCTCTTGAATTGCTCCTCTGCGCCCTCCTCCCAGGTGTACCTTTTCTGTAAAAAAAACATAAAATAGTTAGTATCAAAAAAGTTATAATATCAAATTAAATATACATATAAACTACTAAAAACTCCCCGTAATAGAATGATTTCAAATCATTCTCAATGTGGCCCCATGTCGTCGAAGTGGGCAGTCTTTCTTTAAATTTTTTAGTAATATATGAAGACATCTGATGGCCATCAGGTATAAAACTGTAGAAAAAAATTAGATATATTAGCAAATTTTGATCTAAAATATATAACAAGAATAGGTATACCTGTCACCGACGACTGTAAGTCTAATCTGCTGATCACGGGGGGCAGCCATGGTACCTGATTATACACAAAGTTTAGGCAGATAAGCAGAATAGGTAAAACATGCAAATGAGACATATTAGAGACAAATGGAAATAGACACTAATAATGACAATGTAAATAAAGCTAGCAAAGGGATAAACAAGCATTATATAAAACTGTTCAATACAAGCAGAATGATCTAAATTAACAACTCATCTTAATACAAACTCTGATTAGTTAATGTTCAATACATCTAACTCATCCTAATCTGATGGAACTAAATTAACATGTAAGTTTTCATCGCTTGAATCCGTTGATACATCGACCATCATCAATTTCCTCGTAAGAGACATTCTCATCTATAAGTAATTGAGATGCTGATTGTATTTCTGAATCCACGGAGTTGATTATCACTTCTTCATTTTGATAAGCATCAGAGTTTTGGACAGTGATCGTATTTGGCATTTCAATTGTTGACCTAGGCTTCATTTGGCATACAGCAAGTCATTCACTAGGTCGTCTTCTCTTAGTTGGGTACTCCAGATAAAATACTTGACCAGCTTGCACCGCAAAAATGAAAGGTTCGAATTTGTTGAATCTTTTGCTTGAATTAATATCAACTAAATTGTATAATCGATGTTTCCTTGTGCCCGTCCTTGGAGTTGGATCATACCAAGAACACTTGAATAATACACATCTTTTGAAAGGTAACGCTGGGTATTCAACTTCGATAATTTCCTCTAGCTTACCATAATAGTCAAATTCATTATCATTATTGTTTGTTGATCCTTTAATACTGATGCCAGAATTATATGTTAGCATCCCTGAATCACGTTGGCTCACATGAAATCTGCATCCATTCACGTAATAACCCGAGTAGACTGTCACAGTACGAAGAGGTCCAAATGCGAGATTTTTAATTCTTTCGTCTTCTACATTTGAAATTTTGGCATCATTGACCTATAATAGTGGTGGGTGATCAAATTAGATTAATAAGTAATCAAGAATTGTTAACAAAAAATGCATATTAACTCACTTACATATATTTGAAACCAAAATGCAAATTCTTCTTCTATCTTTCGATCTACCTCATTTGCACTTATCGATGGATTTTGGATGTACAACTGTTGTTGGTATAACCTGACATATAAGTTCATTTGATATCATACCAGAAATTTGATTATATTATTTGATATTAATTTCATTGCAACAAGAGATAATACCTTAGGTATGGTTTGACATCTTCACAGTTTAAGAGGATATATGTCCTGGCGGCATGATATTCTTGGTCATTTAACCGTCTAGATAGAGTTGAACCCATTGCTCTTCCAGGATACTTGAAAATAGAAAGAATATATGGGTCAACTGATGTAATGTCATCTTGATTGCGTGAACACTTTCGATGTCTGGTTTTCACATTTTCAGCAAAGTAATAGGAGCAAAATGAACTTGCTTCTTCAACCACTTATGCATTACATATTGATCCCTCAACTCTTGCTTTGTTACGCACATTATTCTTTAATTTTCTAAGAAACCTTTCAAAAGGATACATCCATCTGTATTGTGCAGGACCACCAATCCGTGCCTCGCTAGGTAAATGAATAGGCAAATGCTCCATTGAATCAAAAAAGCTTGGTGAAAATATTCGCTCAAGCTTATATAGTATTAAAGGAATCTCTGTCTGAAGGCGTAACATATCTGCTACCGTAACAACTCTGGAAGTCAGATTTTTGAAAAAAATTGCTTAATTCTGTAAGTGCTTGCCAAACATTATTAGAAAGTAATTCTTGGAAAGCTATTGGAATTAATCTTTGCATGAACACATGACAATCATGACTCTTCATTCCAACCATTTTAGATCTATTCGTATCCACACAACGAGACATATTAGAGGCATATCCATCTGGGAATTTTATGTTTTTCAACCAAGAACACAATGCTTACTTACTTTCTTTGTCTAATGTATAACAAGCCTTCGGATATTTACCAATTACCAGTTGTTTCATTCTGAGGCCTGCTCACTAATTGTTTTAATTCTTCACGAGATTTTGTTGTATCTTTTGTTTTCCCATGCACATTTAAGACAGTATTAATGATGTTATCAAAGAAATTTTTCTCAATATGCATCACATCCAAATTATGACGAATGAGTAAATATTTTCAATATGGAAACTCCCAAAAAATACTTCTTTTCCTCCAACCACATTTGTTGACTCTAACAATATACCTGTTGATATCATCTGATCCATCCTGATATACTGGTAGAAATCGATAGCTATCAATTTCATTTAACACTTCTTCGCCTGACATCCCAACTGGAGGTAGCTTCCTAACTACTTCATTCCTTTTGAAAAATTTCTTATTTCTTCTGAATGGATGATCAAGAGGAAAAAATTTCCGATGATTATCAAACTAAGAAATCTTGCCACTGCAGGGCAAAGAAAATGCATCTGACTGACTTATACAATGTGGGCATGCTAACTTTCCAGTTGTGCTTCATCCTGATAACATTGAGTAAGCAGGAAAACCACTAATAGTCCATAACAATGCTGCATGTATTAAAAAGTTTGACTTTGTAGCAATGTCATACGTCTCTGAACCTATATTTCATAAATAATTCATCTCAGCTATCAAAGGTTGCAAAAAAATATCTATGTGCCCTTTTGGATTTTGAGGACCTGGAATTAAAACAGTAAGAAATATGAATTCATCTTTCATGCACATCCATGGTGGTAAATTGTATGGTGTTAAGATAACAGGCCACGATGAATATTGTTGTCCATAACTTCCAAATGGCTGAAATCCATCTGCAGAAAGTGCAAGTCTGACATTACGTGGTTCCATAGCCAAGGAAGAAAATGTTGAATCTAAATGTTTCCATGCAGGGGAATCACAAGGATGACACATAATGTCTCCATCATGTCCATGGTTTTGATGCCAGATCATATGACTTGCTGTTGCTGCTGATGCATACAAACGTTGGAGTCTAGCAGTCAAAGGAAAATAATACATGACTTTGTAAGGAATATTTTTCTTCTTCTTCTGATTTACCATGCGAGCACCATGATTGTAACGAGGATGGTTACAGATTTTGCATTCCATCAATTCACTATCTTGGTTCCAAAAGATCATGCAATTATTGACACAACAATGTATCTTCTCAACTGGCAAACCCAAGTCTCTAATTAGTTTTTTAGTGTTGTAGAAACTATCAGTCATGCAGTTATCAGTTGGAAGCAACTCTGACATAAGTTTACATATGTTATCATAACATCGTTCTGAGAAATGATGTTCTGCCTTCATATTCAATAATCTTGCAGTAGCAGATAATTGTGAATGACCAGAAGGAATACCTTCCCATAATTCTCTTTCACTAGCCTTTAACATGTCATACATTTTCTGAACATCAGAAGTAGGTACTTGTTCTACATTTTATTGATCAAAAGCATTCATTGCATCGTAAACCATTGATTGCATTGCATCAGCAGGGTTATATGATGTCTCTGGTCCAATTGAGTTCGATGATGATGCAACAGAAGGTCCACCAAATTCATATACATACGGCTCTCCATGACAATACCAGTTGTAATAATCTGGAACAAATCCATACCTAGCGATATGAGTTTTCATTGTATCTTCATCACGGAAAGCTGTATTTCTACATTTGCGTTGATTACATGGGCACTTCAACTCTGTGTCATTCAAACACTCAGGATGACACTTTGCAAAGTTAACAAATTCTTCCACTCCAGCAAAAAATTCATCACGGATAAATCCATTGTCTAACCTATTATACATCCATGCCTTGTTCGGACACATTGTATCTGAATTCAGATAAGACAATTTAATCAAACCACACATATTATGATCCATATTAAAATTTGATATTGATGCTATACTACAAAATACATCTAATTAATCAAACATCATATAAACAAAGAATCAATTATTCTAAGTAATCAAAGAATTAATCAACAAATTAATCTAATTATTCAAACAGTTAATCTAACATTAATCAAACAAGATCTAATTAATAAATCAATTAATCTAATTAAACAAACAATTAATCATCTAATTATTCTAATTAACCACACAATTAACCTAAAATAAATCAAACATTTGATCAATTAATTACACAATTTATGATTTAACAAAGGAAATTATTATCTAAAATAATTAAATGATAATTTAACTAATTAAATAACTGATTAATTATTGAATTAATCAAATTAATTGAATTAATCTAATTAATTCAATTAATTACACCTAAACCCCTAATTAAACCCATTAATGGGTGTCGCCGCAGCAGGGGACGCCGGCCGCAGGAGCCGTCGGCCGACCACAGCAAGCGGCGCGCGGCCGCAGCAGGCGGCGCCCGACCGCACTGGCCCGCGACCGGCAACAGGCGACGCTTGCAAATGCGAGGTCGCGCCTGGCCGCGCGCCCTCCGCCCGCGGCCGTGCCAACAGCCGTGGCTGGCCAGAGAAGACGACGGTGCCGCGTTAGCACAAACAAACGGAGTTGATACGGCAAATGGAGCTTAGCTAGCGTACCTGGGATCGGAGGAGGGTTCGCCGGAGGAGAATCGACGGAGAATCGCCGGAGGAGAATCGCTGGGAGATCGACCATCGTTAGGGTTCGCGTGGCCACGGGGGAAGGGGGTCGTCACCCTTTTTAAGAAATATTGCGACGGATTAACTTGTCCGTCGCTGATTAGCGACGGCGTTGACCAATCTCGTCGCTATATTGAGGGGGGTTTGACCCATCGCTTACAACTAGCGACGGATAATTTATATTATCCGTCGCACTAACAACGGACGTTGACCATGTCCGTTGCTATATTCAACATTTTGACTTGTCGCGTAACTTTGGCGACGGATACTATATATCCGTCGCCACCTGCGACGGACTATTAAAAACTTCCGTCGCTATTGCTTGATATTTTTGTAGTGGTTTTTGCTTTAACAGGCTAGGCCTGTATAGTAACAAAATGGCCAGAGCCTGGCCTGTGACCTGTTATAGGCTTTGTTCTTGGCCTAAGCCTGACCTGTTCAATAGTCTGACCTGGCCTGCGGCCTGTTTACAAAGCCTGTAAATTAATACACTTTATACAGACCAAATGTCCAAAGCATTAAATAGGCTGAAAACCAACCTTAACAGGTCTTGCATCATACAGGTCTTAAAACAGACCTTGCATCATACAAGTCTCAAACAAGTCAGACCTACAAATATATACATATGTATCTAATCTTAACAGGCCCAAGCCAGCCTGTCAGACTTGGTAGTCTTTATATTGAGCCTGGACCTGGCCTGATAAGAAAAACAGACTTTGAAACAAGCCTGAATATTATCATATTTCTAAACAGGACAGGCCAGGTCAGGTTAAACACTGGCCAGGCCACAGACCCCTAACAGGCTGCCCGGCCTATTTCTATCCCTATTCGTCGGAACGATGGCAGAACTGCCAGAACAAACATTTTGACATGGGAACACCTCATGCCATTCTAATTTTCCTGAACAGAATAGATTAGGAAAAATATATCGGAACAGTGATGGATCGGAACAATAATGATTACTTCCAGAAGAATTGGACAATGACAACGTCGGAGGCGCTCCCAGGCGTGGCCTGATCGGTCAGCTCACGAGGTAGGCACAGCATCATGAGTGTCCTAGTGCAAGCGCGTGTGAGAGCGAGAAGAAGGCGGCAATTTAGGGTTTAGGCGTGTATTTGCATGAAAAAATAGAAAACTTACGATGCTAGTACACTACTTTACATTTTAGTATAATATATTATTATTTTATATATTTAATATAAATTATTTTAATATATATCATTTTAGTACTTTACAGCTTTAAATTTTAATTAGTTTTAATTATTATCATTTTATATATTTAATATTATATATATAATTATTTATTCTTATTATGTTATTTAGTATTTTAGGTATATCATGAAATGGTTTGTACATCATTAAATATTTAATGTATGTTATTTTCATAAATTTTAAATTATCAATAGTCTAAAATAAATTAAAAATTAAAATTTTAATTAAGTCAAATGTGTGTGTGTCTATATATATATATATATCTGCACCGTGATCGTTCTACAAAATGATATTGAAATTGGAACGATAGAGTCCACGATGGTTACCATGACAACTCCGGTGAATCATGCTCTAGGCAACCTGCAACTTGACCTACAAAGGTTGAAAATCGAGTCTAAAACACACCAAAACACTGCCGATGTGAAGGATACGTCGATCCAGTCGGGATAGTCACGACCATGGGTGATCATGTTGAAGACTATATATGCCTCCGCGGGTGAGGGCTTAGCCACAAAAGGCGACATAAAAAGGGTATAGGACGAGTAAGCGAGATGAAGGAGGGAGGCAATTGTTGGAGCAATCTATGGTCCGGAGTGATCATGTGTTTTGATGTTTGGGCAAAGGGTTTAAGTTAGGTTTAACCTTGTATTTGATATGTGTATGTGAGTGTGCAAGTTTGCAGGATATACATAGGCTTAGCTGGACGGCTTCGGGTCCGGTGAAGGATGGCATGAGGAGACAAGCCGTGGGCTTGTATGCATCCGAAGGACCATGGACAAAGCATGAACGATGAGCCGAGGGAAGCGCACTTCGAGGCATACGCGAAGGGTGGCATGAGGATGAGTCGCGGGCTTGCATGCATCCGAGGGACGAGAGCCAAAGTCGAAGAAGGCTTGAAGGCAACAAGGCGAGGTTGCTAGGTGAAGAGTCAACTGAGTCGTGAGGGTCTGAGTGCTAAGAGAATTGTACTCGGGAAGGAAAATCCTAGGTTTAGGGTTTGGGCAGTCGATTGATGTTTGGATCAGTCGACTGGTAGTTAGCACAGAAAGATCAGTCGACTGATCTTATGTGCAGTCAACTGGTGTCGGCTGGGAATTCGAGCATTGGACTGTAACATTCGGATTTGGTTGGAACCTGGCACCAGTTGACTAGTAACAGCTAGTTCAACCACGAGCTCTATTTAAGGGAGCTTGATTTAGCTGGCTAGAGTTGACAAAATTGGCTTTGGTTAAAGGTCAATTAGTAGTCTAAACACTCAGAGGTCTTGTACGAGTTGTGGTGAGATTTCTCCACCCACAAGGAGCTACGCGAGCTAGCCGACGGATAGGGATCGTCCACCTTACGAATAGCCGTGGAGTATGAGTCTTATCTCCGAACCACGTAAACGGTTTCTGTTAGCGTTTGTTTATTTGTGTTATTTGTATTTCCGCTTGCGCACACTACCATTGTAGGAAGAATCGACGTGAAACGTGGGTGACCGTCTATTCACCTCCTCTAGTCGACACATCGATCCCCAACAGCAATATGGTCGGAGGAGATTAATGATCTCGATTTTTTTAAAGAAAGAGAATATTAATATCTTTTCTTTTTTATAGAAGATTAATATTTTATTTTAAAATAATTCAAATAATATTTCTAAATAAATAAACAAATAAATAAATAATAATCAATTAATGACTCAAATATTTTATTAAATAAAACAAATATTAACTTAATTTAACTATCTAAGCATAAATTAATAATTTCTATTTTTATATTTGAACTTTTGCTTCATATAACAAGATATTAGTATATTACAAATATACATACACAATTATCATTTATAAAAAAACAGAGAGAGACACATAACTTAAATGGATTCTAACTTTTCACATGACGCAAAAATAAACTTTTCTTTTTTCCTTTTACGGAGAAATAACAGTTAATCAATAAGATGAGTTGGGTTAGAATTAATCAGTGCTTCCGCCTAACGCCTTTTCATCGTAGAAACAGTTAATCGAAGATTAAACTAATTCCCGTCTAACCTTGTTTAATAAAAAAATTCGATTAGGTTGGGTTGGGCTATAACCCAGTATAGCTCGTTACTAGATCTGTCTCTAACCACGACAGAAGGGTTGGATAGTGGACACGATTTGAGATTTGTGAGTTCGTTTCCAAATACAAACCTAGATTATTATTATTATTATTATTATTATTATTATTATTATTATTAATGGGGCTATCGGGACGGGTTCGTGAATGGGGATAGCATTCCCATACCTGCCCCAAATCTGCTGTAAAGATTTTTTTTAAATCTCCGAACCTGAACCCGAACCCTATAATATTCCCCAAACCCGCCTCATTTCGGGTTTTCCCCACAAGCTCCGAACCCACGGGAAAAATTATCATCCCTAGATTTTACATACTTAAACCCTTAATCTTAAACCTCATTCAACTTTACAATATATCAATTGATTGTCATATACTATCAATCAATCGAATGATACATTGTTTTCCATCATTATAATAGACAAAATAAGTCTAACTTCACTACCCTTGTCCCACAAATATCTCATGTTAGATGAACTTCCTGTTTCTTGGACTTTAGTGCTTCGAGCTTCCCCATCTCCGAATATTCATTCACCCTTTTATCTATATCTTGATTTGCTCTTTTTTTTTTCTTTTGCCAAGAATTCGACGTTCAACCTCCTTGGACTTCTTTGCCTTGCGTTTAGTCTTTCAACCCCCCACAAGGACTTCTCTTCACCAATAATCGAGCCTCTAGTTTTCTTGAACTTTTCCTACCTTGCATCTAGTCTCCAAACTTGCTAGGACTATTCTTGCACACTTGCCACATAAGTGAGATCCACAATCTATCCAAATTTAAATACTTGTCAAATAACAAAACTCCACATCCAAGGCATGATTGCACCAATAATATAGATTCAATTCACTCGATTAAAAAATTAACTTTGACTTAAACTTATCTAAAATTAATCATTGCTAATCTAAACCTAGACACAAAGTAAAATAAATCCAACTAAACATGAGTTGTTATAATTAGAACTCGACATTTGATTTCTCAGACCTAAAGTTCAACCCAAATTTGGTCTTGATATAAATTTAATTTAATTAGGGGTAATTTCATGGTTTTTGGATTTAGGTTCTAATCAAAATCATACTTGAAAAACCAAGTAGGAGGGGTGAATGATAATTACACTAGAAGGGGTGAATACTGATCCTACTGACTAGTGAAATTTCTAACATACTCTTTCTATGTGGTTAATAAGATCAGATAAGTTAGTGTAGTGAAGATACATAAAGACAAATGCCAACACTTACAATCAATAACAAGATGTTTACGTGGTTGACAGCCTTCAAAGTTCCTACTCCACGGTCTATGATCCATCAAGGAATCACGTCCAGAAAGCAACTATTTTTCTTCTTCTCGGTCAGTCAACTATCAGAAGTAGAGAAATCCTCTTATATGATCAAAGTTTACAAAAATTACAAGAGGAAGGCTAAAGGGATACGAGTCTTTTAATAGGTTTGATCAACTTATTTTGCCAACCTTCGAGCGTCCATGAGCTTCCTTATTCTTCCTTTGCTGGATTGAGCCATGAACAAAATATCAACCTAAATGGATTTCTTAATCAATTCAAGTCTTTAGTAAATTGGATTTAGTTCCAATAGCTAGAACTCAACTGCAATCACCCTAATGATCAAGTCTTGGGCCTAAGTTAAATTTTATATTTGTCCCATGCATATCACTCAACTTTCATAGCTCACCATCGGAATCTTACATTTGTAGCTTGACTTCACCCCACAATTGTCTCCCCTATCATATTACTGGCTAATTCGACCCTGCCTGTAAAGGCAGTGCCCTCACCTCTATGTATCTCTCTTATGCAGAGGAGAGAGATAGAGAGAGGGAGCACCGCCTTTATAGGCAGGGTCGAATTAGCGCAGATTACTCATCCCTCTAATACACTGATCCCTCAACTCGCTCAATGTGTCATCCTTCATGTTTCCCTTATATGTAGTGCACTTCCATTGGGTATTATCAATGTTTCCCTTGATGCTCCTAGTCTTGCAGTCCTCGAATGCATCTCTATCTTTTTTCCAATCTCTATGAACCTTGAGGCAATGACTACCAACTTGGTTGCACCAAGTTATACTCCACAAACTGCTCCAACACCATCTCAATGCTTTTATCTTGTCAATCCCTTGGCCGCCCCATGCGACCTTCTCTTATTTCAATGGACCTCTCAATCACAAGTTTGTGGCTTTGGCCACACCAAGTCATATCATCCACAAAGCCTCCTCATGCTTTTATATGAAGAATGTGATTCAACTATTTCTTGAGGTTTGCCAAACAATTAGTCGATTGTTTGTAGCTCATCAATCAACTCTCTAGGTGATTCTATTAGAATTTGAATGTTAGAACCAATTTTATCTTTGAAATCCACCATTAATAGTTTTCTAAAATAACATTAGTTGACTGCTGGACAAGAATCAATCAATTGCCATAATCGACCAGCAAATATTTTATTCATTGAAAATTAACATTAGTTGGTTGTCTCAGACAATTAATAAATATTTTGTTAATCGGCTGCCTCAGTCGAATGACAAACATTCTATTTGCTATAATACTAAACCATGAATTCTGAACAACTCTGTGTTTATATCAATCGACTAACTAATAGCCATCAAACTACTTAATTGAAACCACAAAGCCAGTTGATTGTTTCATGTTTATCAATCAACTACCTGATCTCCATTAGTTAACTGCTTCATACCATATAGCTTGACAAACTTGAGGTATTGGTCGGTCGACTGTTACAAAATCAGAAATTTAGAATTATCTATTTTTTAGATTTTTTAGTTGTAATGCACACCAATCTGATACCACGTATCAAAGTAGACAATTGTACCATGACTCAATCATTCTAATTGATCCTGTCGCGAAGTGAGTTGGACGCTCCTACAGCTGAGTGAGTCTCCGGGTAGAGCGAGATAGATGGGGTGGTCTAACGCTGGATCGTTTATGGCCTGCAAGACAAAGACCGTTAGAACCCGCCGGGAAAAGTCCCCGGTCATGCACTCCAACGGTCAAGTTAGTACTCGACGGTGGCGATGGAAAGCAATAGAACAGTCTGAAATTACACTATTACGCATACCTGAGAAATACAGAGTGAGGAGGCTTATATAGCCGGGGAAGCTGACAGCTCCTGCCCCGCCTGCCACCTGTTGTCATATAATGAGGACAAGGTAATGCATGACCAAAGGTGGCAGGATAAAGTAGTGCATGTTGTATTAAGGAAATGGGCACTATCAACTTAAGGGTTGGCGCCGTTGGACGTCGCTCGGCCTGACATCAGGGTATGTGGGCTTGGTACGGGGGAGGGCAGGATATGACAGGGAAATCAATACCTCAGTGAGCTATCTGTCACTTGGTGCCAAGACGACTTCAGTCCTGCGCCGATCCCATACAGCTTTTGATATCCTGGTATCAGGGGGTGGTTGTGCCGACTGAGGCACTAGGTGTAGAGGCCGACTGAGGGTCTGTCAGGATGCCGACTGGGGGCACTGAGGGATGAGGCCGACTGAGGGCCTGTGAAGGTGCCGACTGAGGGCACTAAGGGATGAGATCGACTGAGGGTCTGTGAAGGTGCCGACTGAGGGCACTAAATAACGCCTCCTCTGATTTGGGCTTACCCCCGGAGCGTTGGCCGCCACGCGTCGGCGGGGAGCCGAACCTGGATGAGTATTAGAGCACGAACATCTGACTCGGGGTCAGGCTGATACCAAAGAGCGTGGGCCACCACGCGTGAGTTTAAGGACCTAAACCTGCTCGACACCTATCGGATGGGCCTTTTCAGCCCACCAACCCTCTTCCTTCTGACTGGGCGCCAGGCTATCGGGTCAGGCGACACGCAAACTGGCCCGGGATCACTAATAATCAAGTCTCACCTATCTTTGACTCCTATCATGCCTTAAGCATTATAGTTCTCTCAAAGACTCTCATGTCTCATTAGAGCTTACCACTTGAAAAAGGTCTCTGTGCCATCCAGACTTTTATGCCTGGAGTCAGCTCATCTCTGAAGTCTTCGTTCTAATATTTGATAACTTGAACTATTGTTACTTTCAAGCATAAGGTCCTCAACTTTTTTGAACTTCCTTCCTAACATCCGATCTCCTTGACCTATTAGAACTATACCTTCAAGAATTTGAACCTTGGCCTTCTTGCTTAGCTTCTTGCTTAGCATTGGTCTCATTAATTAACTTACTCAGACTTAACATTACTAATCATCTAGTCCTCATTGACCTACTTAGATTTACATGTCAAGCTTCTTGCATCCGCACTCTTGACACATCATGTGAGATCATAAATAATATGGAACATAAACTCAGTCAAAACATCAGAAACACATGCAATACTATTTACTTAGGGCATGATTGAATCAACATTCTCTTTCTTTTTAATATTTGATAATACATTTAACTTAGGAAAAATAATAGTAGGTATTATAAATCCATAAATAATGCGATAATCATATAAGCATGTAGAAGAAGTTATAAGTAGTGAAAATAATACTCTGGGAAAAATTAAATATTATTTTATGGTAAAAAATTAAAATTATTGACCAAACTTAACCTTGGCCGATAAATACCTATAATTATAGGTCAAAATTCATTTTGGTCAGTAATTTTAAATATTTACCGGCCAAATTCATTTTGGATAGAAAAAATCATCGATAAACGATCAACTTTTCCCCTAGCGTATAATAAAGTTCATTTCTAATTATTTCATCATTTATCTTTCAATATACAAGGAGTAACTTAAACCTATCCTTTTTACCATTCACTAGATAACAAAATTAGGTAAAACTTTAAGGGTGCATTTGATTGGGGTTATCCTTAACAACTTTGATTATCCATACAAGGTTATTTGGTTTAGATATCAATTATTCCCGAATAATGATTCATGTCCGACACGTCAGCAAAAGGTGCATGCAATCTAGAATTGAAAAACCAAGATTCCGAGGTTAAGAAACTTTACTTTTCCAAATTATCCATTAATATTTACTCTTTAAGATAAAAATATCCATAATAATTAACTAAATTATAACTCGTTGCCGACTCACACGGCCGGTATCAGTGGCCGATGGCCCGCGGCGGGTCGCGGGCGGCGGGTGGTTGCTGGTTGTGGCCTACAGCGACCGGCAGTGACCAACGACCGGTGGCAGTTGCCAACCGACGATCGACGACTGGTGGCGACAAGCCGACGACTGGCGACCGACATCCGACGATCGAAGACCGGCGATAACCAGTGACCGACGGTGGCGGGCCACCGCTAGTGGTCGACGAATAATTTTATTTTTTTAATTTAGTATTTTAATTAAAAGTTTAATAAATTAAATAAATTATAAAATAAAAATAAATTTTTAAAAAATAAAAAAAATAATCTGATTTTATTTATTTATATATTATTATTATTATTATTTTTAATATTTTAATTTTTAAAAATTAAAATAAATATTATCATAGATGATCGATCCAATGACTGATATAATTTTTTAAACTTAAATAGAAAGTGTGAACAAATATAAAATATTATTTTATATTTTTATTTTAATTTAAATAAGCATACACTATTGCTTAATTTTAAATTAAAAGGTAATATGGTAAAATATTACATTAGATTATACATTATTATCTCCAACAAACAAAATTTTATTTGATCATATAAATTTAACTAAACAATATTAAGTTATGTTTCATTCCCTATAATCTTGGTTATGCGATCATCTTGATAATCACATAATTAAGATTATATATGATAGTTTGAACCAAATACACCCTAAGTAAGGCACATGAATTAATATGATAAGGTGAAATCTCCCCCTTAAGTATACCTCTCTAAACAACACCAAAAAAACCTAACAAAAACTAGTCAAATCAATTATAGGATTTCAAATGTGCCAATCAATTGAGCTAAAGTATTAGTTGATTAGCCCACAAATGCCTGGTTTATTTGAGTCAGCCAAACCCCATAAATTTGATAGAAATTTCCCATTAGATAGAAAATTCACAAACTTGTGAGTATACATCAAGGCCAAACCTATCTATGTGGAAAAAATATCTATCAAAATGTTGGCTTAAAGGCTTTTACACAGCATGCAGATAAAAATTTGAATAATGAAATGATTTACACAATCAAATCAGAAATAGCATATATGAAATACCATGAACAGATGGCTAAAATTTATATATGATGAAATTAAAACCAAGCATTTATATACTAAAAAATATTTATCATAAAGTCAAATATAAAGTCAATAATACATACCATAAAATATCTGATACATGAAACACCCAAAATATAACACAATCAATCAGCTACTGGTGGAGGTTGCTGGCCTAGGTGCCATCTCTTCAACATTTCTTACATGTCCAATTGAGTCTAGAAACTGTGAACTAAGATGAGAAAGATAGGTACACTAATAAGCCAATTTAGATGATAGCCGAGATAGAAGGGGTGAATAGATTTTACTTGTAAGTATGATTCATATACTTTTGCTATCGAACTGGCATGGTCAAACACAATTAACATGACAAAAATAAAATAAACATACAAGCAAGCTTACTACAATTGCAAGCACACGGAATTTAAGTGGTTCGACCATTCCCAAGCTCTTATTCCACAGTTCAAGATCTATTGGTGGATCACACTCGAAAAGCTACTAACTTTCTAGTTCTCCGACAACTACCAAAGTTGGAAAAACCTCTTATGATCTCAAAAGATTACAAGGGATTACCAGGAGAAAGATTTGAGAACATACAAGACTTCTAATAAGATTAACCAACATTATTTTGCTTACCTTTAATCCACCCTAAAGTCCTATTATAAATCCTATTGCAAGAATGTGTGCCACCTAGCATTCGATTGGCTTTGCAACTTGGCTTTCCCTCAAAGCCATCTTCTATCGAGCCCCATGTTCTTTGGATGCACTCGAGCCCACGGCTCTTCTTCATGCTATCCTTGACAAGACTTAAAACTCTTTCCGCAACCCGAACCCATTCTCGTCTCTGGTGCATCCTTTGGATGCACTAGAGTCTTTCCACCACCTGAATAATTTCACACACTCGCATTCTTTTAGCCTGAATCCCTTGCATAATTATTCATAGCTTCTACACGTAGCTTATAATGGACCTTGAGTCCCCCATCTTGAAGTTCAAGGATTTTCCAACAATGAATTTCCTCAAGTTGGCATCCTCCATTATATATTTTTCTTTTATTGAGCGACTCACAAATCTTAATTATTGACTACCCTAATATACATGTCTAACCAATTGAGGATGTAGTTTTAGAACCTTGGATTATTTGCAAATGTGTTGATGTCCTCTTTCAATGAAAACCTGTTAAAATTCAAGGTAGTCAAGTAGAACAATATCTTTTATTGTGACTGCCTAAAGTCAATTTTAGAAAACTTCTACGATTTCTCTATGGTATAAGTGGAATTCATGGTAATCAATATTTGTCTATCATCCTAAAATTGTTATTGAAAATTATTGATGTTGATTTAAAAACTTTAGATTCAATCAGCCACCTTGTTAATATATCGACGGTTCAAACCTGTTAAATATAGATATGACTACCGCACTGAGCATGCTACTGACACAGATCATTGCTAACTTTTTCTATGAACAATTCCACACACATGACAATCTTGCATGGACTCTATTTATCACAATCCATATGGCTGTTAACCTCAACATGTGACATGAAATTCATTTGTCTTCGCAGCAATTCCATTAACATCCACTGTGTCAATCATCAATCTCTTCATTTACGTGGAGCATCCAGATCAGAAGACCACCGGTGAGGATGCAGGAATCAGTACTGATGCTCTTCAGTAGCAGAAGGTTTCCAAGCTAAGGATTTTTCTTCGATCTGTTGCGTATGGAGCCCTGCATTTGTAGCTGCCACTGGTAGCTTTCTCATTTGTTTGCAATAGTGTTTACCTTCTTCATGGTACTTTGAACACCTGTTTTGTTTTGCTTCCGTAAGCTGGTGGCTCTCTCATTTCTTTTGCTAGCTATTTGTCTTCCACCACTACTTGCAACTCGACTACTGCAACTGCAAGTTTCAAATCCAACTTACTACTAGAAAATAATATGCTAACTATCAAGTATCATGAATGCTATTATCCTTTATTTCAATATATACAAGGAAAAAAAACTACATTTAATACTTATTACATGCTTTCTATGGCAGTGCAGCCGTGCCATGCTCCAAATTGATCATCATATAGTTTGCACTCTCCGTTCCTTCCAACGTTTGGATGGTTTTTCTCTACAAGAAAGAAAACAAATCATATTTCAATATTAATTCAAACACTCTCCAAAAAGAAATATTAGTTGCATGATTCAGAAATAAATTCCATTCACAAGCAAACCAATATTAAAGGCATTCAGAAAAGATTCTAATTTAAAATTTTAAGAAAAAAAAAATCCGCTGGGTTAGGAGGATATATATTCCAAAAATGATTACCTTAATTTACTCAACTTCCAAGTCACATATACAATGCAGCGGCTTACAGTATGAGATAGCTGCTGGTAGTGCTTGAAGATACTCGATCCAATCCATAGTGATCTTTATCAGTTAGATAAAACTTGAACCATCTGCACTAGCTCAAAGTGATCTTTATCACCAAAAATCATTACATGAACATAAGCCATCCTTAAAGTGATGGAATCTCTTGGAATCTCTAGCAATAATTTGTTTACCCACCACGATAGATACCAACTTTATCCAAGAATGACAGTCACCGCAAACCCTAAGGTTCTTAAAGATAGTAATGGGTTTGTGACACTTTCCATGGCTGTTCATGACCCCAAAGGCCACAGCTAACTTCTCACTATGGCAATACAATGATCTCTCCTTTTCCCCTTCATCCATTTCTTGCAGCACATACTTTGTATTTGGAACATATCCCAATTCCTTGGTCCTTGTAATCAACTTCTCCAATTCTGTATAGATCTCTTTTGCCTTTGGGTGATCCATATCCCCTGCCATAAATGAATGGAACTCTCTGTCTACCTCAATCCAACTCATAGCTGGATCTTTCTTCACTTTAATTCTTCTAATTGTTGATTTCATTCTCATTACTTCCTCCCATTGACCCAATGATGCATATATGTTTGACATAAGAATGTAGGTTCCATTATCGCCTGCATCAAGCTCTAGTATATTTCTTGCTACTCTCTTTGCCAAATCTAGTCTCCCATGTGTCTTGCATGCACTTAACAAGGACCTCCACAAAACTTTGTCTGGATTCCTAATCTTGGTTAGTAATCCTTCTGCCTCTTCTAGCTTTCCAGCACGTCCTAGAAGGTCAACCATGCACCCATAGTGGTCAATAGATGGTCCCTTATCGTAATGGTTAGTGATGAAAGAAAATACTTGACGTCCTTCATCAAGAAGCCCTGCATTACTACAAGAGGAAAGAACTCCAACAAATGTAGCATCATTTGGCTTCAGACCTTGTACTTTCATCATTTCAAAAATTCTAAGTGCTTCCACTCCATGACCGTTCAGTGCATATACATTGATCATGCAGTTTGATGATGCTACGTCTAGCTCTGGCAAATCATCAAAAATAATCTTAGCCTTTGCAATCTGCCCACATTTCCCATATGTATCGATCAATGCAGCACATACAAATTGATTACTGTCAAACCCAACTTTAATAGCCAAGGCATGGACAAGCTTCCCATGTTCAAACAGTGCTAGGGCAGAGCATGCTCTCAAAGCTGTTGACAAAGTGAATGCATTAGGTATGACTGAATGAGAAAGCATGTTACCTAACATTGAAAGAGCGACCTCTTCCCTGTGGTTACATACCAAGCATCCAATTACTGCAGTCCAAGTTATGGTATTTGGATTAGGGACAGTGTCGAACACCTTCAGCGCATCATCTACCAGTCCGCACTTTGAATACATTGTAAGAAGCGAGGTGTGTGAAGAGCAACCCAGTTTGAATCCCATCTTCACCATAACACCATGGACATATAGGCCCTTCCTCAAGTCTTCCATATTCCCACATACCATCAGAATACTGGCAAATGTGAAGTCATTTGGAAAAATACGTTCTTTAATCATCTCCTGAAACAATTTAATCGCGTCGCCATGCTGCCCGTTGTGGCTATAGCCTACAACCAAAGCGGTGGCCAAAATAACATCTTTATTGTGTACTCTATCGTACACCATTCTAGCATCTGCCAATCTTCCGGACTTGGCGTACATATCGACCAAGGAACTGCCAACGAAGGGATTTGTAGCATCCACACCAGATACGACCAGGTGGGCATGAGCCGCGGCGCCCAGTGCCACGAGGCCGAGGTCGGTGAAGGCTTTGTAAACGGTGGAGAAGGTGAACTCGTCTGGCGCGACGCCCTCCGCGAGCATCCTCTTGTACAGACTCAGGGCTTCGTGGCTTCTCTGGGAGCGAACGTAAGAAGAGAGCATGGCGTTCCAGGAAACGATGTGCGGCTTGGGAATTGCGTCGAACACCTGGCGGGCATCGTCAATGGCGCCGCATTTGAGGTAGGCATCGATGATCTTGTTGCCGAGGGCGAGTGGTGGGAAGCCGGACATGGTCATGTGGAAATGGATGCGGTGGGCATCTTGGAGGGACCTCTCGGCGGCGCATCGGCGGAGGAGGGCGGCGTAGTTGTCGAAGGTGATCGCAGCGTCGCGTTGGGCTCGGGCAAGCGTCGAAAAGGTAGCCTTTTGAAAGAGTGGGAGTGGGGATCTCATCGTCGCCCGATAACGTCCTCTATCGCCTCTAGCTCATCAACAGCGCCAACGATCCAAAAGCCATACTGCAGTGCTAGCTGCTAGGACTAGGGTCAGGCCTCACATAGATAGTTAAAAAAATAGACATTGATTTTTTTTTATTATTATTAATACTATATATTCAATTTAATTAATGTTGAATGATTGATCCGGTTCACTATTTTTATGTCAACTGTCAATTAAATAAAATTTATCTATAAATTTATGTAACTGACTTGATTCTATCTGAAAAAACTAAGAAATCAGTCTGCTCATGACACCAATCCCCCCAATAACAAATTTGACATTGATGGATGATTCGGAAGCGAGCGACGGGATGGCGAGTCATCAAGTGCAATTCACGATGATGGTGACGGGGAGAAGATATTCATTCCCTGCGAGATTAACACGAACGTTAAAGGGAACGTATCGAAAAATTTTCCAGTGAAGCTCATTCCGACGCTCAAGTCAGGAATCTTATCCCTTTCGGAGGATGACGAAGAACCAAAGTTTCTATTAGTTCGGAAAGCTTACCTCTTTTACCTAGATGTCGAGGCATCTTATATACCTGAGGTCCTGGTCACACATGTCCCCACGTTCCCTTTCACATCCCTTAATAATTGGTTATTTGATAGATATTTTATCTTTTGGTAACGACCATTGTGATCATTAAGGTCTTAATTGCCGTGCGTTGCGAACAATAATTACCCGATGACTTTCCTGTTTTAGAAAGAAGAACGGTTATTTGAAGTCAGGCTTTCTGACTCCTATGTTGATCTTTGGGCTCCACTCTCCCGAGTCAGTCTTGGAGTTTCATCTCCCGAACTGACCTCATGACCTTCATTCATTTTCCCGAGATAGTATCGGGAGTCCGATTCTTGGTCTGACCTCGGAGGCTTTCTTCCAGTCTCCCAAGATAGTCTCGGTCTGACCTCAGAGCTCTGGTTCGGTGGGATGCTCATCACTATCACAAGGCCCTCCTTCAAGTCTAATCGAAGGAAGTGTAGCTGACTGATTAGGCTGGTGATACAACGAGAGGAAGCTATGCATCTGCGGGGTCCATATTGTCATTCCTTCTCTCTTGACGACTTGTCGGGGTCTGAGGAATACGAACATTCATCCCTTGCCCTGAGGCGGTCCTTTGAGTTAATCCAAAAGTCCCTGTGAGTTCCGAGGTCCGGTAATGATAGTTGTCCATCACCCATTAAAAGTATATGAGGTGTCTTAATGGTGAGGGAGTGTTTCGGCGAATAGAGTATTGCCATATGGCAGGATTTTTTCTACGTGATTCCTTCTAATACGCGCCGCAGGGTCATACCAACCGACGGCCATAAAGAGGGGCGACGCCTCGAGATGGGCGGTCATCACCGTCCACATGTCGTGCCTCTATAGTCCGCACGAGGGCAACTTCTTCCCTATAAAAAGGGGAGGCAAAAACGTCCCTCCGTCTTCTTGCATTGTCGATTATCAGAACTTGCACATCTCGCTTTTGTCTACTGGCTTCTTCTTTCACTAGAGCTTCTTCTCCACGCGTAAGTTTCATTCATCTTCCATCTTCTTCTCCTCCTTTCATTCGAAGACATGGGCAAGGAGGAAAAAGGGAAGAGAGTCCAGGGTAGGAGGGGAAGGCCTGAAGAGGAGAGAGCTTATCATCCGGAGTGGCACGAGGGCACTTCGTCTAAGCTTTAGGGTTCACGCCGCCATCAAGTTCGGCTCGTTGCGACATTTGTGGGTCATAATGATTCCACGATAAAAGGTGATAGCTATCCACAGATCCGAAGAAAGTGGGATCGTTACTTGAGGCCGAATGCTTCCTGTGCTTGATGGACCCAAAATATACTGTCACGAATGTGGGTCTCAAATTTAAATGTATATGAATGCTGGAAACCCTTTTTACAATCCAAAGTATGAAAATGTAGCAAAGGGGCCACAGGTCGTATTTTTTTTCTCGGAGCTAGTTGACGTGTTTGATTCGAGCTTGGTTTATGTGTCGTTTGTGTTTTCGGGTTTCAAATAAGTAATTGGATTTTGGGGTTGTAATCGAAAATGAAATTGCAATGAAAAAGTAAAAAAAAACCTTAAACTAATAAACTAAACAAGGGAAATGCAATTTATAAACTTAACCAATGAAAGCTTAGTCTACCTAGGCAGCTAAACCGGATTTGGACAAAACACAAGTGTTATCAAATGCAAATCAAGGGCTAAACTAATGAAGTAACACAATAGCTGAATTCACAATTGAAGCTAGTGCAAGAACTACTTTGGTGCAAAGGCAGAAATGAAACAATTAAGATGCAGAAAAAGAAATCTGCTACACTTCAGCTTGGAAACAAAACTAGCAATGAAGAAATTTGAAGGAGAGAATCAAGGAAATCAGATCAGAAACTGTTCAATTTAGACACAAATCCACAATAAAATTGAACTTGCAGGACTGCAGGAAATATTGCAGAAGTTCAACAACAAATTGGACACAAAGCAAACATTCAAGCTGAAGTTGATGCACTAACTTAAAGGCTAGAAAGCTTAAGTAGAACTCATGTTTACTTGATACACATCAGAATTTATCAGATGAAATTACAGAGATGACTGAATGTTCAGAATTTGGAAATCTGATATGAAACCAAATGAAACTAAAGGAATTTAGAAGAGATGAATGCAGAAATAATCTGGAATGCAGACACAAAATTCAGCAACCTAAGGATACAAAATCAAACTCAGATGGAGTCGAATCTTAGAACTTGAACTGATATGCAGAAATGAGTAACTGCAGCAATTGAGAAGGAAACCGAGTGCTGAAATTCACAAAACTAGCTGAAACTTAATAGAGAAATGGAGCTAACTTCAAAATCGATCAGTTGCAGAGCAAGCTAAAGCTGAATTCATTTGTAACTAAACATTATCTCTCACTTCCAAAAATTAGAACTCAAGAACAAACTAAACTCGAAATAAATGCAGGAACTATGTAGTTGGCACGCAACTATGTAGTTGGCACGCAACAATTAAAAGAAAAACGAACTGCCATTAGATTCAATTGATCACTGAACAACACACTTAGCTGATTTACTTGCAGAAAATAAACCTAAATTAAGCAAAACGATTAGAAAACGAGATCTAAATATCCTGATACAAAGACAGTAATGGAACAAAATGCAGAAATGAGATTACAACTAATAACCAAAATTAACTAAGCCTCAATCCGAATCCTTGCTGTCACTCAAGGATGAGCTCGAATCGAGGTTGGTCACGCCTTCTTGGATGCAAAACTCGCTGAAGAACGAAGAAGAAACGAAGAAGAAACCACTGCGGCGAGGACGCGACGAAGAACAAGCTGCGGCGAAAATTGATTAAATACTTAAGCACGGACGACCCAGATTGATTTGAGGAAATCCAACGGCTGATCTTGCTCTGATTTGAGCCAAACTTTGAGGATGTTGATCAGGGGTCAGGATCTGCCTCGTGGTAGCTCGGATCCTCCAGATGTGCAACGGATGGTCCATATCAACTTAATCTTTGAATGGACGATCTAGAGCCCTCCGAGCTTGATCCAACGGTTGATTTAGCTCTGATTGGAATGAAATCTTCAGATCTTGATCAGAGTGCTTGATCAACCCTAGCCCTAGCTCGGATTGCTTCAGATGGTCCCGGATGGCTCAGATCTAGCCGCTTTTGAATCGGACGGTCCGGATTAATCATAATCTTGATAATTCGATCCGGATCACTTCTGACTCGAGTTTGACCAAATATGACCTAGATCCTTGAACCTTTGATGCCTACAAAAATTTGACGGACCCAAAATATGACTGTCACGAATGTGGGTCTCAAATTTATAAATGTGAATGAAATGCTGGAAACCCTTTATGCAATCAAAATATGAAAACGTAGTAAAGGGGCCACAGGTCGTATTTTTCCTCGGGACTAGTTGACGTTGCGTGATTCGTGCTTGTATTTATGTGTCGTTTGTGTTTTTGGGTTTCAAATAAGTAAATTGGGTTTTAGGTTGCAATTCGCAATTCAACAATGAATTCACAAAGAAAAGGGAGCCACTTCACTAAATGAACTAAACAAAGTGTGTTTAACTTTGGAAATCTCCACTAAAGGCAACCCTAATGCGCAACTAATGAAACACAACAGCCTTTTTGGCAATTTTAGACTAAACCAAATGCTAGCACTTTGACCCTATTTGCAAAATTGAAAATACAATTCAGTAAAGTCCCCAATGTGAATGATATGATTTCAAACACAATAATTTACTAAAATGGGTTTAGTCTTGATACAAAACCGTGCCAAAACTTAACATTGTGTGCCACATGCGAAAGAAATGAAGTTAACTTGCTAAAAAGAGGAAGGAGCTGATGTGCCAAAACTAATATTAACTGCAGGAGTTCTAACTGATCGATTCAAATTAAACTAATCAATTCATTGGAAAACACATGCTGATATCAGATGCAACACAGTAGCTAAGCAAACTTGGATTTTAGAAGCAAGTCTAATATCAAATGCAGACAAATGCTAAGCAATTGCAGCTACACAGTAGCTAAATCTCCGACTGGAACTAATGCAAAGTCTTACTTTAATGTCAAGCTCAAGACCAACCACTTGCAAAGCAATCCAAAAACATCCCAAACTGCATGCAGAAATGCAGGAATAAAATGCAGAAATTTCAGAACCAAATTAAACGCAACACTGATTCTGAATTAAATTCAAGTGCAACAAATGAGATTACAGCTCAGAAGTAAACCGAATTCAATTGCAAGCTGAGACGCAAAAAGAGAACTGATACAAATTCAGAAATAACTAGCATGAATTGTTAAGTTGTTGCTTGATATAAACACAGATCCACACTGATTCAAGGCAATTGTTGCAAAACAAACCAATTGACTGCAGATATCCTAGCAATTAAAATCAGAAACAAGAATTCAGATGTTAAACTGATGTGCAGGAATGGAAATTGGATCGCAGAGGCTAAAATCGATACAACCAGCTGATTCAAAATTCAGAATTGAGGCTGAATTGTTTGTAAATGAAACCAGCTACAAGAATAGAATAACAACTTGAAAACACAGGCCTTGAAACTGAATTTCAGGACATCCGAATGGAAAGCCAGTTTCTGAATTCACTTGATACAAAATCAGTGAATTCAGAAATGATTACAAAGTTCAGAAACAAAGAATGAGCAGAAACTGAAAACTGAAAACTGAAAACAGGGATAATGAACTGGGATTTGATACGGCACAAGCTGAGCTAAAAACATGAAACTAAATTGCAGGCAACTAATGCTAAGTTCTAAGCTAACTAAACAAGCATCTACCAAGCTCGAATGCAGAATTTAACAACTTATATCAGAAACTACAAGAAAAATGCAGAAATGGAAATGGCACGCTATCTAAATTTGGCACGCTAGCTACAACAGGAATATAAACTGTGATTAACTCTAAAGGATTAACTAACAAGCAATCTAATTAACTATTTGCAACATTGAAACACTAATTAGAGCTAAAACAATTCCGAAATCAAAACTAAGTTGCTGATATGAAAACAGAAATAGAACATGTGCAAAAATAGGATTACAGCTACGAAAACATGAAATTAACTACAGAAAACTACTCCTCAACTCTCCCTAAGCTCAAAATCCTCTTGGCTCAGCAAATCAGTGGAAATCAGCCTCGCATGATGAACTCTGCTCAAACTGCGTCATGTGGGGAAATCCAATCCGAACCCCTTCGATCACAAATAATAGAGCTGCGATGATGAATTGGGAAGCTTCTGAGCTCACCTGAGAACTCCTACAAGCTGCTCAGAAGCTCGGAAATGGTTTGTGGATGAGATTTCAGCGGTCAGACCACAAAGCCACCGAAACCCTCAAATAGCTCTGTCCGGCGCGAATTCGAGCTGAATTCTTCAACTAAACTGACCTCCAAAGATCCAGAAGATGATCTTGATGAAGAATTGAGGGGTCGCGCCCCTTAAATTGAAGAAAAACGACTGGAAAACGAAGAAGAAACAATGAAGGCTACTGTAGCGGTGGAGACGCGACAAAGGAGAAGGTTGCGGGATTTTTCCTTAAGTAATAACCAATGGACGGCTGTGATTGATCCACTTCAATCCAACGGCTGATCTTGGTCTGATTTGAGCCAAACTTTGATGATGATGATCTGGGGTCAGGATCTGCCTTGTGGTAGCTCGGATCCTCCAGATATGCAACGGATGGTCCAGATCAAGCTAATCTTTGAATGGATGATCTAGAGCCCTCCAAGCTTGATCCAACGGTTGATCGAGCTCTGATTGGGATGAAACCTTCAGATCTTGATCAGGGTGCTTGATCAACCCTAGCCCTAGCTCAGATTGCTTCAGATGATCCCGGATGGCTCAGATCTAGCCGCTCTTGAATCGGACGGCCCGGATTAATTATAAGCTTGATAATTCGATCCGGTTCACATCCGACTCAAGTTTGACCCAGTATGCCCTAGGTCCAGGATCCTTTCATGCCTACAAAAATATATTAGAAAATTAGTGGCCAAATAATCCAAAAATGTGTAAATTTGCAATTAAGTTCAAAATAAGAGGAAATCCTAAAACCTAGGGTAAAATCACAATTAAGCAATATAAACATAGGTGAAACATGGATTTTAACAATTAAAATACTCAACAAAAATGGTACTTATCAACTCCCCCACACTTAACCTTGAGCGTCTCGCGAAACTACTAAATAAGTATCCCCTAGGCTTTCTTAAACATAATTAGAAGCAAATGAAAAGAAATTACCTAAGGTTGTCAATTCTCATAAATCTAAGCTCTATGGATTAGTATCTTGTCCTTAAATCAACAACTTAGCCTTTTTATCCATCATGAGTCATTGAGATGAATTTAAATCACTAACCTTTCAAGGGAAGTTTTGGTGGCTCTCTTCTTAAGTTCTAAGTTGATGATGGAAGTGGAGCTCACTCAAACACATATGATTCTTGCACTACCATAGGCTTGCTTATTATCTACTCTCCACCATTATTCATGATTGGGATCAATATCTATAAAAACAAGTGAAAACATAAAAAATGGTAAGAAATGGAATAAAAACCAAGAAAATGGAAATTTGATGGAGTGGAAGACTTAGTTGCTCAAAAAAAATATTTCCAATGTGCTTTGCCCCTCCTTTCAGTCCTCTAGTGAATAACAAAGTGTGGTGAAGTCACATTTGAATAAGACCTTTGATTTGGATGAAGAAAACCCTTGTTATCTCAATGTGTCAAGTTTGCCAATTTTTGTGCCAACCTTGCTTCTTTCACTCTTTTCTTAGATTTTTTCTTTCTTTCTTTCTCTCTAGTGAATTCAGAATGTAATGGAGCAGATCTTCAATTTGGATGAGAGTATCTTCACTGATTTATGGTGCCAAGTCAATGGTGTGCCAACTTGCTTCTTCTTTTCTTTTCTTATTTTCTCAAACTGTTTTTTCCCCTTTTTTTTTCTTTCTCTTCTGCTCATATTTCAGATCCATGGCATCTTCATTGCAAAATCAATAATCTGGTTTCTCAAACAAATAACATTCAATCATAGTGTAGTGGAGAATTTGAATTGTCCACTTGAAAATTCTGATCAGCAATTTTGAGTTTAGCCACTTCTTTCACTGCTTTTCGAAAATGCCTTCACTGCATTGTAATCTCTGCTTTTACTGCATTTTGATCAGCACTTATCTTTCCTTTCCTTTCCTTTCACTTCACTACCTTCCTTGATCACTCAGAGCAATTAGCATCAACTAATAGGGAAGAATTAGATCCAACTATTTCGGATTCCAGCTTAAATTAAGCTGCTGTTCAGCTTCAATTCAGATTTTACAGCCCTCAATTCAGACTCAAAGCTTCGTTTCAGACTGTGTTCAACTCCCAATTAAACTCTGGCAAAATGTATCTGACCTTCTAACAAAGTGCAGCTGCAAGCAAGTTCAATTCTGCCCACAAAATTGCAATTGTTTCAGACTTTTTCTGCATTCTCCTGTTTCAGAATTCAGCAGCTACCCGGTTTCAGAATTCAGCATCTAGAATAGCTAGGTTCTTCATTCTTGCATCCTCTACTTCCTTCACATCAGTTAGCATCACATGTTTACTACCCTGCATGAAATTTTTCTATTTTGGCACAAAAAGTTCTGCATTGAATCTGATTTGTTCACAGCTTCACTTCTTCTTGCGTGCCAACTTAACTTGATTTTGTTTTCTGAAATTTTTTCTGTTTTACTCTCCATTTCAGCTCTACGGCATAGTCATTACAAAACTCTGATTCCCAAAATAAATACATCACATAGTAATGAAGAGTTAAATGCTTCACTAGGTGAGTTGATACACTTCCATTTTTTTCTTCTTTTATCTCATCCTTCCTTTTTGGCACTGATTTTTTTTTATGGTGCAGATTTTTTTTCTTTGTTTGCCACTTTGATCTTCAAAAAGTAGTAAAGAATCTAAGTCTCCAATGGCTTCCATCCTTCTTGCTCATTCTTGGTACCAACTCACTCAAACTCATGCTTGGCACATGAAAAATATTTTTTTTTCCGAGTTGAAATGCATCTTTGATAAAAATTTCTTCCAAATCACCAATCACTCCCCCACACTTGAATCTTTGTCCGTCTCGGGCAAAATAACATCAAGAAACATTCCAAACAACAAGTCCAATGAAAAGTGAGGGTAAGAGTAAGAAATAAGTAAAGAAAAATGGAATGAACATGATTTTTTCTTAAAATTGATATGGAAAGGGAAACAAATGGATTAGCCTCTATAGATGTGATCCAATCATTGAAATATGATTTTGAAAGAACCTAAGCAAGTTCTAGAGTACAATAACATAGGTGTGTCACAAAAATAAGGCTAATTCTCACTAGGTCAAAATAATTCATCCCAAGTCCTCAATTAAGAATCTAAAGCAAGTAGTACTCAAGCATCCAAGATTTCATCCATTAGCTCAAACCCTAAGTTTTAACAACCAAATTTAATTTATTTTTCAAAAGACTCTAAAATGCTATGGAATAACCTAGAGGGATACATTTATTTCTACTCATGTAAGAAACAAACTTCCAAGAGAACTAACATGCTTTTATTGACAAGGACTCAATTTAAAGAAAATTCTACTTCTAAAAAGCATGAAAATGAAAAATGTAATAAAAGAAAATACAAGAAAGAACAATCTCCCCTTATTCTGGTGGGCGGAGTCTATCCAGAAGTAGCCTCCATCGTGGTAGTGGAGGGGTATGAGTGGCTGAGAGATTTGGGACTCCCCCACACTTGAATTTCACAAAAATTTGTTCAGGTGGCTGTAGGCGATTCAGGTTCAGAATCCATTGAAGGAATGGAGGGCTATGGATTAAAGCAAGATCTTCTCCACCTTCTTGATGTCTTTCAGAAGTCCTTCCAGGAGGTTGAAGTCTGTTCAGTTGGAGTACCCACTCCTGAAGTCTTCTGGACCCTGCAAAACAATGTAATACCTCTCTCAAGTGTTCAGGGTCAGAAAGAAATGATATAAATTCAGTCTCTGCATTAAATGAATCCAAAACTGCATCATATCCAATTAAATCAAATTCTGGTGCCTCAATAAAATTTTCAAAATCATTTCCTACAAAATTTGCATCCAGATACTCATCACAAATAATGAAATCAATTTCTGGCATATCAATAGAAATTTCACAATTATTTCCTATCAAGAATGTATCAAGCAATGTATCACAGCCAATCAAATCAATCTCAGATATCTCCATAAGTTTCTCACATTCAACCTCAGCATAAGATATAGCAAGAGATTCATCAAAATAAATAACATCAATTTCAGGCATTTCTAAAAAATTTTCACTATCCATATCCACAAAAGATGTATCAAGATATTCATCGTAACAAACAACATCAATTATGGGTGCCTCTAAAATTATTTCGCAATGCATATCTACAAGAGATGTATCAGGTAATACATGATGACCAAGGAAATCAATATTTGGTACCTCTATTGGATTTTCACAAACAATCTCTACACAAGGTATATCAATAAATTCATCAGAATCAATAACATCAGCACTAGGTACCTCACTGCATTTTTCTGAAGAAAGGGGAGAAATACTTACCTGAGCGTGCTGGAGAGTACCTGGAGGTTCTACAAGGGTAGATGTATCCATGGCCTCCTCCTGGTTAAGTACATGCTCCTCTTCAGCCTCAGACTCTGGTGGACACTCAACTAAAGCAGGTGATCCTTGGGTGCTTGCTTCCACCATGCAAGTCCCTACACTTTCTGGTTTATCTTCTGAATCTTCTAATGTACCAGTCAACTGTGGTGGTCCCTTGGGCTTAGTGCAATCCCCTACACCTATGGAATCATCTCCTATGCATGCTTCTTCTGTAATATCTGCAACAACAACATTAGAAAAATTAGGACCATCAATAATACTATCATCAGAAAATAAGAGTCTAGAATGGTCTTGTGGAGCTTCAGTTTCTTCTTCTGGAGCTGAAAAATTTGAAAATGAATTTTGAGTGGGAATCTCCGGAGGGATGCATGCTGTAGGTGCCATATATTTGATGATTTCTTCTTCTTCTTCCAAAATTGCAAGATCCATTAAAGAAAGATTTGGCCCTGCACTAGGGTCACCTTGAACTGATATAAAATCAACTCCGGAGCTCTCAGAATTATAAACAACTTGAGAAGCTAATTGTTCTGATCTTTGGGCTTTTATCTGATTCAATCAATCTTGCATGTTTTGAAACCATTGTAGTTGTTGTTCTTGTTGTTGTTGAACTTGTTGCAACATCTCCATCGTCCTCTGTTGTTGAGCCTCAAACTCTTGTTGGTCTTGAAAAGTAACATAAGGCTACTGAAAATCAAGAGTAGGCTGTGCATGCTGAAATGGAAACTGTGGGGGCTGATCAAATGGTTGCACAGGCTGATTTAACTGCTGAAAATTTGGTTCACAAGTTGGTGGAGATGGCTGAAAATTGTAGCCCTGAAAATCTTGGATTTGAGGTTGAAATTGTGGTGGTGAAAACTCAAATTGAGTGGGCTGAAAATTCTGATTTTGTTGTTGGAAATTCTGAAATGGTGGCTGCCCATGCTGAATTTGTGGCTGGAAATTGGGCTGAAATTGTTGAAATGATGGCTGCCCAATCTGATAATTCTGTAATAATGGCTGAATGGGCTGAAAATCCGGCTAAAATTGTTGGAATTGCTGTGGTTGCTCGAATTATTGTAATGGTGGCTGAAAAAATTGATTGGGTTGCTGGAATTGCTGTAAATGTGGCTGAAAAAACTGATTGGGTCGTTGAAAATTCGAATGTGATTGCTGAAATTGTGGACACGGCTGCTGGTAAGTAGATGAATCACTGTTGGGTGTTAGTTGGGAGTCCAACTCCTTAACCCTACACTTCAACTCCACCAATGCCTCTTTTATCTCTGTCCAGAACTCTGGTGACCACATTTTGATCTTGCAACCCTGTCACAAAACAAACAAGAAAAAAATGGCAGCACCCGTATACAAAAATAAAGCACAATAAAATAGAACCCAATGATATGTCCAAAGGCATACAAGCAAAAATCAAACAAATCAACTAGTTGGTTCCCCGGCAACGGCGCCAAATCTGAAATGGTGGCTGCCCATGCTGAATTTGTGGCTGGAAATTGGGCTGAAATTGTTGAAATGATGGCTGCCCAATCTGATAATTCTGGAATAATGGCTGAATGGGCTGAAAATCCGGCTGAAATTGTTGGAATTGCTGTGGTTGCTCGAATTGTTGTAACGGTGGCTGAAAAAATTGATTGGGTTGCTGGAATTGCTGTAAATGTGGCTGAAAAAACTGATTGGGTCGTTGAAAATTCGAATGTGATTGCTGAAATTGTGGACACGGCTGCTGGTAAGTAGATGAATCACTGTTGGGTGTTAGTTGGGAGTCCAACTCCTTAACCCTACACTTCAACTCCACCAATGCCTCTTTTATCTCTGTCCAGAACTCTGGTGACCACATTTTGATCTTGCAACCCGGTCACAAAACAAACAAGAAAAAATGGCAGCACCCGTATACAAAAATAAAGCACAATAAAATAGAACCCAATGATATGTCCAAAGGCATACAAGCAAAAATCAAACAAATCAACTAGTTGGTTCCCCGGCAACGGCGCCAAAAAATTGATAACCCCGAATTACTAGGTTAAAGTTGTCACGAATGTGGGTCTACCAAATTTAGATATGAATGAATAACTGGAAACCCTTTTTACAATCAAAATCTGAAAATGTAATATAGGGGCCACAGGTCGTATTTTTCTCGGGGACTAGTTGACGTTGCGTGATTCGTGCTTGTATTTATGTGTCGTTTGTGTTTTTGGATTTCAAATAAGTAAATTGGGTTTTAGGTTGCAATTCGCAATTCAACAATGAATTCACAAAGAAAAGCGAGCCACTTCACTAAATCAACTAAACAAAGTGTGTTTAACTTTGGAAATCTCCACTAAAGGCAACCCTAATGCGCAACTAATGAAACACAACAGCCTTTTTGGCAATTTTAGACTAAACCAAATGCTAGCACCTTGACCCTATTTGCAAAATTGAAAATACAATTCAGTAAAGTCCCCAATGTGAATGATATGATTTCAAACACAATAATTTACTAAAATGGGTTTAGTCTTGATACAAAACCGTGCCAAAACTTAACATTGTGTGCCACGCGAAAGAAATTAAGTTAACTTGCTAAAAAGAGGAAGGAGCTGATGTGCCAAAACTAATATTAACTGCAGGAGTTCTAACTGATCGATTCAAATTAAACTAATCAATTCATTGGAAAACACATGCTGATATCAGATGCAACACAGTAGCTAAGCAAACTTGGATTTTGGAAGCAAGTCTAATATCAAATGCAGACAAATGCTAAGCAATTGCAGCTACACAGTAGCTAAATCTCCGACTGGAACTAATGCAAAGTCTTACTTTAATGTCAAGCTCAAGACCAACCACTTGCAAAGCAATCCAAAAACATCCCAAACTGCATGCAGAAATGCAGGAATAAAATGCAGAAATTTCAGAACCAAATTAAATGCAACACTGATTCTGAATTAAATTCAAGTGCAACAAATGAGATTACAGCTCAGAAGTAAACCGAATTCAATTGCAAGCTGAGACGCAAAAAGAGAACTGATACAAGTTCAGAAATAACAAGCATGAATTGTTAAGTTGTTGCTTGATATAAACACAGATCCACACTGATTCAAGGCAATTGTTGCGAAACAAACCAATTGACTGCAGATATCCTAGCAATTAAAATCAGAAACAAGAATTCAGATGTTAAACTGATGTGCAGGAATGGAAATTGGATCGCAGAGGCTAAAATCGATACAACCAGCTGATTCAAAATTCAGAATTGAGGCTGAATTGTTTGTAAATGAAACCAGCTACAAGAATAGAATAACAACTTGAAAACACAGGCCTTGAAACTGAATTTCAGGACATCCGAATGGAAAGCCAGTTTCTGAATTCACTTGATACAAAATTAGTGAATTCAGAAATGATTAAAGAGTTCAGAAACAAAGAATGAGCAGAAACTGAAAACTGAAAACAGGGATAATGAACTGGGATTTGATACGGCACAAGCTGAGCTAAAAACATGAAACTAAATTGCAGGCAACTAATGCTAAGTTCTATGCTAACTAAACAAACATCTACCTAGCTCGAATGCAGAATTTAACAACTTATATCAGAAACTACAAGAAAAATGCAGTAATGGAAATGGCACGCTATCTAAATTTGGCGGCAAGCTACAATAGGAATATAAACTGTGATTAACTCTAAAGGATTAACTAACAAGCAATCTAATTAACTATTTGCAACATTGAAACACTAATTAGAGCTAAAACAATTCCTAAATCGAAACTAAGTTGCTGATATGAAAAACAGAAACAGAACATGTGCAGAAATAGGATTCCAGCTACGAAAACATGAAATTAACTACAGAAAACTACTCCTCAACTCTCCCTAAGCTCAAAATCTTCTTGGTTGTCAATCAAGAGCTGGCTTTGAACCCCTAGGCTCAGCAAATCAGTGGAAATCAGCCTCGCATGATGAACTCTGCTCAAACTGCATCATGTGGGGAAATCCAATCCGAACCCCTTCGATCTCAAATAATGGAGCTGCGATGATGAATTGGGAAGCTTCTGAGCTCACCTGAGAACCCCTACAAGCTGCCCAGAAGCTCGGAAATGGTTTGTGGATGAGATTTTAGCGGTCAGACCACAGAGCCACCAAAACCCTCAAATAGCTCTGTCCGGCACGAATTCGAGCTGAATTCTTCAACTAAACTGACCTCCAAAGATCCAGAAGATGATCTTGATGAAAAATTGAGGGGTCGCGCCCCTTAAATTGAAGAAAAATGACTGGAAAACGAAGAAGAAACGATGAAGGCTACTGTAGCGGCGGAGACGCGACAAAGGAGGAGGCTGCGGGATTTTTCCTTAAGTAATAACCAATGGACGGCTGTGATTGATCCACTTCAATCCAACGGCTGATCTTGGTCTGATTTGAGCCAAACATTGATGATGATGATCTGGCTTCAGGATCTGCCTTATGGTAGCTCGGATCCTCCAGATATGCAACGGATGGTCCAGATCAAGCTAATCTTTGAATGGATGATCTAGAGCCCTCCAAGCTTGATCCAACGGTTGATCGAGCTCTGATTGGGATGAAACCTTCAGATCTTGATCAGGGTGCTTGATCAACCCTAGCCTAGCTCGGATTGGTTCAGATGATCCCAGATGGCTCAGATCTAGCCGCTCTTGAATCGGACGGCCCGGATTAATTGTAAGCTTGATAATTCGATCCGGTTCACATCCGACTCAAGTTTGACCCAGTATGCCCTAGGTCCAGGATCCTTTCATGCCTACAAAAATATATTAGAAAATTAGTGGCCAAATAATCCAAAAATGTGTAAATTTGCAATTAAGTCCAAAATAAGAGGAAATCCTAAAACCTAGGGTAAAATCACAATTAAGCAATAAAAACATAGGTCAAACATGGATTTTAACAATTAAAATAATCAACAAAAATGGTACTTATCAATCGGTTCTTAATCAGCCCACGTAATTAAGATTTAGGTTTCAGTTAACCCCAAATACAAACACCAAGATCTACCCATTCAGTTGCATATCCACAAAGAAAAACCCATCCACCTCAGAGCCTAATATCAAAAGGCAACAACCAAAGGCCGAATCAAATAGCTCAGATTATGACAGAAATAATAGCACAAGTAGAGTTGAGAAGGGGTTTAGAGATCACCTTATGCAACAGGAATTCCTCAAACACACAACTTCTTCAACCGAGCTAAGACCACAAATTCCAGATCCAACTGGAATCACCACAATTTCTCCACACAGCAAAGTTCAAACTCCAATCAATAGCTCATATACTGATCAAGGATAGGGCAAAATCAGCAAATCTACTACCTAGCTTTACCCAAAATCGATACAAGCACATAACCTTTCCTGTGTTGATACGCACGCAGTCTTTCTCCGCAGAACCCTAGATCCCTTCCAAGGAATTGCACGCCCAATCTCAACAAGGAAGAACTAGAGCAATCCCTAAATCAGGATACATGTGGTATCACCATTAGAGCACCAGATCGAGATCAATCCTAGCTACCTCAACTCACAAAATCCCGAACATACCGAGCCCTAACTCACCTCAGGTGGGCTTTGCCAACTCGATGAACTCGTCGGCTGAGGACACCACCGCTCTCCCAAATCGCTGAAGTGAAATCTCTAGCTCTCGTTCACGTGAGAGTTTGAGGATCGAGGGATTTAAGCTCAACGCTGGCTGGATTCTCAAGATAGGGTTCGCCGGCGGGAGAGAAGCCGAAGGAGGCGATGTCGTCGGCTCTCGTTCGGGAGAGGAGGTTGCTCGCGTTTGGGCTTGGGTGCGGGCGAAGGAGTCGCTGCTGTGATCGGGCCGAATAGGGTTAGGTCAAGGCATATAAGAGAGGGGTCATTTTGTACTTTAGTCCAACAATTTGTCATATCGCAAGGCTGCCACTGCTTTTAAACTTAATTGTGTGTTAGTCCTTGTAACTGTTTGTTTTGTTACATTTTCGTCCCTAAATTTGTGTCCAAGGACTTGGAAACCCTAGAACCTACTGGTGACCCTCCGGAAATTTTTCGGAACCTACTCAAAAGTGTCGAATTTAACATCCTCCCCCACTGATAAAAATTTGGTCGCCAAATTTCGTTATTCACTATAGTAAATACTATCAAGAAGTATGCAGCTATAAATACTAAATAGTAACTAGCCATGCATACCTCAAGTGAACAGGTGGGGGTAGCGAGCTCGGATGACATCCTCAAGCTCCCAGGTAGCCTCCTCATCTGAGTGATGCTTCCATCCGACTTTAACCAGCCGGATTGTCTTGTTCTGCAACTGACGCTCTCGGTGACCCAAAATCCGTACAGGAATCTCCTCGTAAGACACTTCAGGCGGAAGTGGAACTGAGACATCCGACAACACGTGTGAAGGGGCTGGTACGTATCTCCTCAGCATGGATACATGAAATACATTGTGTATACCGATAATGGATGGTGGAAGAGCCATGCGATAAGCAACTGCTCCAACCCTATCCAGAATCTGGAATGGACTGATGTAACGCGGAGCAAGCTTCACTCGAAGACCGAACCATTTCACCCCTTTCGTGGGTGAAACCCGCAGAAATACGTGATCACCTACGGAGAACTCGAGAGGTCTCTGTCTTCGGTCGGCATAGCTCTTCTGACGATCCTACGCCTCAGATATCCTATGTCTGATAGTACAAACTAACTCTACCTCGTGCTGAGCTCTCTGAGGTCCTAACAGCTGGGATTCACCAACCTCCTCCCAGAGGATGGGTGTCCGACAAGGCCTACCTTACAACGCCTCATACGGTGCCATCTGAATAGCCGCATGATAGTTGTTGTTGTAGGCGAACTCTACAAGATGCAAATGATCCTCCTAACTGCCTCCGAAATCCATAACACAGGCTCGCAATAAGTCCTCCAAGGTCTGGATGGTACGCTCTGACTGACCATCTGTCAGCGGATGGAAGGCGGTACTAAATCTGAGCTCGGTACCCATGGCCTTCTGCAGACTCTGCCAGAAGCGAGAGATGAAGAGTGGATCTCGGTCTGAGATGATACTCAACGGTATGCCGTGCAATCTGATGATCTCTCTACAGTACAGCTTTGCTAATCTATCCAAAGAATCGGTCCTCCGAATAGCTAGTAAGTGCACAAATTTGGTCAATCGATCAACGATCACCCAAATCGCGTCAAGGCCTCGTCCGGTCCTAGGCAGTCCCACCACGAAATCCATAGTAACGTGTTCCCACTTCCACTCGGGAATGGGAATACTCTAAAGTAGCCCAACAGATCTCTGGTGCTCTGCCTTAACCTACTGGCATACCAGGCATCAGGCTACGAAGTCAGCGATATCCCGCTTCATTCCGTTCCACCAGTAGGAACGTCTCAGATCCCGATACATGCGGGTGGCACCCGGATGGATAGCAAATCGGGAGCGATGTGCCTCCTGTAATAGGTCCTCCATAACAGGGTGTGGCTCGGGTACGCAATGTCTCCCGCGAAAATACAAGACACCCGCGTCATCCCGTGTAAAATCAGACTGCTACTCTGTGGCTGCTCGACTGCCGAGGAACTGCAAATGCTGATCGCTCGCATGAGCCTCTCTGATCCTCGTCCGAATGGAAAACTGAGCAACAATGGTTGCCAAAATACCCCTCTCAGTCTGACCCTGCTCCTCTAGACCCAACTCTGAGAAACTCTGAACGATCTCGGTAACCAAAACTCGGTGGTAAGCCAGTACCCCTCTGGATTTCCTACTCAAGGCGTCAGCAACGACATTAGCTTTCCCAGGGTGGTAGCTAATGGTACAATCATAGTTCTTCAGGAACTCCATCCACCTCCTCTGTCGGAGGTTGAGCTCCTTCTGTGTGAAAAGATACTTGAGGCTCTTATGATCTGTGAATATCTTAAAATTGATCCCATACAAATGGTGCCTCCAAATCTTCAGCGCAAATATGATAGCTGCCAACTCCAAATCGTGAACTGGGTAGTTCTTCTCATGCTCCTTCAGCTGTCAAGAAGCATAAGACACTACCCGCACGTGCTGCATCAGAACGACGCCCAATCCCTGATAGGACACATCCGTATAAAGCACAAATCCGTCTTCTCCTGATGGAAGAACGAGGATGGGTGCCGACACTAATCTCTGCTTCAGCTCCTGGAAACTAGCCTCACAAGCCTCTGACCATGTGAACTTCATGCCTTTCCTGGTAAGGCGTGTCAGCGGCATAGCTATGCTCGAGAAGCCCTCAACAAATCGTTGGTAGTAGCCGGCTAATCCCAAGAAACTGCGAACCTCCTGAACTGACTTTGGCTGCTCCCAACTGGTGGCAGCCTCGATCTTTTGGGGGTCTACTGAAATACCACGGCTGGAAACCACGTGCACCAGAAAACCGACTGAGGATAGCCAGAATGCGCATTTGCTGAACTTCGCAAATAAGCGCTCCCGTCGGAGAGTCTCCAAAACTATGCGAAGATGCTGCGCATGCTCCTACTCAGAACGCGAATAGATCAAGATGTCATCAATGAAAACAATCACAAATTGATCTAAATACTCTAGGAATATGCACTTCATCAAATCCATAAATATCGTTGGAGCGTTGGTAAGCCCAAATGGCATTACCAAGAACTCATAGTGCCCATATCTAGTGCGGAAAGTTGTCTTCTGAACATCTGAGTCTCTAACTCTCAGCTGATGATATCTGGACCGCAGATCAATCTTAGAATACACTGAGGTGTCTCTGAGCTGATCAAACAAATCCTCTATCAGTGGCAATAGGTACTTGTTCTTGATGGCTACTGCATTCAACTGTCTATAGTCAATGCATAACCTCAAAGAACCGTCCTTCTTCTTGACAAACAGAACCGGTGAACCCCAAGGAGATATGCTCGGTCTGATGAACCCTCGGTCTAATAACTCCTGGAGTTGGACCTTCAGCTCGTCCAACTCTTTCGGTGCCATGTGATAAGGAGCCTTAGATGTCGGTGCAGTCCCCGGAATTAGCTATATAGTGAACTCTATCTGTCTCCTGGGAAGAAGACCCGGTAGCTCCTCTGGAAAGACATCTGGGAACTCCTGAACAACTGAAATATCCAGAAGAGAGGAACTACTGCTGTCATCCATGCTAATCATCGATAACAGATAACCCTGGCAGCCCAGTGATAACAATCTCTGTGCCTGGAGCGCAGAAATAATAGATATACCGTCATCTCGGATGCTGATGAAATCCCACGAGAGTTGGTCTGGAGCTCGAAATGTGACCACCCTCGTCCGGAAATCAACGGTGGCATAGTACGCTGTAAGCCAATCCATGCCGAAAATGACTTCGAATTCCACCATCTCGAGTACCAACAAGTCATAGAGATTCATCAATCTCAATCCACCTCTTAACACCCATGAGGTAGAGGTGATATCAACTCTAACATCTCGAGAACTAGTGAATTCATGGTGGGGTATAACCCTCAAAAACCAGTGGACATTCTTCGGCCTTCTGTTTAATGTCTAATACCTCTCCGAAAGGTAAGGAGACAGTTATCTCCACATCCTCCGTAACCTAGTCAGTCATACATCCCGATATACAATCGAGATCACCAGTCACATACGCGCAATCTAAGAGCCAGAAACCCTCATAAAATAGATTAGTGACAAGCAAATCGATCGGCCATCGCCTCGAAACCCTAAACTCTTCATTTCCTCCACTCAAGGTTCAAAAACCTCTGAGGTTAACTCTATAGCAAGGAAATAGAAACACTCTACCTCTCAAGAGTATCTCAACCTAATCACGAAGTGATTCTTTATTTCATGAAGGTCGTCTTCGGCATCTTCCACCTAAAGGTGGTCTAGCCTCGTAAGTGATTCACCTCAGCGCAAATCATAAGTACGAAAGTACTGCCTTGGTTATCCAAACCTAGTACACGCGGTAACCCGTAGGTGTCAAGCAATTAGCTCCACACTTTTCTGTATCGGCTCAAATCACCCATCAAACTGTACCTTCTAGGTCATCAACCAAGTACAGGTGATCCATGATCAAAATTCCCATGGAATAGGATGTATCAATCCCCCACTAACGATGGTAGCACGTAGCTAATGCTACTCTTCTACATCAATGTAACTCGTGTACCATAAACATGCCTTCCAGGTCCTCTAACCAGGCACGAACAACCCAAAGGACTGAAACCCTTTGAACCAGGGTATGTCAATCCTACACTGATCGAGCCAACTACGGTAGCCAACCCTAGTTCTCGGTTAGCTAATAATAGCTGATACATGTACTATGAATAGTAAGGTCTAGGAAAACCAAAATCCTTAACCTCCAATAGGTTGCCGACATATTCGACCTTAGCTTTCCGACACAACAATCGATGCTACAAGAGAATTAACATTCTCTGCTCCAAGGTCTTATCCGTAATATATCAACGAATCGCTCCCATGAACGATCACGAGTAAGATAGATTGACAACAAGTCAATTCAACTAAAACCAAGTCTGCAAATATATTGTTGGTGCAAGTAGCACCAAAGTCGAACCTGGATTTTGATAATGGCAAAGGGTTCAAAAGTTAAGATGTTATATTGATCTAACATGTTCACTAAGTGTACAGGAAAAGAAGCCCTAGGTACACTAGGCATGAAGTCCTGGTCAAGGACTGGGCACGAATATCTAGCAAGGAGCTGGGCACCGAAGACCTGCTCGGAAGGTGGGCACGAAGTCCTGGTCAAGGACTGGGCACGAAGCCCTGGCAAGGAGCTGGGCACCGAAGACCTGCTCGGAAGGTGGGCACGAAGACCTGGTCAGGTGCATCGGGCAAAAATCCAACCGGAGGAGCCGGTTGGCAAAAGGTAAAGTCTCCTGAGAGGAGTAGGTGAGGACGCGTTCCCCATCGAGGGAACAGTAGGCGTCGGCTCGACCTAGGGTTCCATTTTGGAGACCCAATGTCAGAACCAAGACAGCTAAGGTTGTATAATCATAACATATTCTTGTTTTATTGTATTTGCAAATAACCCTAGATGCAGGACCAAAGGAATGAGTCTCTGCAGCTCAGAACGCCTCAAGGGAGAGAGGCAGCAGCAGAGTAGGGTGCCCCGGAGGTCCCGGGCGCCCCCAAGGTCAAGGCAAAGCAGTAAACAAAAAAGCGCTTCAAAGGCTTACTGGGCCAGGGCGCCCCCTGTGTCCCGGGCGCCCCCAGCGTCCCGGGCACCCCCAGTGCCCAGGGCGCCCTGGGTTCAAGCCAACGAAGTGAACCGGCCGAGAAGCCAGCAAACCAAGTCAACCGGGGCGCCCCCAACATCCCGGGCGCCCCCACAGTCAAACCTCAGCCCTACTCGAGTGGGATAAGGTCTGACCGAGATTATTGCAGATTGAAGGCCACGTAGAGGGCGCCCCCAACGTCCAGGGCGCCCCCATGACTGCTATAAATAGCCCTCGACCCCCAAGGCTTCTCAACACAGTTTTCCAACGCCAATACGCTCTTCAACTCAGGCGCACTGCTCTAGAAATCCTCCATCTCGAGATTCTAGCGCCGACGACGACCCTACGCACCGAAGAACGATCTACACCGGGCATTGGTAACGAAGAGTCAATTCTTAATTGTATTCTTACTGCACATACTACTGTACAACTGTTTGTAAGATTTTGTGCGATTATAGTATTGCCCGCAGTAAATGGTTAAGGACCGTGGGCCTTGGAGTAGGAGCCGACCGCGACTCCGAACCAAGTAAATCCCTGTGTTTGCGTTTGGTTTGTGTTAATTTTTCGCTGTACATTCTGTCTCTAAATCCAAAATGGTTTACAATATTCACCCCCCCCCCTCTATCGTATTCTCTCGATCCAACAAGTGGTATCAGAGCGGGGAAGCTCAAATTTGGTGCAACCACCTATTTGAGAGTTTTTTTCGAATTTCTTTTTAAATTTTTTTTTTCGAATTTTCATCGTTAATCGAGGTTGGTGCAACACCCCTCGATAAATATTTTTTTTCCTTCCCGCACTACTAATCCAAGACCAAGTCTTGGGATATTTCTTTCCTTTTACTCTTAGTTTCAGATAAATGGCCATGCAAGAAGGATTCAGCACAGCCAGACCGTCGCTCTTTAGTGGGGAGGACTTCTCCTACTGGAAGAGCAGAATGGAGGTCCACCTAACAACTTAGGTGGACATGTGGATAATCATCCAGTTTGCCCTGGAGATTCCAAAGAATGCTGAAGGAGTGCCACAGTCTTACGCTGAGTGGGATACCGCTCTGAAAAGAAAAATTGAAGATGATGCCTTAGCAACCCAGACACTTCAATGCGGCCTGACCAAGGAAGAGTTGAATCGGGTAGGACCATTCAACAGTGCAAAGGAGCTGTGGGGTAAGCTGATCGAGCTGCACGAAGGAACTTCAGATACTCGAATCAGTAAGAGAGATCTCCTCCTGAACAAGCTGTACACAATCAAGATGAACGACAACGAAACAGCAGCTCAACTCCACGCCAGAATTCAGGAGTTAATGAACGGACTACACACAATCGGTCATAAGGTAGAAAACTATGACCTAATAAGGTACGCTCTTAATGCTTTCCCGAGAAACACCTTGTGGGCATCCATGGTAGATGCATACAAGGTTTCAAGGGACCTTTCAAAAATTAAATTAGATGAACTATTTTCAGAACTTGAATTACATGAGCAGACTAACTGTACCCTGGCCAAGAAAGGCATTGCCTTTATTGCAGGTAAAGCTGGAAAGACAACCAAGAAGAAACTTCAACCTGCACCCGAGTCTGATTCAGACTCAGACTCAGAAGACAACAAAGAAGATCGACCCAAGCTGGTCCGGCTCGCCCGGAACTACTACAAGGAATTGAAGAATCAATCCAACAGAAGAAAGGCCAGCCGAAAGAAGAAAGATAAAGCTGAATTAACTAAGAACAAATTAAGTGTAACTTGCTTCGAATGCAACAAAAAGGGTCATTTCAAATCGGAATGCCCTAACCTAAAGGAAGCCAAGAAAGCAAGAAGAAAGAAGGCTCTTCAAGCAACGTGAGACGAGTCTTCCTTCGAAGACGAAGAAGAGACCCCACAGTCGAACCTGCTCGCACTAACCGCCTCAGAAGAAATCGAGACCGAGTCAGAATCGGAGCCGGATGATGGCAAACTCACTTTTTCAGAAAATGGCGAAATAACTGTAAGTGGTTTTTCTAGAATTTAATTATGCGAATTAATTTCTTATCTTTCTCGAGATTTGGCAAAAGCCAAAATCCGAGTCGAGTCTCTCAGACAGGAAGTAAAACTCCTGAAAGAGAGAGCAGACTCTGAACCCATAACTGAGAATGTTCAAGAAGGAACCTCTGCTCAAATTGAAAAACTTGAATCAGAGAACTCTTTCTTGAAAACTCAAGTTAAGGATCATAGAGCTGCCTTAGAACGATTCACTTCTGGTTCCAAGGGTCTTGACATGATTCTTGGAAAATAGAAGTCGATTTTAAATCGATCCGGATTGGGCTATAGAACCAAATCTTGACAAAGATCCTACTATGTTGTACTGAACCAGTCCAGACCTAAAGTTCAGGCATGGGTACCCAAACTGTGCCTGAACAAACAAACTGGATCAAATCAGTATTGGATCCCCAAGGACAAGATTCATATCTTGCCTAACCATTATCGTGGCTTTAGTCCAGGGGGAGCCAAATTAAAAACAATATTTATAATTAGATAAATTTCAGTTCTTGTTTTCAAATTGCTTGATTACTTGTTTATTTAATTTCTACAATTTATTATGCTTAGACTTAGGAATGGTTAGTTTAAGGACTGAACCAACTTAACTGAAATTTGAACAATATAGTATTGGGTGGCGGTGAGATGATAGTACGTTAGGGAAGCCAATTCTAATAAGATCAAGTATACTTGGTCCCTTTAGACTGGTGAAACTAGCCGAAGCTACCAATCCAAGACCCAAACTAGTTAGACCAGAATTTTTTAAAAAATAGTGTTGAAAATGAAATTTCATTAAAAGGCTTTGTCAAGGAAAGGGTTGATGATCCAATAAGGCTACGGCCAAAGAAGGCCTAGTGCCTCACCAAGACCTGGAAGCCAATTTTTGAAATTCAAATTCAAATTATTCTTTGTGAAATTCGAATCTAACATAAATTTTCAGTTAATTATAGATTCAAATATTTTTTTAAAATAAACTCAAAATCAACTGTTTTTAAAATTAATTTAACGTTTTTAAAAATAAATCATGATTTTACAAAATAATTTTATCTACTAAAACCTGTCTCACAAAACCTATAAGGCTAACGTGATTGATAATCCCGGATGGGATGAGACAGCTAGGTTTAAATTTAACTAAAGCCCATCTGATATTTTTGTCAAGTACAAACACTAAAACCTTGTAAGTTAGAACTAAGTTGACTTGGTCAAAATTAGACAAAACTGGTCAAACAGGTCAAATCTGGTTAAAACTGGTCAAAAGCAGCCAAACAAGTCAATCTAATCCAGCCCGGGCGCCCGTGAACCCTCAGGCGCCCCTCCTTTTTCCTTTTCTCTCTTTCAAGACAAAAGCTGCAAAAGTAACTGACCAGGGCGCCCTCACACACCAGGGCGCCCGACCGAGCTCTATAAAAGGCCCTCAAGCCTCACTCACTTCCCACACCAAAAACTCCTCTCTTCTTCAACTCCTCTCCTTCCAAGGCGACCGTACGACCTTATCGAGCCCTCAACCACTCCTCCTCGACCATGCCTCCCCGAGCAGCCACCCGGTATTATTTTATTTGTATTTAAAATTAATTCTAATGTTCTTTAACACATATCCTTATTATGTTAGAAAACGTCGTGCTACTAACCTCGGGACCAAACCTAGCCCCGATCCTAGATTTCCAACCTTAGAGCTTTGTAATAAATTCGCTAGGACAACCTACAAGCCCATTAAGACGAGTTACCTAAATAGACAATTCTTCACCCAATCTTGTCCATTGGCTATGAATGTTATAAATTTTTACCAACTAAACAATCTCGTATTCTGCACTCATCCTATTAATACAACCTTATGTGCAGAATTCTATAATAAAATAGTGAGACAAGATCAGCTCAGCTTTGTCACCACAGTCCAAGGAATGCCTCTAACCATCACACCCTCCTTGCTTAACCGATTTCTTGGACTACGATTCTCTCAGTCCACCTTTTGTTGCTATCCTCCTAGGGATCCTCCATTTGATGCTCCCTACTCTCACATTACCCTAGACACTCTCCACTCCTACTTCTACAGGGAAGCTAGAAACCCCGTAGCTAGACGATTTCAGTCCGTTGACCTTCAGGTCTAGGACTACGCCCTGTATAGAGTTCTGGTCCGCTGCATCCTACCTTCATCCACCAGGGACGTCGTGACCGTGCGACCATTTCACACATTCTTATTGTATGCATTTATCCACCACCTAGACATTGACATTGGCCTTCACATATTCCACGCCATCCTACATGCCTCCAGTGTTACCACTCAGGGTCGGGTACGCACCCCCTTCTGCCACATCATCACCTCTATCCTTCATCATCACGGTCGTAACATTACCATAGGTGAAATGACCGCGATGACTGAGTTCGACGAAATAGGATTTAGAAACTTTTCCCTAGCTGGTATAGAGGTCTCAGCTACCGGGGTTTTGTCGTGGAGACGCCAGCGAGCAGGACCGCCGATCGACTTTGATGAGGATGTTGAGGTTGATGTCGGAGATCTCGCGTCCGAGATTCGACAGCAGATGGACGAGCCCCCACCTCCGACGACTACCGAGACGCTAGCTTTACTTCAGACCGAGATACACACTCTGAGGGAGGAAGTAGAAGCTAACCACGCGGAGTATATAGATGCTCGCAGATCCGATCGAGAGATCAGCGATGCACGCTACGATGAGATGATGGCATTATTCCGTTCCTGGCAGCCAGGCTATTCTGATCGTCCCGGTCCCTCCTCCTAGATTTGATTGGCGTTGTACTAGTGACTGTTTGACTAACCCTACTCGGTAGGGTTGACTTCTATTTTGACTGTTGTATGATTGTGCTGGTTTTCTCATTTGACCAGCTGACTTATGGAGTTGACTACTTGCTTTTCTATTATCTTATCTTTATTGCTTAGTAGAATAGGTTTACTCTACTTTTTCGGCTTTCTATCTGTTTTACTTGATTTTAAAATCAGTTTCTAATTTTCAAATCTTTTTGCAATTTGAATAATTTTTCGACTTAGTTTTTTATAAAAACTACCCCCTTCAAAACTAAGGTTTTTTCACAAATGGACTTAGCCTAGGCACTAACCCTAGAACTGCATGCACCTATAGATTTAAAAGCCTGCATCTCACAAGCACCTTAGGGTACTTTTGATTGATAACCTAGAAGGGTTGAGATGCTTAGGTCTTTGCCTTAATTCAATATTCTTTAAGTCAGTGCATCTGCAGTAATTGGGGCACTAAATACAACTTAAACAGTAATCAAGTTAAGTGTCAAGATTAGAAAATCTAACTTGAACAGAATGTTGGATCGAGAAAGACCGATAGAGGGGGGGGTGAATATCGGAAAATGTTCAGATTTAAAAGAAAGAGTAAGTGCGCGGCGGAATAAAATCAAACAACGCAAACACCAAGGTTTTACTTGGTTCGGAGCCTGGGTCGACTCCTACTCCAAGGCCCACGGTCGTTGACCGTTTACTTTGAGCAATTCTATAGTGCGCAAAACGGTTACAAAGTGAGATTACAAAATTATTGTAAATAGAAATATACACTTTGTTTTACCAACTCCCGGTGTAGATCGAGTTTCGGTGCAGTGGGAGGTTGACGGCGCTTCGTTCTTGAGTCGGGAAGTTTCCGGAGCAGAGCGCGGTCGTCAGAGCGTTTGGATGCGTTGAATGAAAAGCTGATCTGAAGCTTGGGGTCGAGGGGTGCTATTTATAGCCCCTAGGGCGCCCTGGACGTCGGGGGCGCCCAGCCACGTGTCATCCGATCTGTGCTTCACTCCGGTCAAGCGTTATCCCACCGGAATAGGGATGAGGTTTGACCTCTGGGGCGCCCTGGTCGCTGAGGGCGCCTTGGTTGACCCGGTCTTCTCGGCTGGATAGAGTTAATCGCCTTGACTGGCTTAGGCGCGAAGCGCCTTGGCTCCTGAAGGCGCCTTCGGCGCTGAGGGCGCCCTGGTGACGAGGGCGCCTTGGCTGCTGAGGGCGCCTTGCCCAGTAAGCAGCCGAAGCCCATTTTGCTTCGCTTGGTTCTGGTTCACCTTGAGGGCGCCCTGGACACTCAGGGCGCCTTACTCAGCTGTTGCCTCACTCCTTTGAGGCTTTCTGAGTTGCAGACACACGTTCCTTCGGTCCTGTATCAAGGGTTAGTCCAAAACACAATGAAATTAATTATTTTATACAGCCTTAGCTGTCTTGGTTCTGACTTTGGTCTCCAAAATGGAGCCCTAGGTCGAACCGACGCCTAATGTTCCCTCAAGGGGAACGCGTCCTCACCTACTCCTCTCGGGAGAATTTACCTGGTGCCAACCGGATCCTCCAGTTGGACTTTTGCCCAGCAGCCCTTCGCCAAGTCTTGAGTTTCGCCCAGCAGCCCTTCGCCAGGACTTGGTTTTTGCCCAGCAGCCCTTCGCCAGGTCTTGAGTTTCGCCCAGCAGCCCTTTGCCAGGACTTGGTTTTTACCCAGCAACCCTTCGCCAGGTCTTGAGTTCCTGACAGCCCATCGTCAGGTGCCTAGCATCCCTTCGCTAGGACTTGGTTTTTGCCCAGCAGCCCTTCGCCAGGTCTTGAGTTCCTGACAGCCCATCGTCAGGTGCCTAGCATCCCTTTGCTAGACTTGGTTTTCGCCCAGCAACCCTTCGCCAGGACTTGGTTTCCTGACAGCCCATCGTCAGGTGCCTAGCAGCCCTTCGCTAGGACTTTGTTTCCTGCACTCTCAAGCAGCATTGTTAGACAACAAATAACCCTTAACTTTGAATCCTTTGCCAATATCAAAACAAGGTTCGATCTGGTGCTTCCTGCACCAACAATCTCCCCCTTTTTGATTATGGCAACACAATTCAAAGTTAAGAAAAAAATTACAACAGTTAAGAGCATAAGGTAAATAGTGAAGCATAACTGAAGCATAACTGTAGAGTTGAAAAAAAATTCTTTATTTTTCATACTCCCCCTAAAACCCTGAATACTTGAATACTTGTGTTATAAAATAGTTAAAATACTTAACTTTGACCAATACTTGAATACTTGTGTTATAAAATAATTAAAATACTTAACTTTGACCTTTCCTCCCCCTTTGACATATATCAAAAGCATACATGGGTTAGCAAGGTTTCTAATGGGGAGTTTTGAGTTCTACCAAAAATAAGTTTTTGACAAAGTATTTTTCAAAAAGAGCAAAAGTATTTGTATCCATAGACACACTTTTGAAAAGACAGCTTAAACTTTGTTAAAAACCCCCCTTTTTTCAGACAAATTTTGATTACTAAGGAAAATTTTATTTAGAAAAACATGCACTAAAAATAACTTTGAACCACTTAAAAATGCTTAAAATTTTGAAATAGCTTAAAAATAAAATTCCCTTTCTCTCCCCCTTAATGTAAAACTCTTCTCCTTATGTTTTAGACCATTTTTAAGTCTAATATAAAAATATTTTGAGAGAAGTTTTAAGGAGAGCGTTTGTGTATCAGAGCCTATGGGTTTTGAAAGCATAAAAATACTTAGGATAATTCTTGAAAGTATAGCAAACAGTTTTAAATTGCACCAACAAAACTTTATTTGGAAAAGTATTGAAAAGATATTTTATATTTGTAGGCCAATCTTTTAGAAAATTTCACGCACTTAGAACAATATTGCCTTGAAAAATATTTATACTTTTGAAAACATTATAGCAGTACTTTTTGACAGATATTATGTATTTTTGAAGATATAAGTGCTTTTGAATCTTCAAAAGTACTTTTGAAATAAATATTATGTATTTTTGAAAAATCTAAGTACTTTTGAAATAAATTAAGATTTGAAACACATAAGTACTTTTAAAAAAGTATTTAGACTTTGAAAGATATAAGTAATTTTGAAAAGACTTAGACTTTGAAAAGTATAAGTAATTTTTGAAAAGAATTATGCATTTTGAACACAAAATATTTTACTTGACTAGGTTTCTTTTCCAGTCTGATACAATTCTAGGAAACCTTGTTGACTACAAGGACATTTTCCTAAGTGTCCTGGAAAATTTTCTCCAACCCAAGTAAATATTATAAAATTAATTTCATAAGCCACAAGAATTTTATAAAATAATAGTATTTTGACAGAAAAATTATTTAAGTTTTCAAAAGGATTTTGAACTTGCAGTGCATGAAAACATATAATTTTGAAAATATTCAATAATTCTTTTAATTTCATCTCCCCCTAAACTTGACCTAGTCCTAGGAAGCTTGTTGACTACAAGCGATCTTCCTCTGAGTTTTAGGGTTTGATTTAAATTATAAGAATTATCTAATAACTTCAAAACAAATAATTACCAAAAAAAATTTCAGAAATTCTTCTTTTGAATCAAACTCCCCCTAAATTTGACACATCCTAGGAGTCCTAGTAGATCATGAAGTGGACCTTCCTCTGTATCTTTAGGGTTTATTAAAAACAAAAAAATAATTTTGAATAATCTTCTAAGTATGAAACTTTCAAGGAGATAAATTTTTGACACCTCAATTTGAAGTAATAATAACAACACAGTTTTTGAAAAGAAATATTTTGAAATGATAATAATTTTTCAAAGAGATAGTAATATACCAAGAATTTTGAGTAATTTTTGAAGGCCTTATTCTGAAATGATACTAAATTAGGTTTTGAGACTAAATCTAAAAAGAACTCCCCTTGTATTCGACTTGTCTTAACTTTATCTAAGTGCTTGAAGGGTCTTTAGCATTAACTAGGTTTGACCATGTTTGACTTAGTTGACTAAGGTTTAACCATGTTAATCATGGTTTGACTATGTTGAAATTATTCTCTGAATGAAAACACAACATAAAAGAATTTTTAATTTGAACTTAATTTTCCTGTCTCACCCAATCTAGGGTTTTCAAACAGTTAGCCTTAAAAGTTCTTGTGAGACAGGTTTGAAGGTAAAAATAATTTAAAAAAAAATGTTTAACTTTGAAAAAGAATAAAAAAATGTTTATTTTTGAAAAAGTATAATTGACTTCGAAGACAGATTTGAATTTGAAAAAGAGTGATTTTGAAAAAGAATTTTTGAAAACAGGTTTGAATCTATAATTATTTGAAATTTGTATTAGATTCGAATTTGACATAAGATAATTTGAATTTGAATTTCAGAAATTGGCTTCCAGGTCTTGGCGAGGCACTAGGCCTTCTTTGGCCGTAGCCTTATGGGATCATCCACCCTTTCCTTGACAAAGCCTTTTAATGAAATTTCATTTTCAAATTAAATTCGGTCATTTTCTGGTCTAACTAGCTTGGGTCTTGGATCGGTAGCTTCGGCTGGTTTCACCAGTCTAAAGAGACCAAGTAGACTTGATCTTATTAGAGTTGGTTTCCCCAACGTACTATCATCTCACCTCCTCCCAATACTATGTTGTCAAATTTCAACTAATTGGTTAAGTCCTTAAGGTATCTAGTCCTATGAATAGCCAAGACAAAACTTCAGATAATGTCATAGTGAGGAGAAATTTCTGGATTTTCTAAGTTTGCAAAATTATTAATCAGTTTTTCTTGTATATCAATTTTAATTTTCAAAGTCTCATTTTCTTGTCTTAACATTTTGAATTTTGACTTTGCTAATATACATGATTTCATCAAGTTATCTAAGCATGCATCCATATCTAAATTTGACCAAGGGAGATTAATTAAACTATCAGTGTTCAAGGTAAAGAGTGGATTTGTATATAAATTACAGTTACCCATCTTGGTTGGTTGCCCTGGATCTTTGTAGCTTTTATCTGTGCATTCATCTTTGTAATGCCCAAACTCCTGACACTTGAAGCATTGGATGCGACTCTTGTTCTTTCGTGCTTTTAGAGCTCGTTCCTTTGTCGCCGTCGGTGGTATCGTTTGAATCTTTCGAGTAGGACACTTAGTTTGGTAGTGCCCTCTCTCCCTGCATATGTAACAAATTATATGATTTTTAAAATTCAAATTTGTAATTTTACCTTTTGATTCCTTATTAGGAATCTCCCCCTTAATTGTTGCTGTCTCGAATCTAAATTCATCTTCTGATTCCGTGTCTGAGTCAGACTTGGGTACCGGTTGAAGCTCCTTCTTTGGTGGTTCTCTTGGAGTTTTCCCTGCAAAAGTTATACCTTCCTCGACCATTGCAGTATCAGCTTGATTATTTAATTCTAATTTAGAAAAGAATTTGAAATTGGTTACCATCTCAGTCAGTTCGTCGTCTGATTCTGCTGGTTCGATTTCGACTCTGGGTTCAGGTTCAGACTCTGACTCGGCTGTTTGTGCTTGGACCGAGAGTGCGAGATAACTTACCTGATCTTCTTCTTCATCTGAGATTTCTTGATGAAGATTGATCAATTTCTCCCAAATTTCTCTAGCACATCCAAATGAACCGACTAGCTTGAGTTGTTCGTTGGTTAGACCGCATTGAAGAATTGCAGTTGCTCTTGCATCAGTCTCAATTTGGTTGAGGGTTGGTTCATCCAGTTTGTCCCATGCAATTGATAGTCCATCTTCTGTAGGGGGTGGAACCCTGTTTGAATGATCATCCATATGTCCATATGGGTCTTTAGATGGAACTCCATTTGACTTCTCCAAGAATTGAAGTTTTCACCGGAGAAGAGAGGTGGACGAACGCTGTTCCATTCTCGATTGGCCATTTAAAAACCCTTGCACACAACAGAATTAACCGAAATGTACCAAGACTTGGTCTTGGATTAGTAGTGCGGGAGAAGGAAAAAAAATTGTCCAAAACAAATGTTGCACGAATTTCGAGGCGAATTAATAAAATTAAAAAAAACAAATTATGACAAAATTTTTGAAAATGATGATTTTGTCAATTCTGATAAATGAAAAGAATAAGAATTTAATGTTTGGGAAAAAAATTTTCTTGATTTAAGGTAGCACGAATTTCGAGAAAAAATATTAAAATAATAATAAAAAAAATTTATGACAAGTTTTCAAAAAATTGATCGTTTTATCGATTCGGACTTAGGTAAAAAAAATGAGAATTCAGAATTGAAAAAGGCGTAAGGATATTTTAAATACACCTACAGATATTATTTATTTGAAAAAAAAATAAAGCGAAAAAAATCCGAAAATAAAATTTTCAAACTAGTGGTTGCACCAAGTTTGAATTCCCCGCTCTAATACCACTTGTTGGATCGAGAAAGACCGATAGAGGGGGGGGTGAATATCGGAAAATGTTCGGATTTAAAAGAAAGAGTAAGTGCGCGGCGGAATAAAATCAAACAACGCAAACACCAAGGTTTTACTTGGTTCGGAGCCTGGGTCGACTCCTACTCCAAGGCCCACGGTCGTTGACCGTTTACTTTGAGCAATTCTATAGTGCGCAAAACGGTTACAAAGTGAGATTACAAAATTATTGTAATAGAAATATACACTTTGTTTTACCAACTCCCGGTGTAGATCGAGTTTCGGTGCAGTGGGAGGTTGACGGCGCTTCGTTCTTGAGTCGGGAAGTTTCCGGAGCAGAGCGCGGTCGTCAGAGCGTTTGGATGCGTTGAATGAAAGCNAGAATTTAATGTTTGGAAAAAAAATTTTCTTGATTTAAGGTAGCAACGAATTTCGAGAAAAATATTAAAATAATAATAAAAATTTATGACAAGTTTTCAAAAAATTGATCGTTTTATCGATTCTGACTTAGGTAAAAAAATGAGAATTCAGAATTGAAAAAGGCGTAAGGATATTTTAAATACACCTACAGATATTATTTATTTAAAAAAAAATAAAAGCGAAAAAAATCCGAAAAATAAATTTCAAACTGTTGGTTGCACCAAGTTTGAATTCCCCGCTCTGATACCACTTGTTGGATCGAGAAAGACCGATAGAGGGGGGGTGAATATCGGAAAATGTTCGGATTTAAAAGAAAGAGTAAGTGCGCGGCGGAATAAAATCAAACAACGCAAACACCAAGGTTTTACTTGGTTCGGAGCCTGGGTCGACTCCTACTCCAAGGCCCACGGTCGTTGACCGTTTACTTTGGGCAATTCTATAGTGCGCAAAACGGTTACAAAGTGAGATTACAAAATTACTGTAAATAGAAATATACACTTTGTTTTACCAACTCCCGGTGTAGATCGAGTTTCGGTGCAGTGGGAGGTTGACGGCGCTTCGTTCTTGAGTCGGGAAGTTTCCGGAGCAGAGCGCGGTCGTCAGAGCGTTTGGATGCGTTGAATGAAAGCTGTTGAAGCTGGGGTCGAGGGGTGCTATTTATAGCCCCTAGGGCGCCCTGGAACGTCGGGGGCGCCCAGCCACGTGTCATCCGATCCGTGCTTCACTCCGATCAAGCGTTATCCCACCGGAATAGGGATGAGGTTTGACCTCTGGGGCGCCCTGGTCGCTGAGGGCGCCTTGGTTGACCCGGTCTTCTCGGCTGGATAGAGTTAATCGCCTTGACTGGCTTAGGCGCGAAGCGCCTTGGCTCCTGAAGGCGCCTTCGGCGCTGAGGGCGCCCTGGTGACGAGGGCGCCTTAGCTGCTGAGGGCGCCTTGCCCAGTAAGCAGCCGAAGCCCATTTTACTTCGCTTGGTTCTGGTTCACCTTGAGGGCGCCTTGGACACTCAGGGCGCCTTACTCAGCTATTGCCTCACTCCTTTGAGGCTTTCTGAGTTGCAGACACACGTTCCTTCGGTCCTGCATCAAGGGTTAGTCCAAAACACAATGAAATTAATTATTTTATACAGCCTTAGCTGTCTTGGTTCTGACTTTGGTCTCCAAAATGGAGTCCTAGGTCGAACCGACGCCTAATGTTCCCTCAAGGGGAACGCGTCCTCACCTACTCCTCTCGGGAGAATTTACCTGGTGCCAACCGGATCCTCCAGTTGGACTTTTGCCCAGCAGCCCTTCGCCAGGTCTTGAGTTTCGCCCAGCAGCCCTTCGCCAGGACTTGGTTTTTGCCCAGCAGCCCTTCGTCAGGTCTTGAGTTTCGCCCAGCAGCCCTTTGCCAGGACTTGGTTTTTACCCAGCAACCCTTCGCCAGGTCTTGAGTTCCTGACAGCCCATCGTCAGGTGCCTAGCATCCCTTTGCTAGGACTTGGTTTTTGCCCAGCAGCCCTTCGCCAGGTCTTGAGTTCCTGACAGCCCATCGTCAGGTGCCTAGCATCCCTTTGCTAGGACTTGGTTTTTGCCCAGCAACCCTTCGCCAGGACTTGGTTTCCTAACAGCCCATCGTCAGGTGCCTAGCAGCCCTTCGCTAGGACTTTGTTTCCTGCACTCTCAAGCAGCATTGTTAGACAACAAATAACCCTTAACTTTGAATCCTTTGCCAATATCAAAACAAGGTTCGATCTGGTGCTTCCTGCACCAACACAGAACACTTAACTTGACTAACCCTAGCGAAAACTACTGTTTATAACAGTTAGTAAGTAGCTAATTGGGTTAGACAGGACCCTAAAGAGATAATCGAAATTGGTTTGGTTCAGTTTTGATTTGGTTCAGTACAGCACATTATTTTGATATATCGTTATGCAGTTTATATTTTTGCTATACTGCTTTGTTTTTGATATATGGCAAAGGTGGAGAGATAGGAAAGGAGAGAAGTTTTTTAAAAAAAAATTCAAAAGAAGCTTTTTAAAAAATTTTCAAAATTCTAAAAACTTTATCCTTTCTTCAAAAAGTACTCAAGCTAAGTTGTTTAAAAACTGCTTTCAAAATATTTAAGCTAAGTCTTTCAAAACTGTTTTTAAAGTATTTAATCTATTTTTTTCAAAACAGTGTCAAAAGTACTTGATCTAAATTGTTTTCAAAATTGATTCTAAGTACTTGACCCAAGCAGTTTTCAAAAGTATTCTCTAAGTACTTAAACTGAAGCTATGTTCAAAATATCTCTAAGTACTTATTTCTAAACTTCTCTAATATAAAACTTTCTAAGAAGTACTAAAGAGATTGAAAACTTTTAAAAGTGCTTCCAAGAACTTAAAAGATGTTTTAGAAAATCAACTACTAGGTTATTTTTCTAAATTTCTAAGTATAAAAATTTCTTTTGTGCCCAATCAAAATGTATTTTTGGAAAATATTTTTTATAACTTCTTTTGAAAAATCTTCTATGTATTGAAAAATTAATTTCATTATTTTGACTTAGAAATTTTTCAAACCCAACGAGCCTTTGAAAAACCTAGGAGGAGATTCCTACCAGGGGGAGGAAACTAAATATCAATTGTTTCGATTAACTTAACTTTTTGAATCGGGTTGCCATAAATCAATAAGGGGGAGATTGTTGGTGCAGGTAGCACCTAAGTCGAACCTAGATTTTGATAATGGAAAAGGGTTCAAAAGTTAAGATGTTATATTGATCTAACATGTTCACTAAGTGTACAGGAAAAGAATCCCTAAGTACACTAGGCACGAAGTCCTGGTCAAGGACTGGGCACGAAGCCCTGGCAAGGAGCTGGGCACCGAAGACCTGCTCGGAAGGTGGGCACGAAGTCCTGGTCGAGGACTGGGCACGAAGCCCTAGCAAGGAGCTGGGCACCGAAGACCTGCTTGGAAGGTGGGCACGAAGACCTGGTCAGGTGCATCGGGCAAAAGTCCAACCGGAGGAGCCGGTTGGCAAAAGGTAAACTCTCCTGAGAGGAGTAGGTGAGGACGCGTTCCCCGTCGAGGGAACAGTAGGCGTCGGCTCGACCTAGGGTTCCATTTTGGAGACCCAAAGTCAGAACCAAGACAGCTAAGGATGTATAATCATAACATATTCTTGTTTTATTGTATTTGCAACTAACCCTGGATGCAGGACCAAAGGAACGAGTCTCTGCAACTCAGAATGCCTCAAGGGAGAGAGGCAGCAGCTGAGTAGGGTGCCCCGGAGGTCCCGGGCGCCCCCAAGGTCAAGGCAAAGTAGTAAACAAAAAAGCGCTTCAAAGGCTTACTGGGTCAGGGCGCCCCCTGTGTCCCGGGCGCCCCCTGTGTCCCGGGCGCCCCAGCGTCTCGGGCGCCCCCAGTGCCCAGGGCACCCTGGGTTCAAGCCAACGAAGTGAACTGGCCGAGAAGCCAACAAACCAAGTCAACCGGGGCACCCCCAGCGTCCCGGGCGCCCCCACAGTCAAACCTCAGCCCTACTCAAGCGGGATAAGGTCTGACCGAGATTATTGCGGATCGAAGGCCACGTAGAGGGTGCCCCCAACGTCCAGGGCGCCCCCAGGACTGCTATAAATAGCCCTCGACCCCCAAGGCTTCTCAACACAGTTTTCCAACGCCAATATGCTCTTCAACTCAGGCGCACTGCTCCAGAAATCCTCCATCTCGAGATTCTAGCGTTGACGACGACCCTACGCACCGAAGAACGATCTACACCGGGCGTCGATAACGAAGAGTCAATTCTTAATTGTATTCTTACTGCACTTACTACTGTACAACTGTTTGTAAGATTTTGCGCGATTATAGTATTGCCCGCAGTAAACGGTCAAGGACCGTGGGCCTTGGAGTAGGAGCCGACCGCGACTCCGAACCAAGTATATCCTTGTGTTTGCGTTTGGTTTTTGTGTTAATTTTTCGATGTGCATTCTCTCTCTAAATCCAAAAATGGTTTACGATATTCACCCCCCCCCTCTATCGTATTCTCTCGATCCAACATATATATCCATCCAGTATGAATATATGATCCCACCAAGCTGGGATTGTCTAATCAATCCTAAACCTAATAGTGAATACTAAAAGTAGGATAGCTCTAGAAAGATATACCTCTTGCTGCCTGGAGATGTCCCATTGCCGCCAAGTCCCAGAGTACAAATCACTTCGTGAAAACGACTCCGAAAATTTGAAATGTACTCGGGTAGACTCATCTAACCCGAGCTCCGACACCCATCGGGTAGGTATTGTTGGATGGGGTGGACCGGCTAGAGGGGGGTGAATAGACGGTTATGAAAAATAATGGAGATAACACTCGTCTTAAAAAAACTTGGTTGCAACTGGAACGTTGCTTCCAAGGCGGTTAACGCTCAAGTAGAACTCCTTCAGGCGGAGAAGCCTTTACAGTTATAGCACTGAAGACTTAGAGAGATTACAATTAAATCGATTGAATGATTGAAAAGGTTGAAACTCTAAGCCTATTTATAGCCTAAGAGAATAAATTTGGATTGTTGATTGTTGAGGAATTTTCTCTTGGTCGTTGATCCATGGATGTAATCTGGATGGTTGATCTTGGATGGGATTAACCTGCATCCATTGGATCTGATTAAAGGATAAGGCTTTATCCTTTATGAGATAAAGGAATTTTTATCTTCTGCTCGAGATTACAATTGTAATCTCCAAGTAATAATATCGGCAAGAACAAACTATCTTTGACCTTTATCCCAACTGGTAAGCTTGGTCGCATCTGCTCTGAAGGTCTTGGGTTCAATTCCTCTTAGCAACAATTTAATCATTCTTTTTCGGGCGACTAGCCTTTTGGTTCTTCGTCTTCTGGGTGATTTCCGGCCAACTGGAGTTAGGCTCACCCGAACCCGACTTCGGCCTTTCGCCCCTTGAGCGTCCTTCCTCTCAGCTTCTCGTCCCTTGGACACTGCGCGAGTCCTTCTCGCTCCACCGGTGTACTCTTCCGCAGCTTCCGCATCCCTCGGATTGTACCGAGCCCGTCGGCTCACTTTCCCGCACAATCCTTCTCGTCCGCTACGTCTTACGCTCGACTTCCTCTGTACCTAAGCTCCTGCACACTTAGCAGAGGGATTAAACATACCAGGACCTAACTTAACCTGGTTGATCACATCAAAACTTACCGGGGCACCAACAGGTATCAGATTTAACTCCGACAAATCCGTAAATCAAATACGCAACGCAAACCTAAAGTCACAAACCCCCAAGGTATCCGACAACCTGGGCTCTGATACCAAAATAAATTAGTATTAAATAAAATTCGGAAAGTCTGAAAAACACAAAAAAAATATGTAGGCATCGTAAACTTGGCTCTGATACCAAAATAAATTGTCATCAGATAGACACCAAAAATCCACAAGTCCCCAAGGTATCCGACAACCTGGGTTCTGATACCAAAATAAATTGTCACGCCCCGAGACCATTGGAGCCGCTAATCCAATATAAAATTGGACAACATCTTGATAACCATCATTTTTATTGATTATTTTAGGCTCTAAAATCCATGTTTGATCCATATTTTATATGCTTAAGTTTGCAATTGTATTAGGTTTCATGTATTCCCCATATTTTGGCATTTAATTCAAATCCTTGTATATTTGGGATATTTTTTGGCACTAAATTTGAATATCATTTTGTAGGCTTCAATTGATCATGGACCTAGATCAAATCGGGTCAGACTTGAGTCAGCATTGGAACCAGATCAAAGGGATCAAGCATCGGATTATTAGGAGCCGTCCATTCCAGAGAACGGCTAGATCTGAGTCATCGGTCAACTTCTGGTCAATCCGAGTTCAAGATAGAGCCAATCATGACCATAGATCAAGATCTGAAAATTTCAGCTAAATCAGAAGTAATCTGACCGTTAGATCAAGCTCAAGATTTATGGACCATCCATTCAAGAAAAGGGAAGATCTGGACCATCCGCCACTGATCTGGTTAATCCAAGCTGGGAACAGGTAGATCAGGACCATTGATTGGGATCTGTGAAGTTTGGTTCAAATCAGAAGAGATCCGACCGTTGGATGAAGCCAAATCGATCTCAGCCATTCGTTGCTAATTTCCTTTTGATGCTGTGAGCCCTGAACTCAATTGGCTTGGTTTGGCTGAACCATGTGCTGAACTTAACTTCTGGGCTCTGGCTTGGCTGACCGAATCACTGAACCTGGACCGAACAGAGGCTGAACCCAAATGCTGAGCTAAATGCAGCAGTGACTGGACTGAACTCAAGCTCTGGTTTGGCTGGCTGAAGCTGGGTTAAACTCAGGGCTGAGCTTTGAGCTTTGGGCTGAGCTGGGTTGAGAATGGATCGAACTCAAGCTAGGGTCCTCTGGATCAAAGAGGCCGACTCGACCGGTTCGCGAGGAAGAAAAGGGGAAAGCACGCGATTCCGACGGTATCGACTTCATCTTCTCCACAGAGAGGCGATCGGGGAGAGGCGATTGAGACGAGGGGGTTCCTGTCTCAGATCATCTTCTTCACCTTCACCACCGGCGGTTCTCCTCCACCATCATCGCCGCCGGCCGGTAGTCCATCTCCATCTCTTCTCTTTCGGGGTTCGGAGAGAAGCCAGCCATTTCCACCGCACGCCACCGTACGCCGACCACAAGCTAGGGCTCTGGGGGTTCCGAGCCCTAGTCGATCTTCACCGCCGACGATCCTTCACCACCAATTTAGCAATTTTTACTTCCAGTAGTTGTTTTCCTTCAGCAGAGTTCTTTCGCAACAGTTTCATCTTCAAAGCAATTTCTTACAGCTTTTCTTCAGCAATTTCTTACAGCTTTTCTTTAGCAATTTCTTCATTTCTAGTACATTTCAATTCCAGCAGCAATTTCTTCTCCACAGCCGTTCTTCAGATCCAGTAGCCGGTAGAGATCCAATTCCTTCGCAGCTTCTCCATCCAAGCCGAGTGGCAGCACCTCTTCAACAACTACGGGCAGCAGACTTCATTCACAGCCAGCAGCCACTTCCTCTTTACAGCAAATTTTGATTATTGTGTTGAAATTTGAATTGTTTTGAGTTAATTGATGATTGTTTGTGATTGATAGTTAAATGTTTGTATTAGATGGATCTTCCCTTATTCGAAAGGCACGTACCTTTGTCATTTTAATTCATGCCCATATGTTGTTTGATTAAATGCCTCTTCGAAATGATTACTGTCAATTGGTTGATTAACTCTTGTTTTGTATTGCTTTTCCATTACTTTAAGTCTCATGTCTTCATTTAAATGCAATTAAGTTAGGTTAAATTAGATTTCTTTCATGCTATAGGTTTTACTCCATGCTTAGGTTTCATTGATGCCCTATTTCTTGAATGCTTCTTTTACATTGCCTTTTCTTTTCTGCAATTGTAGTTAGGTTAATTTAGATTTCCTTACCTGCATTGTTCTTCCTTAATTAGAACTAGATTTCATATTTGCTCTGCTATTTATTTCGTAGTCCTAGCTCTTAAATCCAAAACCCAGTTTCATATCCAAAACCTAAAAGCAATAAAATACGATTCTGAGAATTATCATGTACCAACTACATTCGTTGGGAGACAACTCGAGTTACTCTATGCTACATTAGTTTAGAGGAATTCGATAATTAAATTGTATTTGAAACCGTGACACGACTGAAACGGTTATCACATCTCCCCTGTCCGGCGGACAATTTACACAAATATACAACACACACAGTTTATAAATTAGACTCAGGCCTCAAAACAGATATATATAAAGCATAAGATAATGAAATACCACAATACTGAAACGTAGAACTCACCTGAGCTGCCCCAGGGCAGGCGCGCAGCAAAGCAATCAACACATAGTCCAACAGAGGACTCAAAAATACAATACCATACGAATAGAACTCGAATACAAGTCCACGATATAAAAAAACGAATACAACGCATAAAGAAGGCCATCGAAAAGAAAACGAACGCAGAAGCACCCAACAACGGAGTTGTAGGGACCAGGACCGGCAACTGGGCTCCTCCGGCGAGCTATTAACTTGAAACAAAAATAATACGACGGGTGGTGAGTACAAATGGACTCTGCGGGTATATAGAAAGATATGCATGACAGAAAAGTAGCTAAAGCAGCTATATAGAAACAACAGGATACAGTCTCCATAATAATATCAGAAGTATACATAACTGAAATAATAAAGGACTGTACATACTAGAAATCAGTCTATCATGATCATAATAGGACTCGTACCATACGAGCAAGTGCAGGGTCAACAAACCATACCAAAAGTACATCATGTATGTGCATGTCAAACAAGTGCAGCAAGTAAATGCAGCAAACACAATCAAAGCACAAATGCATCATATGCACATGATGCAATGTCATGGTCACCCCCTAACACCTGTCAAGCCACCGAGACAGGCGATACTGTGTCGGCCGAGTGGGTAGAGCGGTGACACTGTCCGCACTCTGCCATCACTGCTCCTGAGTGACTGAAAGGACAGGATGCTGGTGGAGCTATCGCTCCGCCCCATGTATATATAGGGGAGATATCTCTCTCATCTTCTCTGGTCTATGGGAAGAGAAGGGATCTCTGCCTGCTACCACGCTCCGAAATCACTACCCTGAGTGGACGAGCGGAGCAATACAGAGCAAATGCACACACCCAGCGGTATCCACTAACCCATGAGTGGTCGTGTGTGCATATCATGTGTCGGAAGACGATAGGCTCAACCACAAGGGAGTCGCTGATCACCGGCATGCAACAGTGCAGCTATGGTGCATAACTAACACATGCAACCCCTACCAGGTCATCGACACATAACTCAACCAATCATACACAGGTCGTAAGTATGCATCATAACCCAATCAATCCTATGTCCAGACACATGTGCAAGTATGACTAGAATCAACCAATGCAACCATACAATGGTATGCTAATCCCTATCCACATACTCATGCTCATACCAATGCTATACAGAATCAAAATAACAAATAAACAAGACTGTATAGAAGGAAATTCAGATCATATCCAAGGTCAAGCATAAGTATCAAGCAGGATAACAAAACGGTAGCAGATAAAGGTCAATATCAACATATTGCATATATATAACAACAGTCATGCATAAAGATAAAGTGGATCTACAGATACAAGCAAGAAGTACTCGCCTCCAAATAGGTGATGTCCGTATCAAGCAGTAAGAACCACCCGCCAATAATAAGCAGCAATAAATCCAATCAAGCTCTTGTTTCATGGATGTATTTAATTAGCTATTACCCAGATATGATAACTAGCTAATTAATCCCCAAGCCACCAAGGTTAACCTAATCATTTCCATTTTTCAGTTAATCTTATCCAATTAACTGATTGGTTCTTAATCAGCCCACGTAATTAAGATTTAGGTTTCGGTTAACCCCAAATACAAACACCAAGATCTACCCATTCAGTTGCATATCCACAAAGAAAAACCCATCCACCTCAGAGCCTAATATCAAAGGGCAACAACCAAAGGCCGAATCAAATAGCTCAGATTATGGCAGAAATAACAGCACAAGCAATGTTGAGCAGGGGTTTAGACATCACCTTATGCAACAGGAATTCCTCAAACACAAAGCTTCTCTAACCGAGCTAAGACCACAAATTCCAGATCAAACTGGAATCACCACAATTTCTCCACACAGCAAAGTTCAAACTCTAATCAATAGCTTATATACTGATCAAGGATAGGACAAAATCAGAAAATCTACTACCTAGCTTTTCCCAAAATCGATACAAGCACATAACCTTTCCTGTGTTGATACGCACGCAGTCTTTCTCCGCAGAACCCTAGATCCCTTCCAAGGAATCGCGCGCCCAATCTCAACAGGGAAGAACTGGGGCAATCCCTAAATCAGGATACAAGTGGTATCACCATTAGAGCACTAGATCGAGATCATTCCCAGCTACCTCAATTCACAATATCCCGAACATACCGAGCCCTAACTCACCTCAGGTGGGCTTTGCCAACTCGATGAACTCGTCGGCTGAGGACACCACCGCGCTCCCAAATCGCCGAAGTGAAATCTCTAGCTCCCGTTCACGTGAGAGTTTGAGGATCGAGGGATTTAAGCTCAACGCTGGCTGGATTCTCAAGATAGGGTTCGCCGGTGGGAGGGAAGCCGAAGGAGGCGATGTCGTCGGCTCTCGTTCGGGAGAGGAGGCTGCTCGCGTTTGGGCTTGGGTGCGGGCGAAGGAGTCGCTGCTGTGATCGGGCCGAATGGGGTTAGGTCAAGGCATATAAGAGAGGGGTCATTTTGCACTTTAGTCCAACAATTTGTCAAATCGCAAGGCTGCCACTGCTTTTAAACTTAATTGCGTGTTAGTCCTTGTAACTGTTTGTTTTATTACATTTTGGTCCCTAAATTTGTGTCCAAGGACTTGGAAACCCTAGAACCTACTTGGTGACCCTCCGGAAATTTTCCGGAACCTACTTAAAATTATCGGATTTAACAAAATCACCACAGGCTACAGTGTGGTCGGGCCATCGGGTACCGATATCATCAGTGGTGAAGTCGCCACGTGTCTCCGTCCCGCGATTTACCCTCGTTGACCAGTGGGGACTCTCGTTGAAGGCTGTGGGGTAGGGTCGGTCAGCCAAGTGGATTAGTCGGGCGCAAGCCTGGATACCCCTTGTAAATAAAAAAACCCCCGTACAATTACTAACTATGCTAACTCGCAAGGGTTCATGAACAATATTCATAAATAATACTCATAAATACTGTTCATCAATAAAACTTTTATTAACATGTTATATAAATAAAGAAACTTTTAAAATTAAAAAAAAATATTATCAAGCTCAATAATCAATCAAATAAGTTTAAAATATAAAAGTTTCAAACAATCAAATAAGTTTGAATTAAAAACTCGATAACATCTAAATGAATTAAGCTCACGCTCATGAAAAAGAAACCAAGTCAAATATGAACAATCATTTCAACTAGGGGTGTCAATTCAGGTGAGACAGGTTTGGGCCAAGTTGAAACAAAAAATTTAAAAAATCCCAACTTAAACCAGAACTTGACCCCGAACCCGAACATAACTCAAAATCCCTAAAATTGAACCCGAACTCAGATAACCTGAATAACCCAATTAAAAGACTTTTTTTTTTTTTGCAATTTTTCTATAATTCTTTATTTGTATCTCCATATTTCATTATTATCATACTAACTTTAATATTGATATACATAAAAATATTTAATTTTTAAAATAAAATTTAATTTAATCTTATAAAAATCCACTAAACTATAAACTTATGTCAATCCGAATCCAATATAAAAATCTCCTAACTCAAATCCAATATTCTTCAAGTCGACTTGGGTTGAGTTGCTAGGTAGGATTATTTTTTTGACACCCTTAATTTTAATAGCCTGATTCATTTTAGGTTAAATAAACGTGTACATTACAGAATTTGACTTACTTTGGCTCGTTTACCGCCATAATCACAAATTAAAGTTTACCCGTAATTATTGAATATAAATTGTTAAATGAGTAAAAATATTAGAAAACACACACCAAAAAAAACCTAATTGAATATGTAATAACGTTGAACCCTCAATGCTCCGGCGAGGCCTAACTAGATACCGGCCCCTTGCCGGAGGCAAACAACTCCGCCGCCCACCTCCTCTGCCAAGCTTGGCAGCTAACAGTCGACTATCCTCGCCGGCTCCAGCACCACCAGTGTCTTTCCGACATGAATTGGAGGAAAAAATTATCAGCTAGATAAATAATATTCTCAAATTAGGAATCAAATGCTAAGCACAGGTACTCTGATGCTTCTTCGCATTCCTCCTTACGTAGAACACAAAGCTACATGGTTTGGTACATTCGTGTTGCTTTGCAACAAGATAAGAGATTGAAGAACTTGTTAATTAATACAGATAACCTTAGCTAAAATCACTGAACGTCTCTGTACTGCTTGAGAAAGCTTCTTCAACCTGTTGCATCATTACGCAACATCGACATGAAGAACACTCAACGAGGAAGCAAGCTTGCTGTCATCTCCAATCAAATGGAGCTTGGACTGTATCGTCTCGGCGATCTTTGTTCCCTCTGTGTCTCCTGTGGGTATATCTACATGCTTTGGTAGTAAGGCATACCCACGGCTTGGTGCATTGTTCTTGATGTAGCTGTATAGCTGTTGGTGGAAGGGATGATCCAAGGAGTAGCAGTCACCAGCTCCAGCAGAAGAGACCCGAGACGAGCTGCCATTTCTTTCGCTTTTACAGAAATGAGGAAGGCAAGCATAGTCCATAATCTGCAGATAGGATGTAAAATAGAGAACGAAATTAGAGAACGATCGCAGACGAGTTTTTATACTTGATAAATTGCAGAAGTTTTCTCATGTTATAGAGAGAGAATAACTGAAACCCCTCACCTTCAACAACTCATCTCTGCCACAGCCATGAAGTACTTGTACCTTTCTTCTCGTTCGCTCTTGCAGAAGAGGCTTCACAACCTTAGCAAGCATCAGATCAAAGGAAAGCATCGTCTCATCTTACTCAGACTAGATATCACTCAGAAAATCCAAATTTGCTAAAATTAAAAAATATATGTACCTTCCAGCAAGCTGTGAACACATATGGGGCATTAACTACATAGTAAGTTTGTGTCTTCTCTGGATAATTTAGGTCATCGATAGTAGAGATCATCGTCATTATCTGAACCAAGATCAAGCCATCTACATGTAATTCTAACAAAGCACAGTAGGACATGGGAACAAAATCTAAATGCAAAAGTTGTGGTCATATATGCACTTAATGCCTTAAAGATGTGAAGCAACAAAATTTTTAATCCTTCAATGGGAATGAACGTAAAATATCATAGACAACTCAAGATACATGTATCACTGTGTCATACACCAGATGGCAACTTCATCAATGACCTGAACCATGAAGGGAATAAATGATAAACGAGATTATTCCTAACATTGCAGTATTTTACAGAGAAGGCCTCATGTAAAAGTAGGATCATAGATATCTTGAACATACACTCGAATTTCTTTTCTCCAGATGATATTTTTTACTTTAATATGAAGTATTGCCTGGTTATTATGTTTGACACCGAAAGGTATAAAGACAAACAGAAGTAACAATTCCAGCATTTAAAGCGAAGAGTTTCAGATAGGATTTAGAGAACTCTGCAGTTATTTTTAATCACAACGAGTACTTTTGGATTTTTCAACTTCATAGCTTGTTAATAAATTTAAATTTGGAGGAGAAAAGAATTGTACCTTGAGAAGGCTTAGTGCTGAAAGCCTCAGACCAGTCATATCTAGAACTTTCACACACTTTCCGATATGCCGGCCATACTTTTTAGTTGCCGCAGGCTAACAGAGAAACACAAAATGAAAATTAAAATGACGTACATGCAAGAAGCATGTAATTTGTTGAGAACTGCTACTTACCAATATTACCCTATCCCTGTATTCATTAATTTGAATGTGTGACTGCACATAATAATTTACCTGATAGATGTGGAATTAGATATAATGCAAAAGGACTATGATAAGCGAAATAACTTTCTGAAAGTTCTCTTGTGCAAAATTTAATCAAATATAATCAGTTTGTTTGTTGGCATCAAAATGAAGCTAGCATCCTAACATGGTGTCTAATCAAAGAGAAGTAGCTCGTGTAATATTTGGTTCTTGAGAAATAATTGAATGTGAGCTTTTTCTTGTCATTCCTTAAATGAATTTATCCTTCTAAATACCAAGGCAGTAAATAGTAAGGAAAGAACCAAGGTCACAAGAGATTGGCAAGGGCATACTATATAAGAAATGAGACATCAAATTATTTGTTTAATAAGAACGTTAATTGAATACATGAACATGACAACCATACCGATGCTTTGTCAAATGTGCTGAGTCCGACACCAAGTGCAAAAACAGGAAGACCCTGTAGTAGATGTAACTTGAAATAAGCTATTTAATTATATTTTTCTGATATAAATCACAAAAAAAGACAGATATAGAGCCGAATATAATGTCCTCCAGGCATTTCTCGACCACAAACAAGTAAACCAAACTAATTTTTACTAGGCGAGAACATTTCAACGCATTGCTTTTAAATATGCCCAAGAAGGAAGATGATCTAATTCATCTATGCTATGCAAGATAACTGTGAGAATATATACAAAGATTCCATTAGAATCAAGAAAGAAGGTTCTTGGATAAATCCATAAATTCAAATCCAAGAAACTGGGATCTAGTGCTTGCTGACAACTCAATAATCATAAGTTGCTGATGAACTTAAACAACCCCATTTGTCAATATAAGTCAGAACATATGCATAAAGGGTACGTGTTAGTTTTTCTAGAACAATATATATATTTTTTGACATGCTAGTGAAAAGTTCTACAATATGAACTTCAATATAAGAAACCAAGTAGGGGTGGATGTGGCTGCAAATGACCAGAGATATTCAGAAAAAATCAAACAACAAAGAAAAACAGGTAAGTTTTAAAGAAATATGTTGTAAATTGCCACAGCTTGGCGATGAGCATTTGCTTCAAATCCCAATCTATTCTGAAATTTCAACTTGGCATAGTTCTTAAAATCTCAACCATAATATACTTTTTGCTCCTTTTCTTCTTCATAAACTGATATGTTTCATCTACTTTAAGCTGCTCTTCACGTAACTAGTTTCCTTAATCATCTTCAAGATATGCTTGAGCACAATACCAACACCAAGTTTGGGAATTTGATCCTTAGTGCTGAATAACAAGATAATTAAACAAAGACAATAAAAATAAAAATTAAAAAAAAATCCATAAGCAATGATAGAAGACTATTGATTACAAAATGGGATATTTTATGCCATAGAAAGTGTTTTATGATTGCACCAATAAAGAAGCTAATAGTTAAAGATGTTTAACTGAAAGCATGTGGTGTTGTAGCAATATAATAGGAGAGGAAGGTTGTTCTAGATACAATTACGCAATACCTCTTTCGTGTAGCCTGACAATCCTACAAGCTGTGAATCTCGAATTCCTCTGTATAAATCTGCTGGAATTATAGGCTTCTGTGCTCAGAAAAGCTTGAGTTAGATCAAATAATCTTACTGTTGGTAAAGCTATGCATCAAGTGATAAGTACATGTTTATGCTACCTTAGTGACACAAAGAACAGACACTAGGCATCCAAGTTCTCGTATATAAGTTTGTGTTCTAAAATTGTGCATACATAGACATATTATTGTATTTGAAATATCCTAAATTATATTTTGATCGATCAAATTTTGAATATATTCTAGGAAAAGTTTGTTTCTGTCCAACTAGTTGATTGTGGATCGTTCAACATTTAAGGTTGAGGTCCAACTTACAAGAAAATGGTAACCGACAATAGGAAATAACAAATACCAATGATAGTCAAGAATATTTCTTTGTATATACATTCTATAACCCCTTACAAATTTGTTATAGTTTTGACAAAAAAAACAGCTTAACAAAGAAATGAAATTTAAAATAGCCATTTCAGCAACAGTAACTCACACACAAGATGCCATCAATATGATTTTGTATCCTCCAATTTAAGCAATCCATCAGCTGTTACAGGAGAATTGTTATTATTTTTATTGCAGACAGAAAAAGGTAATGCCAAAGAAAACATGGACAAACCATCTTATGTGCTTTGGAAACACTCCACTCTCTAGCCTTAAGAAAGCGCATGAGTGTCGCTGTTGGGTATCCCTGGTGCATATTCTACATATGAAACTATCCGTCAATAAATCAATCATCCTGGTAAATAATTCATGAATCTCATGCTCCTAGTGGAAGTGCATTTCCACTTTTTTTTATTTGAATAGCCATTTTAATCCAATAAAAAGAACCAAGTAAGATGTGATGAACAAATCTGAAAAAAAAAACAAATACAAATTCGCCCTACCAGCATGGGTACATGAAAAAGTTTTAGGAGTGAAGCAACACATTCCACATTGTTGATAAATGGAGAAAAGAATTAAAAACAACAACTTTGCTTTAGGTTGCACAAATCCAGGTATCATAAGGCATTTGGTGTATGTTGGCTAAAAAGTAAAAGAACGCTGACTCTGATAAGTCCAATCCACCAATAGGATGAAACACATGATGATGAAGCAGAAAGCTAAGTGCTTGTGTAGCTGCTAATAACTGTGTGTAAAATGATTGCAAATACTAAGTTGCCACATCTAACAGATCATTTCATGCTTGCTTTGAATATTACACATTGAAATGCTTAGCATCTCTGTTCGACAAGTCACAAATCCATTGACAAAAAATACAACATTCTAGATAAATTCTTTGTAACTATTAACTAGAATGGTGTCACAAACAACATAAAAGGATGCAGTAAGATCATGAAGAAGTACATGAGTTGCCATTGGTAATCCATGATCAACTAAGTTATGCTTATTTAGGAGCAAGTTTTGAATCAAAACCTTCACTAGCACGCAAAGTTAAGAACTTCATATGCAAAGGATGAAACTGGGAAGGGACCTATAGAAATTAAACACTAATAGCATGTGAATGACATGACCAAGACAAACAGCCATCTTTTCCAGCATCTTCAGACTCTAGACTTTATGCTTTTGGAGAAACATAATACAAATTACGATCTAAGTTTTCTTCAGATGCAAATGCCTAAAAAAGCATCTTGGTTCAGATCCTGCCACTGGTATCATTATTCTCCTAAAAGGATTTACAGTCATTATAAAGCGCCGTCACCCAGAATGATCATCCTAGACTACACTAAATAGAAACAACCGAAGGGGAAAAAAGTCAAAAACATACACGACATATTTAATCACAACGCCGCTTTCACATGGCTGATTAGCTCAGAGGGCATGTTTCGAGAAACCATTCGTATAAGACATCAAGATCCACAAAAATACCATATCTGTTCCAAGAATCAAATTCAACGAAGCGAAAGGGATTCTTCTTTTTTTTTCTTAAAATAAAAAATCCACATTTCGAATGTTAGAAGAATCTTAATACCTTAAACGTAACCTTGAGCAGCCCATCCACTGTAACAATTCAAACAGAAAAAAGAAATACTAAAGAAATCAATATGAAGCAAAACTATGCGAAGAAAATATAGTTAAGAAGACATCGACGCAGAATCGTTAGGAAAAGCAATGACCTTGCTCCATGAGAGCTGCCAGCTGCTGGATGGCCTCCTGGGAAGTGACCGCCATCGTAGTTGGGGAAAAGGAACTGGGAGTGGTGGGAATTAGGGCTTGCCGATGAGATTGGAACAGAAAGGAGAAGAAGACTTGAAAAAGGAGCGTCGTCCTCTCTCGGCTACACCCGCGGGGGGCACCTTTTGGATATTTAAACTGAAGAAAATTCGTGTGGAAAAGTAACAATACTTCTAGAGAATTTATTAATTGTTATTATTTTAATCAATTTAAAATTTTCTTGGAATTTAAATTTTTAAAACTATTTTATTTATTTATTTATTTTTCATAATTTAAAAATAGATTATTCAGATCAAGGAGTAATCCTTATTTTTGTTATGTAATAGCAAAGGATTCATAACTAACGTGTATGATATTATCATCTTTTGGTTTGAGAGATAAAGTTAGTGTACTCGTTCTCTCCACGTGTTATCCACAACATCTGAGTTAATAATCCCTATGATTTATGTCGTCTACGCTAGTTCTGGGACGGATTGACAGGGACACTGGAGGAGAGCGAATCGTCTTTTACCACCTCTCTCTCCTCACTCATGAATTTTATAAAAAATTCACATGAAAATCTTAAACTTAAATATATTGTGGTCGCAATTACAATAACTATTCATAATTATAATATGTACAATACAATTTGATAACACTTTAAATAAATAACACTATTTAGTGAAAAAATAATTATGCTCATCATAAGTCTTCATCACAGTCCATCCTGAAATTATGTGAAAAAAAAATAAATCATGAATCAATATACAATCGATATGATTAAGAAATAAGAAGAGTTTTTAAAAAAAAAATTTTAATATAACACTACCAACTATAATAGTAATAACTAAAATAGAAATTGATATCACTTATCTATCACACGTGAAGCCCATCCTAATCCTTAAGACACCCATAATTAACATATTTTATTTAGTGATGGCTACCATGAAAAATTTCATGTGTTTAGATTGAAGGATAAATGTAATCCTTTAGTTGATCATGTTTCATGCCTATGTGTATATATATGCATTAAAGAAAGAGAGCTTAGATTTTTAGTTAACATCAATTATTCAATTTTTTAAATTGATTAATTTAAGAATGATTAATTAGTTTTATAAAAAAAATTTATCAATTATTAAAATAAATCAAAAAATATTCGAGGAAAAATCTCCTTGAATATATTGTAAGTGAAATTTAAATCTTATTTTTTTATTATTTATTAGAGAATCTAAGGGGACGTTTGGTTTGTATTTTTCAGTCTATTTTTCATTTTCATTTTCGATAGAAAATATAATTTTCTGAAAAATATATTTGGTTTGTATTTTCCAATTCTGTTTTCCAAAAAAAAAATATAGCGTTTTTTAAAAAATTGAAGAATGAAAAAAAATTATTTTTTAAAAAATTAAAAAAATATAATTTTTTAAAAAATAAAAATAAAAAATAAAATAAACCAAACGCCACGTAATTATTTCACTGGCATCGGTGCCAAGAGAGCGGAGACTGTTTTGATGCATGCATGGGTCGTACTAGCTAAATAAGAACATATTCCATGCAAAAGCATGACCCACGTGGAGCATTTGTATATACATTTCTTAAATGACGACGACAAATTACTTTTTTTTTTTAAAAAAAAAAAAGCTGGCCCGAACTTTGGCTGCTCTACTTTGACCATTAATCAGATCAGATGCCTACAATGACACCCATCCGCGTCATGGGAGTCTTTGTTTAATCAGCACCTACTGTTTAGAGGACCGGTGCTCCATTTTGACCGTTTGAAAATTGGAGCTGGTTTAGGATTGATTTAAGCGTTTGGTTGACCTGATTCAGCTCAAGTGCATTACACGTCAGTTTTGGATAATGACACCTTTGTAGGGCAAAAATCTAATTAAAGGATATCTCTTTTTTAACAAATCATTAAAAGGATCTCTTACTTTTAATAAATTTATTAAATATTTTATTAATAATCAAATATAATAAATATTATTAATATATAAAAAAACTTATCAAAACACGTAATTTTATATTCAAACGTAGGGTCCGAAATCATAATAGGAAGGCATGAAGTCATATGACTTCAGGCCTGAAATCATTTATTTTAAAAATATTTATTTTATATTTAATTATTAATTGGTCTGAAGTTATTTGACTTCATACCCTCCTAGGATGACTTCAGACCCTGCGTTTGAATCTGAAATCACGTATTTTGATAGATTTTTTTATATATTAATATATTTATTAAATATTTTTTATTATATTAATTTAGATTAATCAAATATAAAAAATTATCTCTTTATATTTTTGAAATCACGTTGAAAAAGATGTTTCTTTTAACTGTGCCCAAGATGCAGTCATATTTAGATATCTTTGTGTGCTAGTTGATACAGTTAGAGAACATAACTGAAAATTATTGGTACTAAGTTTGCACATCAGAAATAACATCTCCTAAGTAAATTCTAAATAGAGATATCAAGTATGGAGAAATCCAAGTATCCTACGTCCATCAGTGAGTTTTCATCGAAACTCACTGATTCATCCTAGAAAACTCCTATTGCAATATAATTCGTAATCATTAGAAGTTTGGATACCAAAATACTATCTCCTAGCTCAACTCTAACTATTGATATTGGATTTTGAGAAATCCAAATATCCTAGGTCCATCAGTGGGTTTTGGCGAAAACCCACTGATAGACCTAAAAATCTCTTATTGCAACATAGTTTATAATTATTAGAAATTTGGACACCAAAAATATCATCTCCTAGCTCAACTCTAACTATTGATATTAGATTTTGAGAAATCCAAATATCCTAGGTCCGTCAGTGGGTTTTGATGAAAACTCACTGATAGACCTAAAAATCTCCTATTGCAACATAATTTATAATCATTAGAAGTTTGGACACCAAAAATACCATCTCCTAGCTCAACTCTAACTAGAACTATTGATATTTTTATTTAATTTACTTACATTTATCCAAGATTGTGTTCAGGCCCTCCTAGCGTGATTTCAGACCCTGTGTTTTAATCTGAAATTATATATTTTGATAGGTTTTTTATATATTAATATATTTGTAAAATAGAAAAATATTTGAGTCCACGTCAGGCCTGAATCATCTAATTTCAGGCCCAACGTGGGTCTGAAATCAAAAATTTCAAGCCCACGCTGGGCCTGAAGTCTTGATTTCAGGCCCACAAGCCTTTTTTTCTATTAATATATTTATTAAATATTATTTAATATATTAATTTATATTAATCAAATATAAAAAATCATCTCTTTATATTTTTGAAATCACGTTGGATGAGATTTTTTTTTACTAAAATATTTTTTCAATTTTTACCTTATATTTTTTAGCCGATTCCATAATATATTATTTTAAAATAAAAAGTCTGAAAAAACATGTTTAAATGACTCGGAATTCGTCACTGAGAAAGAGAAAGACATGCAGTACTTGGCAGGAGGGGTATAAGAGGAAGTTCACTAAAATAAGTGCGCTCTTTGGTAACAATGAAACCATGGTACTCATTTTGGTAAATACCAATTCTTGGGTACACCCTTTGATAAAAAGCCAAATCATTAAAGGATCTCTTACTTTGATTTATTATTAAAAGAGCGCCCCAACCTTTTGTACATTTACCCTTCTATCCCCATCTACGGTTCGTCTGGGTTTAAGGTGTTTACAAATTGATTCATGTTAAACCCTAAATCAGTTGGTCTGCCGGGACAGACGGGAAAAAACCAATATATTTAGAGTTGTGTTTCTCGAAAAAACTCACATTTCGAACCCTCCTTCGAAATCCCATGCTCGCCCTTGACCATCTTTGGATATCGTCTCCACCCCACTCTACATTCAACATTTTATAGATCAGGATTGTTCAAAGAATGACGTAGAGAATAAGTCGATCAACATCAGCAATAATCATTGAAGGATCGTCTTTGGCGTGCTAGAGGGGGTGAATAGCACTTTTTCGTCATTTTAACCTCTACAAAGTTGTTAGTGTTGGTGCAAGTTGCATCAATGATGTTCTCCTTTAAGTGTTTTAATGTTTGACAATACACTTAAGTCAGTGATACAATGAACAGACAAAGGGGAGCAAAGGAGGAGTAACCAGAGTGGAAGAAAAGACCTAGTTAACCTAGGCACTAAGACCTGGTGAATGAAGCTGGGCACTAAGTCCTGGCGAAGGGCTGCTGGGCACCTAGCGAAGGGCTGCTAGGTATCGAAACCCTAAGACCTGACGAAGGGCCGTTGGGCACCTAGCGAAGGGCTGCTAGGAAGTGAAGACCTAGCGAAGGGTTGCTAGGCACCTGGTGAAGGGCTGTTGGGTAAAAGTCCACCCGAAGAACTAGGTGGCAACCGTCTCCTGAAAGGAGTAGGTGAAAGGCGCGTTCTCGGGGGTGGGAACTTGCGCCGGTTTGACCTAGGGTTTTGTGCAAATCTGAAGTCAGAACCAAGTCCTTAAGGTTAAGAATCTGTGTATATGTGATGTGTGTTTGTGTATCTTGCAGGTACCAAGAACCGGAGACAAAGCAGGCAAGTTGCTGAAAAATGGCCGATGGGGCGCCCCCACTGTTGGGGGCGCCCAGAGCAAGGTATCGGGGTGCCCCCAGCGTCCAGGGCGCCCCCAAGAGGCCTATATAAGAGGCCTATATAAGGGGCTTCGACCCCTCTGCTTCAAACACAACTGCCAAGTGTCATTCTGATCACTCTGACTGACGACAACGCGCTAAAGACGAGGCTCTACGACCGGGAGGCTCTAGGAGGAAGTGCACGGCACTTCGGAGGTTCAGATCGGCCGAGCTTCAACTCTGTTTTGTTCGGTTTGCATTTATTATTTCCGTACTTAATTTTCTGTACTTGTGCTTGTAATTGTACACTGTCAGACGGGTTTTCTCCGCCTCCGGAAATTCCGGAAAGGAGACCAATAGTGGACTCACGCCGAGTACATAGGCCTTCGACGTACTGACTTAGGGGGGTCGGGAACCAAGTAAATAAATCCTGCGAGTAATCTGTCTTTTGTTTTGTTCGCTCGTTCTATTGCTTTTCCGCTGCTACTAACTCTGTGTCTAGAACGAACGATAGTTTTCTACAAAGTTACCGAAAAGATTTTAACGGTCGATATTCACCCCCCCCTCTATCGACGACACCGGTCCTACAGTTAGCGCAGCGAAAACAATAATATGCAAAGTAAATAAGAAATAAACAATGCTAACAACTTGATTTACTTGGTATCCACCCCGGACGGGTGACTACTGTTGGTGCAGGAAGCACCATATCAAACCTTATTTTGATATTGGCAAAGGATTCAAAGTTAAGTTTATTTATGATCTAATGTTGTTACTCAAGTGTGCAGAGACAAAGCCCTAGCGAAGGACTGCTAGGCACTAGCGAAGGAATGCCAGGGTAAAAAGCCCTAGCGAAGGACTGCTAGGCACCTGGCGAAGGACTGCCAGGATACAAAGCTCTAGCGAAGGACTGCTAGGCACCTGGCGAAGGACTGCCAGTATCCAAGCCCTAGCGAAGGACTGCAAGGCAACTGGCGAAGGACTGCCAGTATCCAAGACCTAGCAAAGGAATGCTAGGCACCGAGCGAAGGGCAGCTCGGCATCCAAGACCTGACAAAGGACCGTCAGGCAAAAGTCCAACCAGAGGAACGGTTGGCATCAGGTAATTTCTCCCGAGAGGAGTAGGTGAGGACGCGTTCCCCGTCGAGGGAACAGTAGGCGTCGGTTCGACCTAGGGCTCCATTTTGGAGACCAAAGTCAGAACCAAGACAGCTAAGGCTGTATAAAATCTAATAAATTATTATGTTATTGTGTTTTGGACTAACCCTGGATGCAGGATCGAAGGAACGTGTGTCTGCAGCTCAGAAAGCCTCAAAGGAGAGAGGCAGTTACTGAGTAGGGCGCCCGGAGCGTCCCGGGCGCCCCCAAGGGCCATACAAAACAAGTAACAAGAATAATGGTTCGAATACACACTGGGCCGGGCGCCCCCGTGCACCCGGGCGCCCCCGCTGCTCCCGGGCGCCCCCTGCGCTGCGGGCGCCCCCATGCGCATACATCGAACTAGAAGCCTTCGAAGCCAAGAGATGAGGTTTTGACCCGGTCAATACGGGCGCCCCGAATGACCCGGGCGCCCCGGTCAAAGCGGATCCAGAGGATCAGACGCGACCGAGGTTTGTGCGGATCAAAAGCCACGTGGGGGCGCCCCTGACGTCCCGGGCGCCCCCTAGCCCTATATAAAGGGCCCTCGACCCCAGGCTTCCAACAACAATTCTTTAAAACGCCTCAAAGCTCCTCTACGCTCGTGCCTTGCTCAAAAAATGCCTCACCTCGAGCCTACGACGTCCCGCTGCCCCGAAAAAGAGTCGATACACTCCGGACGTCGGTAACGAAGAGCTTAATATTTGTTTGTTATTTTATTGCACTATCTCTGTAATTGAAATTATTGTAATCTATTTGCGCGAATATAGAATTGCCCATAGTAAACGGTCAACGACTGTGGGCCTTGGAGTAGGAGTCGACATAGGCTCCGAACCAAGTAAAAACCACTGTGTCTTTGTGCTGTGTCTCGTATTTTTATTTCCGCTGTGCACTTACTCTTAGTTTTCCGAAAAAGAACGATTTCCGATATTCACCCCCCCTCTATCGGTTTTTCACGATCCAACAAGTGGTATCAGAGCGGGGTAGTTCAAACTTGGTGCAACCACCAGTTTGAAAGTTTTTCGGATTTACAAATTTTTTTTCCTTATTTCTTTTCTTTCTAGTTAATCAACACACTCGATTTTTTTTTCGCCTTTTATTTTAATATAAAAAATATCTGTAGGTGGATTTAAAAAATCCTTACGCCTTTTTCAATTTTGAATTCTCATTTTTTTACCATAAGTTAGAATTGTTAAAATAATCAATTTTTGAAAATTTGTCATTAACTTTTCTATTATTATTTTAATATTAATTTTTCTCGAAATTCGTGCTACTTTAATTCGAGCATTTTTTTAACATTAAATTCTTACTTTGTTATATTAATCAGAATTGACAAAATCAACATTTTTAAAAATTTATCTTAAATTATTTTTATTATTTTATTATTATTTCGCCTCGAAATTCGTGTAAACTCCTTTTTGAACTAATTTTTTTCCCTTCTCCCGCACTACTAATCCAAGACCAAGTCTTGGGACATTTCTATTTTTTTTTGTGTGCGAGATTTAAACTAAATGGCCAATCAAGAATGGAATAGCATTCGTCCACCGCTCTTCTCTGGCGAAAACTTCAGCTTTTGGAGAAGACAAATGGAGTCTCTTCTAAAGGCCCACATGGACTTATAGCGGATCATCCAAACAGGATTCTCTCTTCCCGTAGAAGATGAGTTATCCATCGAATGGGACAAACTGGATGAACAAACCCTCAACCAAATCGAGACCGATGCAAGGGCAACTTCGATCCTACAATGTGGCCTAACCAAGGAGCAACTTGAACTAGTAGGACCATTCAGATGTGCCAGAGAAATTTGGGAGAAACTAACCAATCTACATGAAGAGAGCTCCGAAATTGAGTTAGCACCTGACTGCGAACTCGAGCCAGAGTCAGAAGACGAATTGACTGAGACAAAAATGGTAACCAATTTCGAATCCTTTTTTGAATCACAATTAGATAATCCAACAGATACTATAATGGTCGAGGAAGGTATAATTTCTAGTGCAGGGAAAACTCCAAGAGAACCACCAAAGAAGAAGATTCAACCTGTATCCGAGTCCAACTCAGACTCAGAATTTGACGACAAAGAAGGAGACCGACCCAAACCGGTCCAATTAGCTCGTGATCATTACAAGAGCACTGGAAAAACGATCGGGGAAGGTAAGTTCTCAATATTTGAAAATTCAATATCTATCTCAAATAACATGATTAATATCTCAAATAACATGATTAATTTGTATAAATTAGTTAAGGTTAGTACATTAGAAAACTTAATTCATAACCATGCTAATTTTAAGAACCCAAAGTATTATTTCAATTATGATATAACTTAGATCATTTTTTTTTGTTTGTTTTTTTTAATTAGGATTGATTAGTTTAAGGACTGAACCAACTTAACTGAAATTTGACAACATAGTATTGGGTGGAGGTGAGATGATAGTACGTTAGGGAAGCCAATTCTAATAAGGTCAAGTATACTCTACTTGGTCTCTTTAGACTGGTGAAACTAGCCGAAGCTACTAATCCAAGACCCAAACTAGTTAGATTAGAATTTTCAAAAAGTATTCTTGAAAATGAAATTTCACTAAAAGGCTTTGTCTAGGAAAGGGTTGATGATCCAATAAGGCTACGGCCAAAGAAGGCCTTGTGCCTCGCCAAGACCTGGAAGCCAATTTTTGAAATTCAAATTCAATTTACTCTTTGTTAAATTCGAATCTAACACAAATTTTCAGTTAAATTTAGATTCAAATATCTCTTTTCAAAATAAATTTAAATTGGGGTTAAAAAATTAAATTAACTTTTCGAAATTAATCATGACCTTTTCAAAATAAATCTTTCTATTAAAATATGCATCTCACAAAATAGTTAAGGATATCCTGTTTTGTCACTTAGAAATGGGTGAGATGCTTAGGACCTAAAAGTTGAGTCCAACCCAATCCAATTAAATCTTAATTAAATCAACCCAATCCAATTAAATCTTAATTAAATCAACTAAATCCAATTAAATCTTAATTAAATCAACTAAATCTAATTAAATCTTAATTAAATCAATTAAATCCAATTAAATCTTAATTAAATCAATTAAATCCAATTAAATCTTTATTAAATCAATTAAATCCAATTAAATCTTAATTAAATCAATTAAATTCATTTAAATCTTAATTAAATCAATTAAATTCAATTAAATTTTAATTAAATAAATTAAATTCATTTAAATAAATTTAATCAAATTCAAAATAATTCAATTAATTATTCTCAAATTCAACTTAATTAATTATTCTCAAAATTCAATTTAATTATTGTCAATCATTTATTTTCAAAATTAAAATATTTGTCTCACACAACCCATAAGGTTAACATGCTTGACCACGTAGAACTGGGTGAGACATCTAGGACCTAAAAGTATAATTCACTATGCTTTTAAATGAAAAGGTTTGCAAAATTATCTCTATTTTGTTTTGTCAATTTATTGTACTATAACCTACCTCTTCATTTCTAACATTTTTTTAATATAAAAATTCATGTTAAATATCTCGATAGACTCGTTTTAAATATAATCTAGGGCTTATTTTTTTTGGTCATCGATTGGTCAAAATTGGTCAAAATAGTCAACCCTAGTCAACATAGTCAAACCTGCTCAACACTGAAGCCCCTTAAGGAACTTAGATAAAAGCGTAGACTGTGTCGGATACAGGGGGAGTTTCTTTTAATACTTTTCGAAAAATTTATATTCTTTTCAAAAACCTTATGCTCTAAATCTTACTATCATCTCGATAAGGTTTTCAAAAATTGATATACTACTATGTGTTTGAAAAATTATCATGAATTCAAAATATTTTTTTTCGAAAACTGTGTTATCATTTCAAGTTATGTTTTTAAAAATATATCTCCTTGAAAGTTATCATACTCAGAAGATTGTTCAAAATTATTCTTATGATTTTAATAAACCCTAAAGACACAGAGGAAGGTCCACTTCATGATCTACAAGGACTCCTAAGATGTGTCAAATTTAGGGGGAGTTGGAGTCAAAAGAAGAATTTTTGAAATATTTTTTGGTAATTATTTGTTTTGAAGTTATTAGATAATTCTTATAATTTAAATCGAACCCTAAGAACTCAGAGGAAGAATACTTGTAGTCAACAAGCTTCCAAGGACTGTATCAAGTTTAGGGGGAGGTCAAATTAAAAGAGTTATTAAACATTTCTAAATAATATTTTTTCATACACTATATTTTCAAAATTGTGTTGAAAACATTTGTCTTACAAAATAATATTATTTTAAAATGTTTTTGTGGCTTATAAAATTATTTTTGAAATACTTAGGAATATTATTTTACTTGGGTTGAAAAATTTCCAGGACACTTAGGAAAAATGTCCGTGTAGTTAACAAGGTTTCCTAGGATTGTGCCAGACTGGAAAAGAAGTCAAGTCAAGTATTCAAAATAAAATTAATTTTTTTTAATGCATAATCTTCAAAAGTACTTCTATTTTTCAAAGTATAATGTTTTGAAAAGTACTAATACTTGTAAAGGCAATAGTGTTCTAAGTGCATGAAGTTTCTAAAAGATTTGCCTACAAATATAAAATATTTTTTAAGTGGAGTTTTGTTGGTGCAGCTTAAAGTTTTTTTTGCTATACTTTCAAGGATTATACTAAGTATTTTTTTTCAAACCCCATAGGCTCTGATACACAAACTTTCTCTTATATATTTCTTTATTATTGTATATAGCCAAGGGGGAGAGCAAGAAAGAGAGAAAGGAATTTTATTTAAACTTTTATCTCTTTTTAAAGTTCTTTTTGGTGAAAAACTTATCTAGAAAATTCTTAAAGATCGTGTTTTCCAAAATGCACAAAGTGTTTCCAAACAAATATTTCTAAGTGTGCAAAAAAAATTTTTTGGTAAACAAATTGTTTTTGGGAAATTTGCCTTCAAAATTTTGCCTAAGTTTTGCAAAGCCTTGTAATAGTTGTTAGACAAAATGTAGGTTTGCAAAACTTTTTAAATTTTTACCTTGTTCACCCATAGTTATTTTTGATATATGTCAAAGGGGGAGGAAAGGTCAAAGTTAAGTATTTTACTAAGTATTCAGGGGTTAGGGGGAGTATGAGAATTAAAAGAATTTTTTTTTCAAAATGAGAATTAAAGGATTTTTTTTCAAAATCTTACCTTATGTTATTAACTGTTATAAAGTTTTTTTTACTTAACGTTGAATTGTGTAAAATTGCTATACTTCATTTTTACCTTATGCTCTTAACTGTTGTAATTTTAACTTAACTTTGAATTGGGTTGCCATAAATCAAAAAGGGGGAGATTGTTGGTGCAGGAAGCACCATATCAAACCTTATTTTGATATTGGCAAAGGATTCAAAGTTAAGTTTATTTGTGATCTAATGTTGTTACTCAAGTGTGCAGAGACAAAGCCCTAGCGAAGGACTGCTAGGCACTGGCGAAGGAATGCCAGGGTAAAAAGCCCTAGCGAAGGACTGCTAGGCACCTGGCGAAGGACTGCCAGGATACAAAGCCCTAGCGAAGGACTGCTAGGCACCTGGCGAAGGACTGCCAGGATACAAAGCCCTAGCGAAGGACTGCTAGGCACCTGGCGAAGGACTGCCAGTATCCAAGCCCTAGCGAAGGACTGCTAGGCAACTGGCGAAGGACTGCCAGTATCCAAGACCTAGCGAAGGAATGCTAGGAACCGAGCGAAGGGCAGCTCGGCATCCAAGACCTGACAAAGGACCGTCAGGCAAAAGTCCAACCAGAGGAACGGTTGGCATCAGGTAATTTCTCCCGAGAGGAGTAGGTGAGGACGCGTTCCCCGTCGAGGGAACAGTAGGCGTCGGTTCGACCTAGGGCTCCATTTTGGAGACCAAAGTCAGAACCAAGACAGCTAAGGCTGTATAAAATCTAATAAATTATTATGTTATTGTGTTTTGGACTAACCCTGGATGCAGGACCGAAGGAACGTGTGTCTGCAGCTCAGAAAGCCTCAAAGGAGAGAGGCAGTTACTGAGGAGGGCGCCCGGAGCGTCCCGGGCGCCCCCAAGGGCCATACAAAACAAGTAACAAGAATAATGGTTCGAATACACACTGGGTCGGGCGCCCCCGTGCACCCGGGCGCTCCCGCTGCTCTCGGGCGCCCCCTGCGCTGCGGGCGCCCCCATGCGCATACATCGAACCAGAAGCCTTCGAAGCCAAGAGATGAGGTTTTGACCCGGTCAATACGGGCGCCCCGAACGACCCGAGCGCCCCGGTCAAAGCGGATCCAGAGGATCTGACGCAACCGAGGTTTGTGCGGATCAAAAGCCACGTGGGGGCGCCCCCGATGTCCCGGGCGCCCCCTAGCCCTATATAAAGGGCCCTCGACCCCAGGCTTCCAACAACAATTCTTTAAAACGCCTCAAAGCTCCTCTACGCTCGTGCCTTGCTCCAAAAACGCCTCACCTCGAGCCTACGACGTCCCGCTGCCCCGAAAAAGAGTCAATACACTCCGGACGTCGGTAACGAAGAGCTTAATATTTGTTTGTTATTTTATTGCACTATCTCTGTAATTGAAATTATTGTAATCTATTTGCGCGAATATAGAATTATCCATAGTAAACGGTCAACGACCGTGGGCCTTGGAGTAGGAGTCGACACAGGCTCCGAACCAAGTAAAAACCACTGTGTCTTTGTGCTGTGTCTCGTATTTTTATTTCTGCTGTGCACTTACTCTTAGTTTTCCGAAAAAGAACGATTTCCGATATTCACCCCCCCCCCTCTATCGGTTTTTCACGATCCAACAACTACTCCAAGAATCCGTTGGTGAATCACTCCCCGGATAACTTTCGGCTAGCCCTCGTCGCTCCTTGTGGGTGGAGAAACCTCGCCACAACACCAAGCAGACCTCTGAGCACAAAGACTACTATCTTGCCTTTAACCAAGACAAGATTCGTCAAATCTTTCAGCCAAGACGAAGTCCCCTTAAATAGAACTAAGTCTGAAACCCTTGCCACTAATCGACTGCCCATTTACCAGTCGACTGGTCTAGCCTTAATTGTTAGCCAACGGCTAACCCAACGGCTAGTTTTCGAGGTTACCAGTCGACTGCCAATTTACCAGTCGACTGGTCCAGGCCTGAAAGCATTCTGTGAGTTTATCAGTCGACTGCCCCAATGACAGTCGACTGCCCCACTCCACACATAGGGGTTCTCTTCCCGAGTACAATTCTCTCAGCACTCGACCCTAGGACTTTCCTGAGTACAATCACACAGCACTCGTACCCTCACGACTCGATTGACTCCTCTTTCGCAGCCTCGACTATTGCTTTCGTGCCCTCTTCATCTTCGGCTCCCGTCCCTCGGATGCACGCAAGCCTCCAGTTTGCCTCCATGCCATCCTTCACGCATGCCTTGAAGTCCGCGCCCCTCAGCTCATCGTCCCTGCTGTCCAAGGTCCCTCGGGTGTACACAAGCCTCCAGCTTGTCTCCATGCCCCCCTTCACCGTACCGAGGCCATCCAGTTAAATCCATATGTGTAACCTGTACAACCTACACACTCAACATACACATATGAGAACACAAGGGTAAACCTAACTTAAACCCTTTGCCCAAACATCAAAATACTGGGTCACTCCGGACCACAGATTGCCTCAACAATCTCCCCCTTTTTGATGTTTGGCAATACGTTTAAGTTAGGGAAACAAGATAGTAGTCGATAGCAGAAATAATGCATATGCAATGCAAAATGGACCCTATCCCAAGGCATCCCACACCTAACTGTAGGACCGGTGCCGTCGACAGAGGGGGGGGGGTGAATATCGACCGTTCAAAATCTTTCGGAAATCTTCGTAAAGCTTTCGTTCGTTCTAGACTTAGAATATTAGTAGCACAGCGGAAAAGTAAAAACAGAAAAATAAATGTAATACAGAAGGACACGCGGGATTTATTTACTTGGTTCCCGACCCCCCTGGGTCAGTACGTCCAAGACCTATGTACTCGGCGTGAGTCCACTATTGGTCTCCTTTCCGGAATTTTCGGAGGCGGAGAAAACCCGTCTTACAGTTTAATTTACAAGCAAAAGGATAATTAAAATTAATTGCAGAATGTAAAACAAACCAAAACAACTTATGTCGAAGCGTCAGCCGATCTGGACCTCCGAAGTGCCGCGCACTTCCTCCTGGAGCCTCCCGGTCGTAGAACCTCGTCTTTGGCGCGTTGTTGTTGGTCGGACTGATCAGAATGGCTCTGGAATGTTGTGTCTGAAGCAGAGGGGTCGAAGCCCCTTATATAGGCATCCTGGGGGCGCCCCGGACGCTGGGGGCGCCCCGGAAGACTCGGTCAAACCTTATCCTTGCGCCTACCTTGTCGCAGGTGATAAGATCATTGACCAGGGCACCCCGAACGCTCCGGGCGCCCCCGTGAGGGCTTATCCTATGTTCTGACTTCGAAACAGCAAAACAGCTACGAATCCGGGCGCCCCGAACGCTCCGGGCGCCCCGGTTGACACCTGTTATGCCTGCTTCACCTTTTCTGCCTCTGTAGTACAGTCTGGGGGCACCCCCAGTGTTGGGGGCACCCTGGTTGCATGGGGGCGCCCCCCTTAAAGCCTGCAAACCATGTTTTTTACCTAGTTTACCTGCTTTGTCTTCGGTTCTTGATACCTGCAAGATACACAAACACAAAGCATAGATACATATAATGTTAGCCTTAAGGACTTGGTTCTGACTTCGAATTTGCACGAAACCCTAGGTCGAACCGGCACGAGTTTCTATCCCCGAGAACTCGCCCTTCACCTACTCCTTTCAGGAGACGGTTGCCACCCAGCCCTTCGGGTGGACTTTTACTTAGCTTCCGATTACTCCGGATCTCGAGACGCTCGAACCCTGACCCGTCTCTACTCCTGTCCTTAGTCATGCTCAGCTAAGTTGCTCAGTCCCTCGGACCAAGACTTCATTCCCCAGCGGTCCTTCGCCAGGTGCCTAGCAGCCCTTCGCTAGGTCTTTGTTACCATGCGGTCCTTCGCCTGGTGCCTAGCAATCCTTCGCTAGGGCTTCTATGCCTAGTAGTCCTTCACTAGGTGCCTAGCAGTCCTTCGCTAGGTCTTATGGTTGCGATACCTAGCAGCCATTCGCTAGGTGCCTAGCAGCCCTTCGCTAGGTCTTAAGGTTACGATACCTAGCAGCCCTTCGCTAGGTGCCTAGTAGCCCTTCGCTAGGTCTTAAGGTTACGATACCTAGCAGCCCTTCGCTAGGTGCCTAGCAGCCCTTCGCTAGGTCTTAAGGTTACGATACCTAGCAGCCCTTCGCTAGGTGCCTAGCAGCCCTTCGCTAGGTCTTAGGGTTTCGATGCCTAGATCAACTAGGACTTTTTTTCAGCTTAGTTTACTTCTCTCTTACTCCCCTTTGTCTGTTCAATATATTACTGACTTAAGTGAATTGTCAAACATTAAAACACTTAAAGAGGAACATCATTGATGCAACTTGCACCAACAATCTCCCCCTTTTTGATGTTTGACAATAACTTAAGTTAGATTGGTTTAAGGGGCTAACTTACTATCCTTGGGAAAAATTGACTTTAGTTTTGAACATATTTTTGATCCTCTAGAAAAAATTCTAAGAAAAAAAATTTCTAACTTAACAGCATACCTCTCCCCCTTTGTCATACATAAAAAAAACACAGGAAAATACTTGCACCAACAATGAGAAATTTTGGTTCTTTTTGAAAAATACTTGGTGCAGAAATTTTGAAAGCCTTGTATTTTGAATGATATATTGTATTTTTGAAAAAAAATGCATAATTTTGAAAAAGATGTTATTCGCTTTGAAAAATACAAGTACTTTGAAAATGATTTTTAACAACATGCAAGTACTTTTGACAGAATTTGTAATTTTTGAAGAATATAAAGTACCTTTTTGGAAAATGCATAACTTTTAAAAAAAATGTTATTTTGGAAAATATAAGTATTATGCTTAGTTTGCAAGTACTAACTGTTTTTGAAAGAGATAAGACTTTGAGAAATATAAGTAATTTTTGAAACCTAATATTTTACTTGATTAAGATTATTTTCCAGTCTGACACTATCCTGGGAAACCTTGTTGACTACAAGGACATTTCCTAAGTGTCCTGGAATTTTTTCAAACTCAAGTAAATATTGTTTCAAAGATAATTTCATAGGTCACACGAAAACAATAGACTAATAGTATTTTGAAAAACTACTTATGTTTCTAGCAAGATTTGAAAATACAGCGCATGAAAACATTTGAAATATTCAATAATTCTTTTAATTTAATCTCCCCCTAAACTTGACCCAGTCCCGGGAAGCTTGTTGACCACAAGTACTCTTCCTCTGAGTCTTAAGGTTTGATTCAGATCAAAAGAGTAATAATTTTCAAAATAATTTAAAACTTGTTAGACTCCCCCTAAATTTGACACGTCCTAGGAGTCCTTGAAGATCATAAAGTGGACCTTTCCTTTGTGTCTTTAGGGTTTATCAAAGTCAAAGAACTGATAATTTTTAAGTAGATAAATTTTGAAGCCACAATTTGGAAAGAAGATAATTTTGAAAACATATGTAATGCAAATTAAGGTGCAGTTTTCGAAAAATATTTTTAATAAAAAGAACAAAACACTCCCCCTGCATCCAACACCGTTTGACTCTATCTAAGTGCCTTAAGGAACTTTAGTGTTGTCCTAAGAGGCTTGTGTCTAAATGAGTGAGTCAAACAATTTTTGAAAGGATATAATTTCTGAAAAACGTATAGTATGTATATTCAATCAGACAAGCATGAATTCCATAAAAACATTATTATGTTGAAGTACTATTTTGAAAATATATTTTTAGGAAAATATTCTAACCATTTTGAAAAACAATTTTGAAAAATATTTTTCAATTCATTAGTCCTTAACATCTCACCCATTTTAGATGTATCAATACAACAAGCATAGTTGCCTTATAGGTGTATTGTGAGATGCTTGAATCATTTTTCTTAATTTATTTTTAATTCTAAGATTTAATTGAAGCTTGTGTTAGATTTGAATTTGACAAGAAGTAACTTGAATTTGAATTTCAAAAATTGGCTTCCAGGTCTTGGCGAGGCACTAGGCCTTCTTTGGCCGTAGCCTTATTGGATCATCAACCCTTTCCTTGACAAAGTCTTTTAATGAAATTTCATTTTCAAAATTACTTTTTGAAAAATTCTGGTCTAACTAGTTTGGGTCTTGGATCGGTAGCTTCGGCTAGTTTCACCAGTCTAAAAAGACCAAGTAGAGTATACTTGACCTTATTAGAATTGGCTTCCCTAACGTACTATCATCTCACCTCCACCCAATACTAGGTTGATCAAGTTTCAATTATTCTTTTTCCTATAGCTGTTCTAATATATGCATAAAATTTAAATATGAATGACATGTCAGATATTAAAAGTAAGTAGCAGATGCATGACATGGCAATTATGCATGAGTCAAACAATTCCAAAGTATTTTAATTACGTTTCTAAAGATGTATCAAATTCCCGATTTGATACATGTCGTGTTAACCCGCGAATATGTCAACCCACTTTGACATATTTAATGTTGTTAATTTTAATTGTTACAGTTTGGGTAAAATTTTATTTTAGTTTGAGTTTAGGTTATTTAAGATTTTAGTTTGATTCAGGTTAATTAAGAATTAATTGATGTTGAATTAATTTAAGTTTGAATTGATTAGGATTTAAATTGAATTTAATTACAATTTTTTATTTAATCTAATTTGAGTTTGGTTTTAATTCAAATTTAATTAAAGTTTAATTCTAATTTTATTTAGATTTAATTTGAATTTAATTAAGATTTAATTTGAATTTAATTAAGATTTAATTTGAATTTAATTAATATTTAATTAAGATTTAATTTGAATTAAATAATATTTAGTTATTGAATTTAATTAATATTTAATTAAGATTTAATTAAGATATAATTTGAATTTAATTAATATTTAATTAAGATTTAATTTGAATTTAATTAAGATTTAATTTGAATTTAAATAATATTTAATTAAGATTTAATTTGAATTAATTAATATTTAGTTATTGAATTTAATTAATATTTAATTAAGATATAATTTGGATTAATTAATATTTAATTAAGATATAATTTGAATTTAATTAATATTTAATTAAGATTTAATTTGAATTTAATTAATATTTAAATAGATTTAATTTAAATTTAATTAATATTTAATTAAGATTTAATTTGAATTTAATTAATATTTAATTAAGATTTAATTTAGATTTAATTAATATTTAATTAAGATTTAATTTGAATTTAATTAATATTTAATCTTATTTAATTTGAGTTTAATTAATATTTAATTAAGATTTAATTTGAATTAATTAATATTTAATCTTATTTAATTTGAGTTTAATTAATATTTAATTAAGATTTAATTCGAATTTAATTAATATTTAATTGGAATTAATTAATATTTAATTAAATTTAATTTGAATTAATTAATATTTAATTTGGATTTAATTTGAATTTAATTAATATTTAATTTGAATTTAATTAATATTTAATTAAGATTTAATTCGAATTTAATTAATATTTAATTTGGATTTAATTTGAATTTAATTAAGATTTAAATTGAATTTAATTAATATTTAATTAAGATTTAATTCAGATTATAATGATTAATTAATAATTGTGGGTTTAAATTCATCATTTTCATTATTTCAAAAATTTCTTCTTCATTTTTATCTTTCTTTTCAAGTTTTTCTAATAATTTTGATTTATTTGAATTTTTGTAATTTTTATTGATTATGGCATTTATCTTAGAAAATTCTATCTCCTCTTCAACATTAGATCGTTCAATGTCCTCAACATAGGTGGAGTAATTTGGGCCACTAATTAAGGTTTTGTAATAATCTTCAATATTTTCTATGATTAAGTTATTATCTAGGATAATTTCATCTTCGAATTTATCTTCAGAATTATCTTCAGATATATTTTCAACATTAATCTCTAGATTATCTTTAAGATTTTCAGAATTAATTTCTGAATTAATCTTGAGATTTTCAGGATTAATTTTGGATTTATCCTTAAGATATTCAAATTTAAATTCAGATTTATCCTTAGGATTTTCATATTTGAATTACGAATTATCCTTAGGACTAAATTTGTCTGAATTAAAATTATCAGAACAAATTTTATCTAAAAAATTATCAAAATTAATTTTATTAAATAAATTATCAGAATTAATTTTATCAGACAAATTATCAGAATTAATTTTATTAAATAAATTATCAGAATTAATTTTATCAGATAAATTATCAGAATTAATTTTATCAGATAAATTATCAGAATTAATTTTATTAAATAAATTATCAGAATTAATTTTATTAGATAAATTATCAGAATTAATTTGATTAAATAAATTATCAGAATTAATTTTATTAAATAAATTATCAGAATTAATTTTATCAGATAAATTATCAGAATTAATTTTATTAAATAAATTATCAGAATTAATTTTATTAAATAAATTATCAGTATTAATTTTATCAGATAAATTATCAAAATTAATTTTATTAAATAAATTATTATAATTAATTTTATCAGATAAATTATAAGAATTAATTTTATTAATTTCTGAATTGATATTCTGAATTAAACAATTATTTTCTAATATTTTGGTCATATTCACGTTTTATAATTTAACATGCAAAAAGTTAATTTTACTATGCAGTAAATCTACTTTATCAGAAAAATTAACTACTTTATCACATGGCAGTGCAGGAACTTGTAAAATTTTTGGAACATAAATCTTGTGTACCTTCGCCGGACACTTGTTTTTGTAATGTCCGTATTTATCGCACCTGAAGCATTGCACGTGATCCTTGTTTTTCCGGACTCCTGGCGCTGGTATCTCCATTGCCGCCGGTGACGAACGATTCTTATGAGTAGGGCACTGATTTTTGTAGTGCCCTCTCTCCCTGCACGTGAAACAGATAATATGGAATTTAAAATTGGACATTTTAAAATTAAAATATACCTGATTCACCCCTGGGCTCCCCCTCGACTCCTGGCGTCTTTGCTCCGTCGGCAGTTAGTCCGGTGAAGAGCGGCTCGGCTCTGATACCAATTCTAGGACCGGTGTCGTCGATAGAGGGGGGGGGTGAATATCGACCGTTCAAAATCTTTCGGAAATCTTCGTAAAGCTTTCGTTCGTTCTAGACTTAGAATATTAGTAGTACAGCGGAAAAGTAAAAACAGAAAAATAAATATAATACAGAAGGACACGCGGGATTTATTTACTTGGTTCCCGACCCCCCTGGGTCAGTACGTCCAAGGCCTATGTACTCGGCGTGAGTCCACTATTGGTCTCCTTTCCGGAATTTCCGGAGGCGGAGAAAACCCGTCTTACAGTTTGATTTACAAGCAAAAGGATAATTAAAATTAATTGCAGAATGTAAATCAAACCAAAACAACTTATGTCGAAGCGTCAGCCGATCTGGACCTCCGAAGTGTCGCGAACTTCTTCCTGGAGCCTCCCGGTCGTAGAGCCTCGTCTTTGGCGCGTTGTTGTCGGTCGGACTGATCAGAATGGCTCTGGAATGTTGTGTTTGAAGCAGAGGGGTCGAAGCCCCTTATATAGGCCTCCTGGGGGCGCCCCGGACGCTGGGGGCGCCCCGGAATACTCGGTCAAACCTTATCCTTGCGCCTACCTCGCCGCAGGTGATAAGATCATTGACCAGGGCGCCCCGGACGCTCTGGGTGCCCCGTGAGGGCTTATCCTGTGTTCTGACTTCGAAACAGCAAAACAGCTACGAATCTGGGTGCCCCGGACGCTCCGGGCGCCCCGGTTGACACCTGTTCTGCCTGCTTCACCTTTTCTACCTCTGTAGTACTGTCTGGGGGCGCCCCCAGTGTTGGGGGTGCCCTGGTTGCATGGGGGCGCCCCCCTTAAAGTCTGCAAAACATGTTTTTTACCTAGTTTACCTGCTTTGTCTCCGGTTCTTGATACTTGCAAGATACACAAACACAAATCATAGATACATATAATGTTAGCCTTAAGGACTTGGTTCTGACTTCGGATTTGCACGAAACCCTAGGTCGAATCGGCACGAGTTCCTATCCCCGAGAACTCGCCCTTCACCTACTCCTTTCAGGAGACGGTTGCCACCCAGCCCTTCGGGTGGACTTTTACTTAGCTTCCGATTACTCCGGATCTCGAGACGCTCGAACCCAGACCCGTCTCTACTCCTGTCCTTAGTCATCGCTCAGCTAAGTTGCTCAGTCCCTCGGACCAAGACTTTATTCCCCAGCGGTCCTTCGCCAGGTGCCTAGCAGCCCTTCGCTAGGTCTTTGTTACCAAGCGGTCCTTCGCCTGGTGCCTAGCAATCCTTCGCTAGGGCTTCTATGCCTAGTAGTCCTTCACTAGGTGCCTAGCAGCCCTTCGCTAGGTCTTATGGTTGCGATACCTAGCAGCCCTTCGCTAGGTGCCTAGCAGCCCTTCGCTAGGTCTTAAGGTTACGATACCTAGCAGCCCTTCGCTAGGTCTTAAGGTTACGATACCTAGTAGCCCTTCGCTAGGTGCCTAGCAGCCCTTCGCTAGGTCTTAAGGTTACGATACCTAGCAGCCCTTCGCTAGGTCTTAAGATTACGATACCTAGCAGCCCTTCGTTAGGTGCCTAGCAGCCCTTCGCTAGGTCTTAAGGTTACGATACCTAGCAGCCCTTCGCTAGGTGCCTAGCAGCCCTTCGCTAGGTCTTAGGGTTTCGATGCCTAGATCAACTAGGTCTTTTTTTCAGCTTAGTTTACTTCTCTCTTACTCCCCTTTGTCTGTTCAATATATCACTGACTTAAGTGAATTGTCAAACATTAAAACACTTAAAGAGGAACATCATTGATGCAACTTGCACCAACACTAACCCCCAAGTTAGGATTTTTCCACACACCTAACTTCCCAAGTTAGGACTTTTCACCAAAACGGGCTTTTTAAAGCTTCTCCCAAGTTCCCCCTATATTGGACTTACAAAGGCTTTTCAAGAACCTTTCCAAGGTTCCCCTTACGCCAAGAATGGAGCTACCATGCTCCCCCTTAATCATAGCTCCCCCTAAACCTAGGGTTTCTAGGAAAGGTGTGTTTGGTTTCCCAACTTAAACCCAACACTTCTCCCCCTTTGCCTAACATCAAAAAGAACCCAACAATATCCCAATTATCGGTTCTTTTAATCCTCAATGACCATAAACAATGTGTACTAGCCCCCATACACTTGTTTTGCATCATTTGGACCCCAAACCAGCTGCTGACACAAAAATCAGCCTTGACCAGTCGACTGCCCCCCAGGGCAGTCGACTGATACTCTAAAAACCAGAATTTTAGCCTTTCTGACGAAATTCAGAAATGCGCCAGAAATTTCACAAATCTCCAAAAATTTCCAAATTTTGTGGAGACATTTGTGGTACCCATACCTACTTGGGAAAAATACATTCCAAAATGTATCTATCGCCATTCCCAAGTTTGACACAAAATCCAAAACTAGCTAAAAACTTCAATCAAACCTTGCCCTAAAGTCCTAGTTTTGGTTTTCTCTTGATGTCTTTGCCCATGCCAACCCACAATGCGCCCCTAGCATTGATTTATATGGCAATTACACACCAAAAATTAATTTTCATGCAATGTAACCCCAATGTCATATTTCCATGCATGAAACTCAAAAACACCGTGCCAAAACCCAAGAATTGAGACTCAAGTCCGTCTCCAATTCCTTTGACACACTCCATGGTCCAACTAGACCTCTAGAAGGAACCCTCCAAAGATCCATTCACCATATATCCCAAAGGCTCCTAGAGCTTCCCCTTGAGGTCTTAGCCCTAGCCACCTCCCTAGGCGACTCAACCATCACTAGGCCACATCGGTGTTCCACCGGTGACTCTTGGCCTACAAACTCAACCCTCTTAACCTTAGACACCTTGACTTTGGTTAAATCATTTCTTTTTCCTTTAAATGGCACCCCTTTGCCATTTTTGGACTCCCCTTTCTTGCCATAATCATATGCTACCCTAGCATATTTCTTTCCCTTGGCATGAGAGTTCTTAGACCGGTATCCCAACCTCGATCTATCATTGGTGCGGTTTAACCCACCCAACACCATATCTAAACCCTTAGATCCAATAGTGAATCTCTCTAGGATTTTCTCTAACCTATCAAGTTTTTCTCTTAAAGCTTAATTTTCCCTTTCTAGGTTCCTAAACCTAGAGTCCATATGTCCACTTTGGACATTCCTAGACCTACCCTCCTTTCTAGGCACATTCCTTCCCTTCTTGGGCTCAGTGCATTGTTCCTTAGGTACAAAGGTCCTAGGTTGATCATGATGCGTGCTTTTCCTAGGGTTATGATCTACCTGGTTAACCCTAGTCCTATCATTATATCTAAATTCGAAATTGTGCACCATTAAGAAATTTTCATTAATCCTAGCATGCATGGATGTATAATTAATTCTATTTTTATCATGCATGGAGGAACTTGAATTAGAATTATATTTTGGCTTAAGGTTAGGAGTTACCTTCCTTACCTTGGGAGTTTCTCCTTGATGTGGGCTTCTTCTCTTCTTCCTTTCTTCTTTCTCCCATCTCCTCAAGTGCTCCATTTTCTTTAGTTCACCTTTTTTAGGGCACTTGGTGTGGTAGTGCCCTAGCTCTCCACATGTGAAGCATCGGATTTTCTTTTTCTTTTCTTGGGCTCCTCCATTCCTACAACTCATGTTAGTTTTAAAAGAACATGAAAAGAGTGTAGATTTTATCTCCTTTTTACCTTTCGGACACTTGTCCTTATAGTGCCCCTTTTCATTACACCCAAAGCATGAGATATGGTCCTTGGCTCTTGCTTTAGTGGAGGTTGGAGCTTCTTCTTCAACTTTTGATAATGTGGATGCCTCCTCTTGATCCGGTACGGTTGAGGGTCTCTCCTCCCCCTCAATTCTCGAAATCGATACCTCCTCTTCTTCTCTAAAGGAGGTTGATGATCTTTCACTCTCTTCCTTACTTGAAGATGTAGATAACTCAATTTTCTCCTCTTCTTGAATCATGGAGCTCACTTCATCGGGATCTTCTATTAGTTAGACTCGTGTAGGGTTTTTATGGAGTTCTTCTAGTTTGCTCCATAACTCGTAAGCACTTGTATATTCTCCTACACAACTCAACACATTTTTAGGTAAAATATCAATCAAAATATTTATTACCTTGTCGTTTGCCCTAGATTGCTCTCGTTGTTTTTCTGTCCAATATCTGGGACGAAGCCTCTTCCCATGCTTGTCTCTCGAAAATTCAAAGGGATCTTCAATGACCATTCTATACTCCCAATCCATCCCTAGCCAATTTTCCATCCTTGCCTTCCAATGCCCGAATTCTTCATGATTGTAGGATGGGGGTGTGTTGATGTCTTCCCCCAACTTATCTTCCATGTTCTTCTTCCTCTAGCGAGTGCTCCCTCGGCGGTTAGTCCAATCAAGAGCGGTCCTTCGCTCTGATACCAACAGAAGTATCGTCTTTGGCGTGCTAGAGGGGGGTGAATAGCACTTTTTCGTCGTTTTGATCTCTACAAAGTCGTTAGCGCAGCGGAAACAATAATATGCAAAGTAAATAAGAAATAAACAATGCTAACAACCTGATTTACTTGGTATCCACCCCAGACGGGTGACTACTCCAAGAATCCATCGGTGGATCACTCCCCGGATAACTTTCGGCTAGCCCTCGTCACTCCTTGTGGGTGGAGAAATCTCGCCACAACACCAAGCAGACCTCTGAGCACAAAGATTACTATCTTGCCTTTAACCAAGACAAGATTCGTCAAACCTTTCAGCCAAGACGAAGTCCTCTTAAATAGAACTAAGTCTGAAACCCTCACCACCAGTCGACTGGTCTAGCCTTAATTGTTAGCCAATGGCTAACCCAACGGCTAGTTTTTGGGGTTACCAGTCGACTGCCAATTTACCAGTCGACTGGTCCAGGCCTGTAAGCATTCTGTGAGTTTTATCAGTTGACTGCCCCAATGGCAGTCGACTGCCCCACTCACACACATAGGGTTTCCCTTCCCGAGTACACTTCTCTCAGCACTCGACCCTAGGACTTTCCCGAGTACAATCACACAACACTCGTACCCTCACGACTCGACTGACTCCTCTTTCGCAGCCTCGACTGTTGCTTTCGCGCCCTCTTCATCTTCGGCTCCCGTCCCTCAGATGCACGAAAGCCTCCAGCTTGCCTCCATGCCATCCTTCACGCATGCCTTGGAGTTCGCGCCCCTCAGCTCATCGTCCCTACTGTCCAAGGTCCCTCGGGTGCACACAAGCCTCCAGCTTGTCTCCATGCCACCCTTCACCGTATCGAGACCGTCCAGTCAAGTCCATATGTGTAACCTGTACAACCTGCACACTCAACATACATATATAAAAGCACAAGGGTAAACCTAACTTAAACCCTTTGCCCAAACATCAAAATACTTGGTCACTCCGGACCACAGATTGCCTCAACAATCATCTCCTGAATCTAATCTTTTATTTTGTCAACTTGTAATATTGTATCTTTTTTAATTTGCGAGTTATTTACACTACTAGAAGTATATCTAGATTATCAGTATAATCACTACTGAATTGTGTAGATGACTTTGAAAATTTAGATAGATAAAATTGGTATAAGGATACCAAAGCACACATAAGAAGCTTGAAAATTTAGATAGATAAAATCCTAACTTTAAAATTTTAAGTTAGGATTTCATGTTGATTTGATGTGTGTATGAGTCATGCAGGACTTAGTGGAGTACACATAAGAAGCTTGGTGTGGCCAAGTATGAAACTCATATGGAAGATATCATCCTGGTGCTCAAGTCCTTGGGTCGGTGAAGGATGGTGCATCCGAGGGGCAAGTCCTTGGGTTGGTGAAGGATGGTGCATCTAATGGAGTGAAGCCAAGGGAAGCAGACTTTAAGGCATACGCGAAGAATGACATGGGGGCGAGTCATGGGCTCATATGCATCTGAGGGATGAGAGCCAAAGGAAGAAGACTTCAAAGGGCAACTCCGGAGGGGATGAGTGTGAGTGTGTACTTAGATCAGTCGACTGGTAGGGACACCAGTCGACTGATATTTCTGTAAGGTTCAAATAGTAGGACCAGTCGGCTTGTCTGGAAGGTAGTCGACTGCTATTTGAATTACAATCGTTTGGCTAAGCATCGTCGACTGGTGTTGACATCAGTCGACTGATGTCGGGACTGAGCTGTTTGTTAACAACTCTCTCCTCTATTTAAGGGGAGACTTGAGAAAGGTTAGAGGTGTGATTGAAAAACCTTATTGTTCAAGTGCTCAAGCTTCCAAAAGCTCATCTCTTCCTTCTAATCCTAACTCTCATCTTGTAAAGAGGAAGAGAACATTGTGAGAGATTGTTCTCCATCAAGAAGGAGAAAGCTCTAGGCAAAGATTGTCGGGGACTGATCCACCGAAGGATGAAGGGGTCATTCACCTTAAGGATACGCCATGGACTACGAGCAAGCAATCTCCAAACCACGTAAAGGTTTTGTGTTAGCATTGTTTTCTTTGTTTTATTTTGTTTCCGCTTGTGCAAAGCTAACACTTATAGAAAGAATCAATAGAAGTTCGAAGAGAAGCTATTCACCCACCTCTAGCCATCTGATCAACTCCTAACAAGTGGTAGAGCACAGTTTATTTCGGGAGAACTCACTGTCAACCAAAACATCAAGAAGGCGTTTCAAGAGGGATATAGCACCACACAACAACTTTCCTTTGACGACAACGACTTTGCTTATTGGAAAGGTATAATGAAGTGTTTGGGCAATCGACCACCCTATAATCTGGAGGATCATGGTATTTTGATGTGTGTGGACAATGTGGTTAAGTTAGGACTTATTGTTGGACTAACATGTGCACAGGAGTGTGCAGGTGTATAGGTACACATGGACTTGGTTAATGTCTTCGGGTGAAGGATGGCGTGTGCGCGCATCCGAGGGACCGCTGGATAGCAGGGATGATGAGCCGAGGAACGCGGACTTCGAGGCAAACGTGAAGGGTGGAATGGAGGCAAGCTAGAGGCTTGCATGCACATCCGAGGGATGAGGGTCGAAGATGAAGAGGGCGTGAAGGCAACAGTCGAGGTTGCTGGTGAAGAGTCAACTGAGTTGTGAGGGTCTGAGTATGAGTGTTTGTACTCAGGGGCTAAGCCGGGAAGGGTTCGAGTGCGAGTGAAATGTACTCGGGAGTGTAACCCTAGGCTTAGGACTTGGACCAGTCGACTGCCCTGGGGGCAGTCGACTAGTGTCGGTTGGAACAGGCTGGCAGATTCGAATGTTGTACGGCAACGGTCGAATCTAACTAGGACCAGTCGACTGCCCTAGGGGAAGTCGACTGGTAGCGCCTGTTTTAGATTCGAGCCCTATTTAAAGGGGCTCATTTCAGACTACTATCTCTTGACGAAACTCGCTTGGGTAAAGTGAGTTAGTAGTCTTTTGTGCCCAGATATTGTCAAGGTGATTGTGGCGAGGTTTCTCCACCCAAAAGCAGCGACAAGGGCTAGCCGGAGGTTATCCGGGGATTGATCCACCAACGGATTCTTGGATTAGTCACCCGTCCGGGGTAGATACCAAGTAAATCGGTTTGTTAGCATTGTCTATTATTGTTAGTTTATTTTATTTGTATTTCCGCTGCACTAACAATTTTGTAGAGAAAACGACGAGAAATTGCTATTCACCCCCCCTCTAGCAATGTCTTCGATCTATCATGAAGTATTATTTAATCAATGATATTGAAAATTGGTTTAGTATTGTAGATGATTTTGAGATGTCGAAGGATGAGAGAGGAGCACCTCCCCAACAAAAAATTGGACAAAAGAAATAATGAAGAAAGCTCAAGCAAACACAAAGGCCACAATAACTCTATAATGTGGTCTCTCTAAGGAGAAATTGAATAAAGTTGAGTCATTCAACTCCACCAAAGAGCTTTGGGAAAAGCTCATTGACTTAAATGAAGGGTCAAACAAATCAAGAAGAGCCAAGAAGGACCTCTTGGTAGCTCAACTTCAATCCACCATGAAGACAAATAAAACCCTGAGTCAATTTCACGGTAGATTCAAAGAAATTATCAATGAGCTTCACGTAATAGGTGAGAAAATTGAAAATAGGGACCTTGTGAGGTATGTGCTTCAATCCTTCACTAGAAGTACCTTATGGGTTTCAATGGTTGACACTTATAAGGTGTCTAGGGATTTTTCTTTAGTTAAGCTTGATGAATTATTTTGTGGATTTGAATTACATGAACAAGCTAACGTGTCTTTAAAAGAAAAGAGTATAGCTCTTATTATAGAAAAAAAGAGAAAGAAAAAGAAAGACAAGAAGAAGGCTTCTTACACATCGTCCTCCGACTCGTAAGAATCGAATGCCTCAATGGATAGTGATCAAGAGGCATATATGGTAAGGAAGATGAGAAAAACATTTAAACATTTTTCTTCTAACAAAAATCATGTTAGGAAAAGCTCATGAAGCTCAAGTAGAAGAAGGAAGATTATATGCTACAATTGCCAAGTGGAAGGACACATAAGGGATGATTGTCCACTTTTGAAGAAGAAAGAAGAGAAAAAGAAGGAAGAAAAGAAGAAAACAAAAGAAAAAGACAAGAATGTTCAAAATTTAAAGGTGTCATGGGATGATCATTCATCATCGGAAGAAGAAGAAAATCATGTGCCCCATTTTGTCCTAATGGGAATTGAAGACATGATCTCCACATCATCCGAAGGTGAAAAGAGCTCAAGTGAAGATGAAGAAGGGAGCTCAAGTGAAGGGAGAGGTCAATCTTCAAATTCGGACGTCTCGGTAAGTGAGGTATACAATCTACCTACTACCACATTAGTTAAAATCATTTCTTGCAATAATGATGATTTGTTTAAGGATAGGAAGAAAATAAAAGGTTTGAAAAATGAGATTTGCATGTTTAATGAAAAGATAAAATCCATGGATAATGACATGCATGTTTTCTCTCCATTAAGTTCAAATGACTCATGTTTAGTAGAGGAAAATAGAAAATTAAGGGAAAAGTGGATCACCTTTCAAAAGGCCTAGAAAAAATTGAAATTTGCTCAAAGACCCTAAATATGATTATTGGGAGCCAAAGGGCAAGCTTCAAGAAAACAGGATTAGGATTCAATACGTCTAGCAATGAGAAATCGTATAATTACTTGCTTGCTAGGGTATAATCAAAAACCAAGACCCTAGATAGAAAATGGATCTCTAAGGAGTACTTGATTAACTCAATTAGGAAGCATTTCTATTGGGTACCAAAATCAATCCTCAAGGGTTAAAGAATTTAGGGGTTAGTCAACCATGAACATTAAAATTTAAATTTTTTAAAAATAATTGACTTGAGATCTTAAGGGGGAGCACTTAGTCAAATAAAACTCATGATCAAATGGGGTAAGTAGGGATTTCCTTTGTTACATCTCATAATAATTTGGTTTATGTTTTCATGTATGCATGTGAGATATTAGGATGATACTTATAATTCACATGTGCTTATGACACTTTGATGGTTATGAAATATATCATTTTAGCAATAATAGATCAACTAAGGGGAAAGTAAATATTTAACTAATAAACAGCTTGCCCATAGATTATAGTTGAATATTTCAAATATTTTAAAAATAATTTTATATTTTACTTACAGTGGTATACTTTTGAAAAATATAAGGTTTCAAAATTAGGTTTCAAAGTTGATACAAACTTAAGTATTTTTAGAGTTTTGAGTTTTTGTCAAAAATTCAAAATTACATATATTTTTTATGCAAACTTAATTTTCCTTATTGAAGAATATGTTAAGAAATGTGTTTGCAAATTTTCATTAATTTTTTAATTTTTTTTAAAACTTTTTTTATGTGTTTTTGAAATTCATCTCAAAAGGCTGAAATTTAAATCAGATTTATGCCAATCGACTGGTGTAGAGGGTCAGTCGACTGATCTTACTATTTCTTAGTATGAAGGGTAGTTTCGTTGAGGCCAGTTGATTGATAACTGTTTCAGTCGACTGGTACTCTGATTTTTTGATTTCGGCTGAATTTCTCAGAAATAAAACTCACTTTGTTTTGCTTTGATTCCTTCGGTTAGAATTGATTGGTATGATCTTTTTGATGGTGTCAAAGCCGGAGAATGGAAGGGTTTAAATTAAAACATAACTTATTTTTGCGCAAAATTTGAAAATCTTGTGATAGAACATAGGTTAAGGGGGAGCTTGAATGTTTATGCCTCATATTATACTATCCTTCTAATTTTCAAATTTGCTATTTTTATGCCTAACTTAAACATATTGCCACACATTAAAAAGGGAGAGATTGTTGGTCCAATCAACCAAGTTAGATCGATACGATCATGGGTTTTGATGTGTGTGTTAATAAGTTTAATTTAGCATTTCATGTTTATTTGATGTGTATTTTGTTGAGGCAATCGACCCTTAAATGATTAGAAGATCATGGTTTTGATGTGTGGGTGAATAGGTTTAAAGTTAGAGTGTTATGTTGTATTTGATTTGTGTGATTGAGTTTGCAGGACTTGGAGAATCACACTTGGTGGACCTATCCAAGGGATGAGAGCTGAGGGAGGAGAGCTCCAAGGGCAAGCCGAGAAGTGGACTTCAAAGGGCACACGTGAAGGGTGGCATGGAAGCAAGCCAAGGGAAGGCTTGCGTGAGCATCCGAGGGACGATAGCCAGAGGAAGAGGACTTCAAGGGGAGAGCCAAGGGAGCAGACCTGAAGGCACATGCGAAGGAGAAGGTTCAGAGTGGCTGGAGCTGAGCTGGGAGGCAGGGCAGTCGACTGGCCCAGAGGCAGTCGACTGGCCCAGAACCCACAGAAAGTTCGCAGCTTCGGACCAGTCGACTGGCCTTGGGGCAGACGACTGGTATACCCCGAAACTAGCCGTTGGCTAGCTGTTTGCTAGCCGTTGGCCAACATTTATTGCTGGGCCAGTCGACTGCCCACGAAGCTGGACAGACTGTGAATCTGTCCTTTTCACCTATAAAAGGAGCTCCTCGTTACATGTGCACGTACGGTTCCGTACAGTAACAAAGTGGCATGGAAGCACTTTGTTACTGTACGGAACCGTACGTGCTGCCAAATTGTAGAGTGACTTTTGCTTCCTCCATCATATTTCTGCATCTGTAAAGAGGAAGATCTTGTTGTAAAGGTTTCTCGACCTCAAGGAGACTTTTCGATAGTGAAAAGTGGTGCTCGCGGCGTGGATCCTTGGATTAGTCACCCATCTGGGTGGATACCAAGTAAAACATTTTTGTTAGCATTGTTTATTTCTTTTACATATTATTTCCGCTGCGCTAACAACTCTGTAGAGATCAAAACGATCCGGAAAAAGTGCCTTCACCCCCCTCTGCACGCCTAAATCGATCCTTCAGTTGGTATCAGAGCCGGTGCGTTTCGGAAGATCTAACAGTTAACCGGAGCAATTGTAATGGCGTTTCAAGAGGGATACTCCACTGCACGACCACCATTCTTCGATGGCAACGACTTCGGGTACTGGAAAGGTAGAATGCAGTACTATCTCATGAATGATATTGAAACTTGGATAAGTGTTGCAGATGGCTTCGAGGCGCCCGTCGATAAAAGAGGAGACCCGACACCTATGAGAACATGGTCTAAGGAGGTGATGAAGAGGGTGCAATCTAATGTCAAGGCCACCACCACACTACAATGCAGGCTCTCAAAGGAGCAACTGAACAAGGTGGGGCCGTTCAAGAGCGCCAAAGAACTATGGGACAAGTTGGTAGAACTGAATGAGGGGTCAAACGAGTCCAGAAGAGCAAAGAAGGACTTGTTGGTGGCCCAACTGCAATCTCTCTCCATGAAGAGCAACGAAACCGTCAGTCAGCTGCATGGGAGGGTAAAGGAAGTGATCACCGAGCTCCATGCAAATGGAGAGAAAATTGAAAACTGGGACATCGTCAGGTATGTCTTACAAGCTTTCCCGAGAACCACTCTGTGGGCATCCATGGTTGATGCTTACAAGGTATCAAGGGACTTATCTTTAGTCAAATTAGACGATTTGTTTTGTGAATTTGAACTGCACGAGCAAGCTAACATTTCGGCAAAAGAGAATGGTATTGCTTTTATTACAGAAAAGGAGAAGAAGAGGAGGAAGGAGAAGAAGAAGGTGATCTACTCATCGTCATCGGACTCAGAGGAGTCAAGCGCCTCTATGGACAGTGACCAAGAGGCCTTTATGGTAAGGAAATTTCGTAAAGCATTTAAAAGTTTTTCTAACAAGTCATATGCTAGGAAAGGGGCCAAAGGTAAGGGTAAGGCCAAGGAGATAATCTGCTACAACTGTCACCAAGAGGGACATATGAAGAACGAGTGTCCCCAGTTGAAGAAAAGGGAGGACAAGAAGGAAGAGAAGAAGAAGAGTGACAAGAAGAAGTCAAAGGGAAAGGAGAAGAGTGTCACGAACCTCAAGGTGACTTGGGACGATCCCTCATCCTCAGAGGAAGAAGAAGAGCAAGTCTCC
>JAGFNQ010004795.1:77030-270089 GCA_024364735.1 Boesenbergia rotunda | reverse complement strand
ACAAGTAGATGACCTCACAAAGACCCTTAGGAAATTCCAAGTAGGATCAAGTAACCTTGATATGATCATCAACAGTCAAAGGGCTGTATACAACAAGGCTGGGTTTGGGTTATAGACCTAAGATCAAGGAAGTAGCATTCATCTCACTTACCAGTAGGATTAGTGCATCTAGGAGACTAGGGGCTAGGGGAATCACAAAGAATGCATGGGTACCTAAGAAATTTTTAAATGATGCTTATGGATCAAAGATATGGGTACCAAAAGAGTATATTTTCCATGTTGTCTAGGTAAAGGTGAAGGAGGCCCCAACTTTGTGGATAGTAGATAGTGGATGCTCAAGACACATGACCGGGGATGTGAGCAAGTTCACCACTATTAGCTACCTAAGAGAAGGGACGGTCTCCTTTGGGAATAGTGGAAAGTTGAGGATCATTGGTAGGGGCACAATTGAGGTATCTCCTACTATTTCGATTCATAAAGTACTTTTAATTAAGGATATGAAGTTTAATTATTAAGTGTGAGTCAACTATGTGATGCCGGTTTTAGAGTAGAATTTCATGCTAAGAAATGTGTAATAAGGCAAAGTGAATCAAACACTATCATATTAGAAGGGTTTAGAGAGACAAACTTATATTATCTTGATCTATCTTATGCTACTAACAATGTTGTTAAGTGTCTCATGTCTAAAGAAGAAGAAGGGTGGTTGTGGCACCGATGACTTGGACACGTCAACATGAGGAGCATTGTAAGAGTGGCCAAGGAAGAATTGGTGAAGGGGCTCCCAATGATCAAGTACGAAAAGAACAAGTTGTGTGATGCATGCCAAGAGGGTAAGCAATCAAAAGCATCACACAAAGGTAAAACTCTAATCACCACCTCCTTACCTTTAGAACTTTTGCATATAGACTTGTTTGATTGCCATAGTACTCTCTCACTTGTGGGGAGTAAATAATGCCTAGTGATAGTAGATGATTTTTCTAGGTTTACTTGGGTCTATTTCTTGAAACATAAGGATGATACCCTAGATATCTTTATAGGATTTAGTAAAAGGGTAGAAAACGAAAAGAACATCAAAATAAATCGAATTAGGAGTGACCATGGTGGGGAGTTCCAAAATGCTAGCTTCACACAATTTTGTGTTGAAAATGGGTACAAGCATGAGTTTTTATGCCCAAGGACTCCTCAACAAAATGGGGTAGTTGAGAGGAAAAATCGAGCCCTACAAGAAGCTGCTAGGACTATGCTTAATGCATACTCTCTTCCTAGCTACTTTTGGGCTGAAGCGGTTAACACCGCTTGCTATATTCAAAACCGGGTGTTGGTACATAGATTTTTAGGAAAAACACCCTTTGAACTTTGGAATGGAAGGGTACCCCAATTCCACTATTTTAGGGTATTTGGATATAAAGTTTACATCTTAAACACCAAAGACGACCTAAGAAAATTTGAGTCAAAAGACGATGAAGGAATTCTAGTAGGGTACTCATTGACTAGTAGAGGCTATAGAGTGTACAACAAGAGGACAAAAGTGATTGAGGAGTCCTCTAATGTCAAATTTGATGAAACCACTAGTACCTACCCTAGAAAGGCTTCTATTGATAAGGATATAGAAGAGGTCCAACCCCTTGTCCAAAGAATCCAAGACCTACATTAGGAGGACAATGATCAAGGGGGAGTAAGAAATATACTAGAGGATGAGGAAGAAGGAGTAAATGAACCTACAACCTCTAGGCCCTTGAGACATCACCATGATCATCCTATTGACCAAATTGTGGGTGATGTCACTCAAGGAGTAAGGACTAGATCATACTTTAGGGACCAAACGAGTCAAATAGCTCTAATCTCCCAATTAGAACCCAAGACCATTGATGAAGCATTGGGAGATGTTGATTGGGTTTTAGCTATGCAAGAAGAGCTAAATCAATTTGAGAGGAGTGAAGTTTGGGAGTTAGTCCCTAGGCCCAATGATTGCACTATTGTAACCACTAGATGGGTCTTTAGGAACAAACTAGATGACCAAGGTATAATCACTAGGAACAAGGCTAGATTGGTAGCTAGGGGGTTTAACCAAGTTGAGAGATTAGATTATGATGAGACCTATGCCCCCGTAGCTAGGTTAGAATCAATTAGAATTCTACTAGCCTATGCCGCTCACATGGGTTTCACACTTCACCAAATGGATGTGAAGTCGGCATTCCTAAATGGAATCATTAAGGAAGAAGTCTATGTAGAATAACCCCCCGGGTTTGAGAATCCCAACTATCCAAGACATGTATTCAAATTAAGGAAAGCCTTATATGGATTGAAACAAGCTCCCCGGGCTTGGTATGAGAGGCTTTCCTCATTTCTAGTGTCTAAGGGGTTTAGAAGAGGAACAATTGACCCTACATTGTTCCTAAAATCTAAGGATAAGGATATATTTGTTGCCCAAGTCTATGTAGACGATATCATTTTTGGGTCAACAAATAATGACTTCATACAAGAATTCATCAAGTGTATGGAAGATGAATTTGAGATGAGTCTTGTAGGAGAGCTAACCTTTTTCTTAGGACTTCAAGTTAAGCAAACTAATGAGGGTACACATGTATTTCAAACCAAATATGCTAAGGAGATGTTAAAGAAATTTAGTTTAGAAAATGCTAAGGAAGCATCTACACCCATAAGACCTAATGTGAAAATGGATAGTGACATTGAAGGGAAAACGGTAGACTCTAAACAATATAGGAGCATGATTGGTAGCCTCCTATACCTAACCGCTAGTAGACCCGACATACTTTTTGCGGTAGGTATGTGTGTAAGGTACTAATCTTGTGCCAAAGAGTCCCATTTGGTAGTAGTTAAGAGGATCCTAAGGTATGTGAAAGGTTGATAGATACCATTTTTGTTGATTATTTTAATTGCTAAAATCCATGTTTGACCTATGTTTTTATTGTTTAATTGTGATTTTACCCTAGGTTTTAGAACTTACCTTTATTTTGGACTTAATTGCAAAATTGCATATTTTTGGATTATTTGGCCACTAATTTTCTGATATATTTTTGTAGGCATGAAAGGATCCTGGACCTAGGGCATACTGGGTCAAACTTGAGTCGGAAGTGGACCCAGATTGAGTTATCAAGTTTCGGATTAATCTGGGCCGTCCGATTCAAAAGCGGCTAGATCTGAGCCATCTGGGACCATCTGAAGCAATCCGAGCTAGGGTTAGGATTGATCAAGCATTCTGATCAAGATCTGAAGGTTTCATCCCAATCAGAGCTCATTCAACCGTTGGATCAAGCTTGGAGGGCTCTAGATCGTCCATTCAAAGATTAGGTTGATCTGGACCATCTGTTGCACATCTGGAGGATCCGAGCTACCACGAGGCAGATCCTGACCCCAGATCATCATCATAAAAATTTGGCTCAAATCAGAGCAAGATCAGCCGTTGGATTGATGTGGAGAAATCTGGGCCGTCCAATGCTTATGTATTTAATCAAATTTCCTGCGCAGCTCACCCTCGTCGCGTCTTCGCCGCAACAGTAGCATCTTCTTCGTTTTCTTCGTTTTGCTTCAATTTTTTCTCCAATTCGAGGCGCGACCACTCAATCTCTACCTTCGATCAAATTCTGAGTCATTGGGGATAGATTCCTTAGAGAATTCAGCTCAAACTGCACCGGAAAAGGGCTGTTTGAGGGTTTCGGCAGCTCAGCATTCCAGCCACTTGTGTCTCTTCCGTGAGCCATTTCCGACCATCTGAGCCGGCTGTAGGGGTTCTCAGGTGAGCTCAGATGGCCCTCGAATCATCATCGCAACCCCCATCAATTGAGGCCGAGGGAATTGGATTGAAATTCCAGTTGTGTACGTTTTGAGCAGAGTTGATCGATTGAAGCTGCTTTCCAATGATTTGCTGAGCCTAGGGGTTCGAAGCCAGCTCTTGTTTGACGACCAAGAAGATTTTGAGCTTAGGGAGGATTGAGGATTAGTTTACCGTAGTTAATTTCTATTTCATTAGCTGTAATGTCATTTCTGTAGTTAAAATTCGTTTCTGCAGTTTCTGATTTTGTTTCATTAGCTATAATTTCATTTTCTGATTGTTTTCTGCTTAATTAGGTTTAATTCCGGCAAGTAGTTAGTTAGTGAACTTGTTTAGTGAACATTAGTTTGAGATTTCAGTTTATTTCCTGTCAAACTCCTTGCGTATCAGTTCATGTTTTAGTTTCAGCTGCGTATCACTTTTTCTGCACTTCACTTAGATGTTAAACTGTTCAGTTTGTTCTTTGTGTGATAGTTTTCAATTCGGCATATTAATTAGTTAGAATTATGGTTTAGTTAACAATCGAATTTAGATCACTTTGTTTATCCTGAATTGTTCTGCATTTCTGATGAATCTGCTGCGTATCATCTTTCTGCATTTGATCCTGCGTATCAGACCTACTCGGTTTCTGCATTTAGTATCCAACGAGTTTCAGCTTCCCTTCTAAATTTCCATTGTAGTTTGTCCATTCAAATAGCACTTCATATTCATTATTGCAACTTGTTTCAGCTTGCGTTTCAGCTTTAAATTTCTGCAGGCATTCAAATCTGCACATTAGTGCAAATTCTGCCATCTTGCTTCACTTTAGTTGCTGCATTTATTAGCTGAAAAACTCTGCACCTGACTTGGTTTACTGACATCCCATTTTCCACATCAGCTGCTGATTGAGTTTGTTGCTCAGTTCGTAGCTGCAATTACTGCCCTTAAAGTTTCTGAATTCTTTAGTTAATTCTGAAATTCTGCATGTTTTTGGTGGTGTCAAGTTCCTTCAACAATCTGAGTTGATCAGTCATTCATTTGGAGTCTGAAATTTCTTCTTATCCCTGCATTTCCTTGCATTTACAGCTTTCATTTTCTAGGCTTGATCAATAGGTTACAAGGCTGACTTGTTAGAATCAATTTTGGCACAAAAGGTTCAGTTTCGGCACAAAGGATCCCTTGCGTGCCAAGCAGTTTTGGGGCCATTGCTCACATCAGTTTTCACTTGTCCTTTGGTGTAGGATAGTGTTTGAAGTCAATTGGTATCATATCTAGCATCTCTGAATTTTCCCTGCATTAGTTAGCTTTCAAAACTTGTAGCAGAGTCGAGTTGTAGCTTGTTTAAAGTCTGAATTTCATATGCTATTATTGTGTTAAGATTGTTTGATTTCCGGAAATTACCATCACTGCCTGATTCTTTTGTTTAGCATTTATTTTGCATGTGAACTCAGATTTGTCTTCCTAGATTGTTTAAGTGGCTTTGGATTGAGTTGTTTGTGTTGGTGCAGGAAGCACCAGATCGAACCTTGTTTTAATATTGGCAAAGGATTCAAAGTTAAGGGTTATTTGTTGTCTAACAATGCTGCTTGAGAGTGCAGGAAACAAAGTCCTAGTGAAGGGCTGCTAGGCACCTGACGATGGGCTGTCAGGAAACCAAGTCCTGGCGAAGGGTTGCTGGGCGAAAACCAAGTCCTAGCGAAGGGATGCTAGGCACCTGACGATGGGCTGTCAGGAAACCAAGTCCTGGCGAAGGGTTGCTGGGCGAAAACCAAGTCCTGGCGAAGGGTTGCTGGGCGAAAACCAAGTCCTGGCGAAGGGCTGCTCGGCGAAAACCAAGTCCTGGCGAAGGGCTGCTAGGCGAAAACCAAGTCCTGGCGAAGGGCTGCTAGGCGAAAACCAAGTCCTGGCGAAGGGCTGCTAGGCGAAAACCAAGACCTGGCGAAGGGCTGCCGGGCAAAAGTCCAACTGGAGGATCCGGTTGGCACCAGGTAAATTCTCCCGAGAGGAGTAGGTGAGGACGCGTTCCCCTTGAGGGAACATTAGGCGTCGGTTCGACCTAGGGCTCCATTTTGGAGACCAAAGTCAGAACCAAGACAGCTAAGGCTGTATAACCTATTATTTTATTGTTTTATTGTGTTTTGGACTAACCCTGGATGCAGGACCTAAGGAACGAGTGTCTGCAGCTCAGAATGCCTCAAAGGAATGAGGCAACCGCTGACCAGGGCGCCCGGAGTGTCCCGGGCGCCCCCATGGTGAACACAAAACACAACAAGACAAGAAAGACTTCGACAGTACATAACCAGGGCGCCCCCGCTGTCCCGGGCGCCCCCATAGCGAACCAACTCAGCCGCGTCTGTGCTACACGCCCAGGGCGCCCCCGCTGTCCCGGGCGCCCCCAGCCAGACTTACCGAGGAGAGCTCAGCGCTGCAGATAAGGCTTTGACCGGTCAATGCGGGCGCCCCGAGTCATCCGGGCGCCCCGGTCAAATCGGATCCCGAGGATAAGGGGATCAGACGGCGACCGAGCAACAACCGGATCTGCTGCCACGTGGGGGGGCGCCCCCGTCGACCAGGGCGCCCCCAGGCCCTATATAAAGGGCCCTCGACCTCCTTCTTCACATCATCAATCACTGCGACACTTCTGCGCTCTTCTGCTTCCGCGACACGCTCCAGAAATCTTCCAACTCGAGCTGACGACGTCCCGCTGCTCCGAAACTTAGATCTACACCGGACGTCGGTAACGAAGAGCTGTATTTAAAGTTTACTAAACTGTTCTTGTTATTATCTTTCCTGTAAACTTTTATGAACTTATAGAATTGCCCGCAGAAAACGGTCAACGACCGTGGGCCTTGGAGTAGGAGTCGACCCAGGCTCCGAACCAAGTAAAACGACCGTGTTAGCGTTGTTTTTGCTCTGTTTTATTCCGCTGCGCACTTACTCTTTTTAAATCCGAACGAATTGCGACATTCACCCCCCCCTCTCTCGCATTTCTCGATCCAACAAGTGGTATCAGAGCGGGGTAGTTCAAACTTGGTGCAACCACCAGTTTGAAAGTTTTTTCGGATTTACGAATTTTTTTAATTTTATTTCTTTTCTTTTTGTTAATCAACGCAACTCAATCTCATTCGCCTTTTTCAATTTTGAATTTTCATCTTTTCACCATAAGTCTGAATTAATAAAACGAACAATTCTTAAAAATTTGTCATAAATTTTTTTATTATTATTTTAATATTATTTCTCGAAATTCGTGCCACTTTAATTCGAGCAATCTTTTAACTCTTATTTTTCACCATTAATCAGAATATTCATTTCCCAAAAATTTTGTCTCAAATTTTTTATTATTATTTTATTATTATTCTGCCTCAAAACTCGTGCAATTTTTTTGGGCAAATTTTTTTCTTCTTCTCCCGCACTACTAATCCAAGACCAAGTCTTGGTACATTCTGTTAGTTCTTTTGTGTGCAAGAGGTTATTTTATGGCCAACCAAGAGTGGAACAGTGCCCGTCCACCGCTATTCTCCGGCGAGAACTTCAGCTTTTGGAGAAGACAAATGGAGTCCCTTCTGAAGACCCATATGGACATATGGATGATCATTCAAACAGGGTTCCACCTCCATACAGAAGATGAACTATCAATTGCATGGGACAAACTGGATAAACCAACCCTCAACCAAATTGAGACTGATGCAAGAGCAACTGCAATTCTTCAATGCGGTCTAACCAACGAACAACTCAAGCTAGTCGGTTCATTTGGATGTGCTAGAGAAATGTGGGAGAAATTGATCAATCTTCATCAAGAAATCTCAGATGAAGAAGAAGATAAGGTAAGTTATCTCGCACTCTCGGTCCAAGCACAGATAGCCGAGTCAGAGTCTGAACCTGAACCCAGAGTCGAAATCAAACCAGCAGAATCAGACAACGAACTGACTGAGATGGTAACCAATTTCAAATTCTTTTCTAAATTAGAATTAAATAATCAAGCTGATACTGCAATGGTCGAGGAAGGTATAACTTTTGCAGGGAAAACTCCAAGAGAACCATCAAAGAAGGAGCTTCAACCGGTACCCAAGTCCGACTCAAACACGGAATCAGAAGATCAATTTAAATCCGAGACAGCAACAATTAAGGGGGAGATTCCTAATAAGGAATCAAAAGGTAAAATTACAAATTTGAATTTTAAAAATCATATAATTTGTTACATATGCAGGGAGAGAGGGCACTACCAAACTAAGTGTCCTACCCGTAAGATTCAAACGATACCACCGACGGCGACAAAGGAACGAGCTCCAAAAACACGAAAGAACAAGAGTCGCATCCAATGCTTCAAGTGTCAGGAGGTTGGGCATTACAAAGAGGAATGCACAGATAAACGTTACAAAGATCCAGGGAAACCAACCAAAATGGGTAACTGTAATTTACATCCAAATCAACTCTTTACCTTGAATACTGATAGTTTAATTAATCTCCCTTGGTCAAATTTAGATATGAATGCATGCTTAGATAACTTGATGAAATCATGTATATTAGCAAAGTCAAAATTCAAAATGTTAAGACAAGAAAATGAGACTTTGAAAATTAAAATTGATATACAAGAAAAACTGATTAATAATTTTGCAAACTTAGAAAATCCAGAAATTTCTCCTCACTATGACATTATCTGAAGTTTTGTCTTGGCTATTCATAGGACTAGATACCTTAAGGACTTAACCAACTAGTTGAAATTTGACAACATAGTATTGGGAGGAGGTGAGATGATAGTACGTTGGGGAAACCAACTCTAATAAGATCAAGTCTACTTGGTCTCTTTAGACTGGTGAAACCAGCCGAAGCTACCGATCCAAGACCCAAGCTAGTTGGACCAGAAAATGACCTAATTTAATTTGAAAATGAAATTTCATTAAAACGCTTTGTCAAGGAAAGGGTGGATGATCCCATAAGGCTACGACCAAAGAAGGCCTAGTGCCTCGCCAAGACCTGGAAGCCAATTTCTGAAATTCAAATTCAAATTATCTTTTGTCAAATTCGAATCTAACACAAATTTCAAATAATTATAGATTCTAATCTGTGTTCAAAATTTCTGCTTTCTAAACTTATTTTTTATCAAATCTGTTTTCAAAATTAAATAACTTTTTTCAAAATAAATGAAAATTCCTTTTCAAAATTAATTTTTACCTTCAAACCTGTCTCACAAAGAACTTTTAAGGTTAACTGTTTGAAAATCCTAGATTGGGTGAGACAGGAAAATTAAGTTCAATTAAAATTTCTTTTATGTTGTGTTTTAATTCAGAAGATAATTCCAACATAGTCAAACCATGATTAACATAGTCAAACATGGATAACACTGAAGTCCCCTAGGACATTAGATTGAGTTAAATAGTAAAGGGGAATGGTTTATTCTTTTTAATTTTCTTTCAAAATATCTTTGAAAAATTATTATCATTTCAAAATGTTTTTCAAAAAAGGGGCTTATGTTTGAAAATTATCTTCAATTCAAGTTGAATTTCCTAAAATTATATTACCGTACTGATATTCAAAACTATTCTTTTGATTTTAATAAACCCTAAAGACACAGAGGAAGGTCCACTTCATAAGGACTCCTAGGATGTGTCAAATTTAGGGGGAGTTTGATTCAAAAGAAGAATTTCTGAAAATTTTTTTTGTAATTATTTGTTTTGAAGTTATTAGATAATTCTTATAATTTAAATCAAACCCTAAAACTCAGAGGAAGATCGCTTGTAGTCAACAAGCTTCCTAGGACTGGGTCAAGTTTAGGGGGAGATGAAATTAAAAGAATTATTGAACATTTTCAAAATTATATGTTTTCATGCACTGCAAGTTCAAAATCCTTTTGAAAACTTAAATAATTTTTCTGTCAAAATACTATTATTTTACAAAATTCTTGTGGCTTATGAAATTAATTTTATAATATTTACTTGGGTTGGAGAAAATTTTCCAGGACACTTAGGAAAATGTCCTTGTAGTCAACAAGGTTTCCTAGGATTGTGTCAGACTGGAAAAGAAACCTAGTCAAGTAAAATATTTTGTGTTCAAAATGCATAATTCTTTTCAAAAATTACTTATACTTTTCAAAGTCTAATTCTTTTCAAAAATTACTTATACTTTTCAAAGTCTAAGTCCTTTCAAAATTACTTATATCTTTCAAAGTCTAAATACTTTTTTAAAAAGTACTTATGTGTTTCAAATCTTAACTTATTTCAAAAGTACTTAGATTTTTCAAAAATGCATAATATTTATTTCAAAAGTACTTTTGAAGATTCAAAAGCACTTATATCCTCAAAAATACATAATATCTGTCAAAAAGTACTGCAATAATGTTTTCAAAAGTATAAATATTTTTCAAGGCAATATTGTTCTAAGTGCGTGAATTTTCTAAAAGATTGGCCTACAAATATAAAGTATCTTTTCAATACTTTTCCAAATAAAGTTTTGTTGGTGCAATTTAAAACCTTTTGCTATACTTTCAAGAATTATACTAAGTATTTTCATGCTTTCAAAACTCATAGGCTCTGATACACAAACGCTCTCCTTAAAACTTCTCTCAAAATATTTTTATATTAGACTTAAAAATGATCTAAACATAAGGAGAAGAGTTTTACATTAAGGGGGAGAGAAAGGGAATTTTATTTTTAAGCTATTTCAAAATTTTAAGCATTTCTAAGTGGTTCAAAGTTATTTTTAGTGCATGTTTTTCTAAATAAAATTTTCCTTAGTAATCAAAATTTGTCTGGAAAAAAAAGGGTTTTTAACAAAGTTTAAGCTTGCTTTTCAAAAGTGTCTATGGATACAAATAATTTTGCTCTTTTTGAAAAATACTTTCTCAAAAACTTATTTTTGGTAGAACTCAAAACTCCCCATTAGAAACCTTGCTAACCCATGTATGCTTTTGATATATGTCAAAGGGGGAGGAAAGGCCAAAGTTAAGTATTTTAAGTATTTTATAACATAAATATTCAGGGTTTTAGGGGGAGTATGAAAAATAAAGAATTTTTTTTCAACTCTACAGTTATGCTTCAGTTATGCTTCACTGTTTACCTTATGCTCTTAACTATTGTAATTTTTTCCTTAACTTTGAATTGTGTTGCCATAATCAAAAAGGGGGAGATTGTTGGTGCAGGAAGCACCAGATCGAACCTTGTTTTGATATTGGCAAAGGATTCAAAGTTAAGGGTTATTTGTTGTCTAACAATGCTGCTTGAGAGTGCAAGAAACAAAGTCCTAGTGAAGGGCTGCTAGGCACCTGACGATGGGCTGTCAGGAAACCAAGTCCTGGCGAAGGGTTGCTAGGCGAAAACCAAGTCCTAGCGAAGGGATGCTAGGCACCTGACGATGGGCTGTCAGGAAACCAAGTCCTGGCGAAGGGTTGCTGGGCGAAAACCAAGTCCTGGCGAAGGGCTGCTAGGCGAAAACCAAGTCCTGGCGAAGGGCTGCTAGGCGAAAACCAAGTCCTGGCGAAGGGCTGCTAGGCGAAAACCAAGTCCTGGCGAAGGGCTGCTAGGCGAAAACCAAGACCTGGCGAAGGGCTGCCGGGCAAAAATCCAACTGGAGGATCCGGTTGGCACCAGGTAAATTCTCCCGAGAGGAGTAGGTGAGGACGCGTTCCCCTTGAGGGAACATTAGGCGTCGGTTCGATCTAGGGCTCCATTTTGGAGACCAAAGTCAGAACCAAGACAGCTAAGGCTGTATAACCTATTATTTTATTGTTTTATTGTGTTTTGGACTAACCCTGGATGCAGGACCTAAGGAACGAGTGTCTGCAGCTCAGAATGCCTCAAAGGAATGAGGCAACCGCTGACCAGGGCGCCCGGGAGGCGCCCCCATGGTGAACACAAAACACAACAAGACAAGAAAGACTTCGACAGTACATAACCAGGGCGCCCCCGCTGTCCCGGGCGCCCCCATAGCGAACCAACTCAGCCGCGTCTGCGCTACACGCCCAGGGCGCCCCCGCTGTCCCGGGCGCCCCCAGCTAGACTTACCGAGGAGAGCTCAGCGCTGCAGATAAGGCTTTGACCGGTCAATGCGGGCGCCCCGAGTCATTCGGGCGCCCCGGTCAAACCGGATCCCGAGGATAAGGGGATCAGACGGCGACCGAGCAACAACCGGATCTGCTGCCACGTGGGGGGGCGCCCCCGTCGACCAGGGCACCCCCAGGCCCTATATAAAGGGCCCTCGACCTCCTTCTTCACATCATCAATCACTGCGACACTTCTGCGCTCTTCTGCTTCCACGACACGCTCCAGAAATCTTCCAACTCGAGCTGACGACGTCCCGCTGCTCCGAAACTTCGATCTACACCGGACGTCGGTAACGAAGAGCTGTATTTAAAGTTTACTAAACTGTTCTTGTTATTATCTTTCCTGTAAACTTTTACGAACTTATAGAATTGCCCGCAGAAAACGGTCAACGACCGTGGGCCTTGGAGTAGGAGTCGACCCAGGCTCCGAACCAAGTAAAACGACCATGTTAGCGTTGTTTTTGCTCTGTTTTATTCCGCTGCGCACTTACTCTTTTTAAATCCGAACGAATTGCGACATTCACCCCCCCTCTCTCGCATTTCTCGATCCAACAGTTTGTTGGTTAAGTTCACGAATTGCCATACCTTGTTGAATTCGTCTAGCTAAGATCCTTCATTTTTATTGCGATTCCATTTCTATTTGAAACCAAACCCAAACTTTATTTGAAACCCAAAATTCACAAACGACACCTAAACCAAGCTCGAATCAAATTATATCAACTAGCCCCGAGAAAAATACGACCTGTGGCCCCTTTACTACGTTTTCATATTTTTGATTGCAAAAAGGGTTTCCAGCATTTTATTCATATCTAAATTTGAGACCCACATTCGTGACAGTCTATTTTGGGTCCGTCAAATTTTTGGCGCCGTTGCTGGGGAAGCAACTAGTTGATTTGTTTGATTTTTGCTTGTATACTTTTGGACATATCATTGGGTTCTATCTTATTTTGCTTTATCTTTTGTATATGGTTGCTGCCATTTTTCTTGTTTGTTGTGTGACAGGGCTGTAAAATCCAAATGTTTTCACCAGAGGACTATACAGAGTCACCAGAGTTCTATACAGAGCTCAAAGATGCACTGGTGGGGTTAAAAAATGTGTTAAAGGAGTTGGAATACCAACAAAAACATAAAGCTCAGTCATCTACTCACCAGCAGCCGATTCAGCCTACATTTCAGCCACCTCAACCACAATTTCAGCTTCTCAACCAATTTCAGCAGCCCTGTTCAGAGTTTCAGCCTTTCCAGCAATTTCAGCAGCCACCACAGCAAGATTTCCAACAGCCCTACTCAAATTTCCAACAAATTCAGAATGGGCAGCCCCAATTTTTAGTTTTTGAGCAACCAAATCAGTTTTGTCATCCTCAAATTCAGCAACTACAACAATTCCAGCCACTACCACAATTCCAACAATTTCAGCAAGAATTTCAGCATTTTAACCAAAATTTCCAGCAGCCTTTTGCAAGTTTTCAGCATGGAAATAATCAATTTCAACCTCAATTCCAGCCATATCAACAAGGGCAGCAAGATTGTTAATCGTTTCAAACATTTCCACCTCAAAACCAACTATTTTTCCAGCCCTCACAGCCCATTAATCAGAATTTCCAGCAACAAAACAAGAATTTTCAGCCCCTCCCATTTCAGCAGTTTAATCAAGGAGGCTTTGATGATCCTGATTGGGATGAGGTTCTACACCAAAGGATGATGGAGATGTGTCAACAAATCCTACAACAACAGCAAAGTTTTCAAGAAAATTTTCAACAACAACAACAACAACAACAACAACAACAACAGCAAAATTTTCAACAACAACAACAACTTGCAAAATTGGTAGATCAATGGAATCAGATAAAAGCCCAAAGATCAGAACAATTATCTTCTCAAGTTCCTTTTAATTCTGAGGGCTACGGAGTTGAGTTCATATCAGTTTAAGGTGACCCTAGTGAATGGCCAAGTCCTTCTTCAAGTGATCTTGCAAAATTAGTAGTAGAAGAAGAAGTAATCATCAAATATAGGGCACCTACAGCATGCATCCCTCCGGAGATTCCTATTCAAAATTCATTTCCAAATTTTTCAGCTCCAGAAGAAGAAACTGAAGCTCCACAGGACCATTCTAGACTTTTATTTTGTGATGATAGTATTATTGATGGTCCTAATTTTTCTAATATTGTTGTTGCAGATATTACTGAGGAAACATGCATAGGAGATGATTCCACAGGTGTAGGGGATTGCACTAAGCCCCAGGGACCACCATAATTTACTGGTACATTAGATGATTCAGAAGATGAACCAGAAAGTGTAGGAACTTGCATGGTGGAAGCAAGCACCCAAGGATCACCTATTCCAGTTGAGTGTCCACCAGAGAGTGAGGCTGAAGAGGAGCATGTACTTGATCAGGAGGAGGCCATGGATTCATCTAGTCTTGTAGGACCTCCAGGTATTCTCCAGCACGCTCAGGTAAGTATTTCTCCTCTTTGTTCAGAAAAATTCAAAAAGGTACCTAGTGACCCTCCTTGCAGTTTCTTCGCCAGTGACCCTCCTTGCCACAATGATGGCAAGTTCCTTTTGGTTTCTTTTCAGTCTTTTTGGCCTTTTTCTTCTTTCCTTTATTCTGTTCTTTGGCCTTCCTCTTAGAACCTTTCTTCGAGGAACCAACTAACACTACCGTCTTTTGATCTAGCTTTACAGAAGGCTCCACAGTCTTCAGCAGGTTGAGCAACTCAGGAATGGTAGTCTCTAGTTTGTTCATCCGATAGTTCATCACAAATTGTGAATAACTTTTGGGCAAACAACTCAGAATTAAGTCAATACTTAGTTCATGATCCATTGCAAAACCGAGTGTGCTCAGTCGCTCAATGTACCCCAACATCTTTAACACAAACTGCGAGGCAGAAGTGCCTTCCTGCATCTTAGTGGTGAAGAGGAGTCTGGAGGCTTCGAACCTTTCGGATCTCGCCTGCTCTTCAAACAACTCATGAAGATGGAAGATGATGGTATAAGCATCCATATGCTCATGCTGCTTTTGCAGCTCAGGTATCATAGAGGCTAGCATGATGCAACTCGCAAGTTCAGAATCGGTCACATGTTTCTGATAGGCCACTAGCTGGTCTGGAGTTGCACCTTCTGGAGGATGGTTGGGAAGTTGATCTTCAAGGACATAGGCAAGCTTCTCTGCCTTGAGGACTATCCTCAGGTTTCGAAGCCAGTCCATGAAGTTTGGCCCAGTCAGTTTATTGGTGTCCAAAATGGAACGGAAATTCAGAGAAGACATGATCGAGTGATTATCCTAGAAATACAAATTGAGCTTATGTGAGAAGAATGATTAAAGAATGTATCAACATACATTAATAAAAAATCCTATTTATTTTTCAAATTGAATAACCCTTTTTATCAATTCGGGAGATCGTAGGAACATCTCTAAATAGGTTGATATTCAACCATAGATAAGAACAACCATGACTGTGGCCATCAAGTTATTCTTAGCTATGAAGGTAGGTAATTATACCGATTACATATCACATATATGTAACTATCACTTTATGCTATCAACTAATTGAATGTTTCCATAAATCATTGGGTTGTTAACTCATTAACAAGTATGCAACATTATACATAGCACCCAACTGCACCTCTCTTTACATCGACCTTGGCTGTGGCACAACAAATCGATGCTCTAAGCTTAAGGCTGACCCATTAATCAAGAAATAGTTTTAATATGGTTGGAGCTCATTCAACCGTTTAGTCAGGCTTGGATGTGTCCAACAACCATAACTAAGGATTGACCTCTGACTCCAACTATATTAATCATAAACTAATTCCATGGTTTGAACATGTTGAGGTTCAAGCTGGGCATGGATGTGTCCATCAACCCAAACGAGAAACAAAACTCCGGTTCTAATCATATTAATGGAAGGTGTTGGCCTTAATATTTTGTAAGGGGTTTTGGGTCTCATCCTTTCCTTTTAATGCACATTCATGACATATAATTATGTCATGACTAACGATTTCCTTAATAAAGTATGTATGTGACTTAATTTATCAAGTCTCATTAATTGAATTAGGAACCGGATTTCCTAATTCTAATTTCATACTTTATTAAAGGAATTGTTTTGGGAAACAATTTCCTAAATTGTCATAATCAATTTCGGAAATAATATGTTTAAGACTTTGATTTATCTAAATCAAACCTTATTAAATTAAGAGACAATTCCCTTAATTCAACCACATATTATTTTCATGAAAATCTCATTTAAGAAACTCTATAGGAAACCATTTTCCTAATTAATTTTGGAGACAACAATATGTAAGAGCATCACCTCTTAAATCATATTTTATTCATGGATTTAATTAATTACAACAAATTATTTTCTAAGGGTGGCTCCCTGAGGCTCAGATACCCAAAGCAAAGAAATTTGTCGTAAATTCAATTTGGTCCACTTCGGAAGCGTAACCAAATTAAACATGACAATTTCATTTAAAATTGGGAAATTAAATTACAACAACTAACTTTAAATTGGACGGCTCCCCGAGGCTCAATCCAAAATAAAGAATTTTGTTGACAATTTAAAACCCAATTCAAATTTAATTGTTAATTAATTGTCCATAAATTTGTCTAGACTTTCTTGAAGGAAAGTGCCCAAAATTGCGAGACTTCATAATAGGTTTTCAGAATAATTGTAAGTTTCTGGTACAAAGAAAACTTACATATTTCCAAAGTTGGAAAATTTCTAAAATAGAAAATTTCCAAAATTGGAAAGTTTCCAAAGATGGGAAGTTTTCACAATTATCATAAAATTTCAGAAACTAGGATATTTCAAACGTTTGCGAAATTTCATGAGGATTTCCAAACTTTGAAATTCCTAAATCTAAAATTTATAATATATGAAAATTTTCATAATTGAAAATTTTTCCAAAATTGAGATTATGACAAAGTTTTTCCGCAAAACAATTATATGATTATGTCGAACACTAACCGGCTCTGATACCACTGTTGGGACCGGGTGCATGTTGACAAGGATACGGGTTCGTAAATTTTTAAATATTTACGTGCAGCGGAAGAATTAGCATAAATAATTTCTTAAATTATTTTCAACCACGTATCTAGCATGCGACCTTATGATGTGTGGACATGATCATAAATTAAAACTTTGCGGAAAAGTAAACTAATTTACTTAGTACCTCGCGTAACTCGAAGTAAGGGACGAGATCCAACCGTAGCGTCCCTTGGAAGCTCCGCCTCTATTCGCGTCCACGCCGAGTTCTCTTCGGGATGACTTCGCAAAGTCACGAGTTTTGTGCCGACGAGAACTACTAGATTCTCTAAAGGCACAACTAGAAGATCAAGAGAGAAGAAAGGAAACTAACCACCAAGAAACAGAATCTAAATTCCGGGAAGGAAGGAGTTACGATCCGCTTCTTCTTCTTCTTGGTTGGCTTCTCCTTGGTGATGATGACCCACGGCAACCTCAAGAGAGGGCGGTGCGCCGGCCCTAGGGTGGATGTGCGCCGGCCCTAGCAAGTAGAGGAGGGCGCCGGCCCTAGGAGGAAAGGAGAAGGAGAGGGAGAGATTAAGAGAGAGAGAGAGGGAGAGAGTTAATCTCTTGATTACTCTATTGGGAATTCAAGGCTTGCCTTTGGTTCCTTTATATAGTAGCCTCTCCCTTGCCAAGTCTCTCTTTTAACGGAATTTTTCATAAGAAATTTATCCTATAAATTTTCTTATGAATTATTCCGTTTAAGCCAAGTTTTATTATAACTAACTTTATAATTAAACAAATATATCTCTCCTTTTATTATGGAATAAATTTTGCAAGAAATTTATAAATTTTCTTTATTATGGTAAAATCAATTCATAATTGATTTTATAAAATTAAAATAAACCATTCCATGGATCATTTTAATTTCCATAATAAAGAATAAATTTCTATAAATTTCTTTATATAAATTTCTTTATACAAATTTATTTATCCATAATTTATAAAACAAATCGCGCTAGATTTATTTTATTAATTAAACCAAATAAATTGGTTTCTCCCCAAGTAGTGGCCGGCCAAACTAAAGAGGGTTGGCACCCTCTTTGGCCGGCCAAACCGAGCCGAACCCATCGCGAATTAAACTCATTTAATTCGCCCAATAAGCCTTCAAAAGACTTAGCCATTTTTAGCTTCCGTTGCGCCTCTGATTAACTCAGATTCGTCTTATTTCTCTTGATCGGAAAATCCAATTTTCAACTCGTTTTAAATCCCTCGGATTACTCGTAGTGCGTGTGACTAAATATGCTTTCGATTTATGTTGGCCGTCTATAATCAACTAATTATAGAACGATCATGAGTGACACCTAGTAGTACATCATGACCCCTAATTAATCGAAAGATCAATGGTTGACCTCAGAAGTAATTCTGAAACCCTTCAGCAGCTCTAATGAATCGTGCCCCATTCCCTTCACCATCTTATATCCACTTGGTTTAGGACATGGTCTGTGTGTGTCAGTCCCCACTAGGCTGACTACGTCACACCTAGCCCAAGTAGTGTCTTTCTCGTCCTTTGGATTTCTAATTACTCTCATGTATTTAAGGGACTCATACTCCAAACATGATATGCTCTGGCCAGAGGCTTTGAGTAACAATCCGATGATAGGCCTGGGTATACATCTCCTCGCAAAGAGTGGTGAATCCTTTGTAGGCTGTTCAAACATCTTCGGGCACTTCGGCTTATACCCAATCATCCTGGGTCCACACCTCCTTGGAGATGCTTGCTTAAGATGTTAAAGTATAAGTCTCCATGACCAAGATGACTTGAACACCGCGAGTCAAAGGAACATCACACTTATGCTGCAGTAAGAACTTCATTGACATATCTATATAGATTTCCATATGAAGTTTTATAGCTAATCACTCCAATGAACTAGTTCCCTTAACTAGAATCCATGTTTATCTCCGGACATCCTAATGTCACCAGCCAGTGAGAATCAGCTGATTAGAGAATAACCCATGCTAGTCTCAACAGAATTGATAGTGTCCGTTTTTATCAATTCATCGACTAGGGATATTTTCAATACTTCACAATTGCACATGTAGAGATAATCACTAGTTGTGATCCCATCACAAATTCTCTTATGCTGTGAATTGTATTGCGGACATTCAGTAGATGAGTTTAAGATCCCAATCAAATACACAAACATGTATACTCAAATAGTGAATTATCATTTATTAAAATAAATATTTACAATCATAAGGCGATTGCCTTAGGACACTTCTCTCATATCACTAACAGGTTGGGCCTTCTTGATATCAGCCCAGCAGACTGCTGGACCTTCATCTTCTCAGCCACAGTCGATTTTAGCGTTGCCACCTTCAGCTCCAGAGACAGGCCGAGTTTATGCAGTCACCAGAGAGGAGGCACAACGGGCCGATGGATTGGTCTTTCGTGGTATGATTTCAGTTTATGCATTTCCTGCTGAATTACTTGTTGATACCGGTAGTTGTAGTTCTTTCATATCACGACTGTTTATGGGAAAAATTAGTAGAGTGCCTACTCGTAGATCACAACGTTTATCAGCGTCTCTACCATCCGGTGAGATATTGGATATCACGCAGGAAGTCAAGGCGTGTCCATTCGACTTTGGCGGTTATACACTCATTGTGGATCTGACAGTACTTGAGATGGTAGAGTTCGATATTATTCTGGGCATGGACTCGTTGGCAGTTGATCATGCCACAGTTGATTGCCAAGCGAGGGTGGTCACGTTTAGGCCTCCGAACCAACCCTCGTGGGAATTCATTGGAACTAGAGATGATGGAATTTCATTATCTCTGCACTTCAAGCCCAGAAGCTTATATCGTACGAATGTCAGGGTTTTCTATTATAATTGATTAGCACTGATGGTAGCAGTAGCCCTTAGCTCTCGGGTGTTCCAGTGGTCCGAGAATTTCCAGACGTATTTCCAGAGGAGCTACCTGGTTTGCCTCCCAGAAGGCAAGTTGAATTTGTGATCGAGTTGATTCTGGGGACTACGCCGGCATCAAAGGCTCTGTATCGTATGGCGCCTAAGGAGTTGGATGAGCTAAAGGTCCAGCTTCAAGAGTTGCTTGACAGGGGATTTATTCGTCCTAGTGTATCTCCATGGGGTTCACCAGTTTTATTCGTTAAGAAGAAGGATAGTTCTATGAGGTTATGCATCGACTACAGGCAGTTGAATGCATTAACTATCAAGAATAAGTATCCCCTAACTCGTATTGAAGATTTGTTTGATCAGTTGAAGGATACCTCAGTGTATTCTAAAATTGATTTGTGGTCCGGATATCATCAGTTGAGGATCAGGGATTCGGATATCCAAAAGATAGCTTTCCGCACCCGGTACAGACATTACGAGTTTTTGGTAATACAATTTGCGCTTACCAATGCTCCTGCAATATTTATGGATCTGATGAATCAGGTTTTTATGGAATATTTGGATCAGTTTGTTATTGTTTTCATTGACGACATCCTGATTTACTCCCGTTCCGAGAAGGAACATGCGCGCCACCTTCGCATCGTTCTGGAGACGCTCCGACGGGAGCACTTGTATGCAAAGTTTAGCAAGTGTGCTTTCTGGTTGTCTTCTGTGGGTTTTCTTGGACACGTTGTTTCCAGTAGAGGTATCTCCATAGATCCCTAGAAGATCAAGGCTGTTACCAGTTGGGAACAGCTTAAGTCGGTTCAGGAGGTGTGCAGTTTTATCGGATTGGCTGGTTATTATCAGCGATTTGTTGAGGGGTTTTCCAACATCGCTTCACCGTTGACACGTCTGACCAGAAAAGGCGTGAAATTTATTTGGACAGAAGCTTACGAGACTAGTTTTCAGGAGCTCAAGCGTCGATTGGTGTCTGCGCTTGTATTGGTGTTACCTTCAGGCGATAATGGTTCTGTACTCTACACTAACGCATCTGATAATTACTATTTTGTTAATCATTTTAGGCTCTCAAATCCATGTTTTGATTCCTTTTCATATGCTTAAGCTTGCATTTATATTAGGATCCATGAGTTACTTCTATATTAACTTTGGATTCAAATCTTTGCATATTTAAGATGTTTTGTCATTAAATTTGAATTTAGTTTTGTAGGCTTCGAATGATCATGGATCTAGATCAGATTAGATCAAACCCGAGCTCAGAATTGGCTTCGATCAAGGGGATCAAGAGATGGATCAATGTGGGCCGTCCGATCAAGAAACGGGGTGATCTGAGTCGTCTTTCAGCTTCTGATCAATCCGAGCCTAAGATAGATCGAATCAAGTCCATAGATCAAGATCTGACGCTTTGAACCAAATTAGAGTTCATCTGACCGTCGGATCAAGCTTAAGGGGAGTTTTAACCGTCCATTCAAGAGGCAAAGAGATCTGAGCCATCCGTTGCAGATCTGATTGATCCAAGCCATGGAGAAGTAGATCAGGACCATTGATGGATATCTGGAAGGTTTGGTTCAGATCAGAGCAGATCCGACCGTTGAATGTAGCAAGGATGATCACAGTCGTTCATTGCTAACTAATAAAACAGACTTCTCCGATCAGTTCTGGCGTCGTCGCGAGTTTACCATGTTCTTCCCAGTTCATCATTTTCTTCTCCGAATTCTTTGCGCGACCACTTCAGATTCAAGTCTTTGCCAGTTTTCAATCAAAAGATCGAAGTCCCGAGAAGTTTGTGAGTTAATCTCGTTGCTGCCAAGCTCCGGTGAGGGTTTCACCCAAAGCTTGCTTCATCCGATCAACTCCCGATTGAATGTCTTCATCGATCGGAGCTATCAGAACAACTCAGAGGGGTTCTATGAGGAATACTGAGAGTTCTTGAGCCTTCATCGCCACACGATTTGTCAAGAAGGAGAAGCTCGGAAGAAGAGTCAGCCAACACACCGATCTGACGCAAATCAACCGCTGGAGTTTGATCTTATTGATTTCAAGATAGGGGGTTCCTGGTTTGACGCTTGTGTGACGGCAAGAGGGAATGCTTGGTGAAGAATTAGATCTGTAGTTTAGATTTCGTTTCTGCATTCATTTCTTCAGCTATCCTTTCTGTATCAGTTCACTTTTAGACACTGATCGGTCTGAACGACTGATCCAGACAGCATCTGATCGGTCATTGTGACCGATCAGGTTTGTAGTTGATCGGTCTGCCGATCGATCAGATAGCCTCAGCTACAATTTAGCCCTGTTTTTTACATTCAATCTTTAATCCGTGAGTTCAATTTCATTTTGGCAACTTAGCTATAGATCTTGTGCTTTCCTGTATTTGATATTAGTGTTTGAATTGCAATCCTACAGTTTTGATCCGATTTGTTTAGTTTCAAATAGGTTAAGTTCAATTTTTTCAATTTCCTAGTTTAATTCTACTTTAGCTAAGTCTATTACATTTCACACTGAATTTTCACCCTTTTTGCAAAACAACCCCCAATCTTAATTGAAAACCCAAAAACATAGAAAACGACAAAATTCAAGCTCGAATTGAACACACTTGACTAGTCCTAAGAAAAATACGACTTGAGGCCCCTGTACTACTCTTTAATTTTGTGAGCTAGGGGTTTCAATTTACAAATATCTAAATTTGAGGCTCATCCGTGATACTAGTTATTGGGCCCATCAAATTTTTGGTGCCGTTGCTGGTGAAACTAGTTGAGTTTGTTTAATTTTAGCTTGTGTGCTTATTTTCAAATTTTGTGATTTATTTCACTTGTTTCATTTTTTTATATACATTTGCTGCGATTTGTGTTTGTTGTATGACCGGGACTGCAGGTGGTGACCTTGAGGAATTTGATCCTGAAATTGAGAGAACTTTCAGAGCAAGGAGAAACCAAGGCAGAGTTTCAGAGGCTATTGAGATTATTTCTACTTAGTTCATTTCTACTCATTCAGGTAATCCTATGGCAGAACACCAAAAAACCATGAAGGAGCTTGCAACACTTGATGATGCTTTCCAGTATTCATGTATTGCTTATCTAGAGCTTACTGGTGATTTTGAGCTGAGATCAGGACTTATTCATTTATTGCCTAAGTTTCAAGATCAATCTGGAAAAGATCCAAACAGACACTTGTATGAGTTCCACGTAGTCTGCTCCACCATGAAGCTTCAGGGGATTTCTGAAGAGGATATCAAGTTGACGGCGTTTCCATTTTCTCTGACTGGAGCAGCTAAGGATTGGTTCTATTATTTGCCCACTGGACATGTTTCTAGTTGGATTTCCATGAAGAAGACATTTTTGGAGAAGCACTTTCCAGCCTCCAGAACAGCAATTATCAGGAAGAGTATTTGTGGTATACAACAAGTAGTGGGAGAGACCCTATATGATTATTGGGAGAGATTTAACAAGCTTTGCTCAAGTTGCCCATAGCATCAGATCAGTGAGCAGCTCCTTATTCAGTATTTTTATGAGGGTCTACTTCAGATGGATAGGATTATGATTGATGCTGCAGCTGGAGGAGCCTTAGTGAACAAGACACCAGATCAGGCTAGAGAGTTAATTTCAAACATGGCAGAAATTTTACAACAATTTGGAAGTAGAGCTCTTTCCACTAAAGGAGTGAATGAAGTCCAAATGGTTTTGAATGAACAAAAGGATATCAGGAATTCTTTGGTGGAGCTTACCTCGTTAGTGAAGCAAATGACATTAAACAATGTGAGCCAAAATCAGAATTTTTCGGTACCTTCACCTACAAATCAAGTGATGAGGTTGTGTAGCATTTGTTTGAGTCAAGAACACAACTCGGATTTGTGTCCTAATCTTCAACAAGATGAACCACTAGCGGCTTTGACTAGATGACAATTCCAACAAAAGAATAGCCCATATTCATCTACCTACAATCCAGGTTGGAGGGCTCATCCAAATTTGAAGTATGGAAACTCCTTCTATCAACAAAACCCTTCACAACAACCCCTACAACAACCTCAACCGAATTTCTAGAATTTCAGCAAAGTAATCAGCCTTTCCAGCCATTTCAGCAGCCTTTTCATCAAAATCAACAAGCTTTCCAAGGAAATCAGGAAGGTTTTCAAGGGAATCCGAATTTTCAGCAACCTTTTCAACCTTCACAACAAGGATATCAATCTTCACAACAAGTATTTCAGCCATACAATCAAAATTTCCAGCCCTCAAGTCAACAATTTCAGCCCCAACAAGTTCAGCCTTTCAACCAACAATTTCAACCCCAAAATCAGAATTTTCAGAGCTACAATTTTCAGCAATTTCAACTAAGTTCCTTGCCCAATTTTCAACAATTTCAGCAGCCAAATCAACCATTTAATCAGCCCCAACAACACCATTTTCAAAGTTCACAGCAAGGTCACAATTTTCAGCAGCCTACTTCTCCATTTCAAGGCCAACCGAAGACCCATGCTAATCAAGGAGGTTATGGAGGTTCTAGTGGGGTGAATGCTCAACAACAAATGCTAGAGAAGATGATGCAACAAATTCTCCAACAACAACAAATTTTGCAACAACAACAAGGCCAACAAAAGAATGATTCTACCTTACAAAACATTGAGAGGCACATTGGACAATTAGCTAGTGGAATAAACCAAATGCAAGCCCAAGGATCAAGTCAATTACCTTCTCAAGCTACTCCTAATCCAAAGGGAAATATTAGTGTCATTACTTTGAGGAGTGGGAAGGTTGCTTCAAGTTCAAATGTTCCAAGGGCTGATTTTTCTGAAAACCGAACAGCAGCTAGTTTTCCAGCTCAAAACAACCCTGAATTGTCTTCTAAATCAGTTGGTTGCAATCCTAGTTCAAGCTTAACTCATTCTTCAATTGATCCGGTGATTTTGGTGGAAAATGAAGGAGAAATTAGTGGCAAAGGTGAGTTTACAGTTGCTACATCTAGTGGAATTACAGCTCAAGTTTCAACTCCACAAGTTCCGGCTCAGGTGGAGGAATCAAGGGTTCCCTTACTTTTTCCACAGCGCAAGACTCAAGCCAAAAATCATGTAGAGGAGGAGAAAGCCAAGGAGTATAATGAGCTTGTAAAACTTTTCAGTAAGGTGGAGATAAATGTACCTTTGTTGACCATGATCAAGTAAATTCCCAAGTATGCTAAATTTCTCAAAGATTTGTGTATGCACAAAAAGAAGCTGAAAGAGAATGAGTTGGTCAGTCTAGGGAAGAATGTCTCAGCCCTTATCCATGCAATTCCTCAGAAATGTGAAGATCCAGGGGTGTTTACTGTGTCTTGTGAGATTGGGAGAACTTTCTTTCATGATGCTATGTTGGACTTGGGAGCCTCTATTAATGTGATTCCTAGATCAGTTTTCCAGATGCTTGGTATTGGTCCTTTGCAACCTACAGGAGTGGTGATTCAGTTAGGAGACAGGAGTCAGACCCACCCAGCTGAAATTATTGAAGATGTATTAGTGAAGGTGAAGGAGCTGATTTTTCCTGCGGATTCCTATATCTTGGACATAGAGAGGGACTATCTAGCACATAGATCTCCACTCATTCTTGGAAGACCATTTTTGAAGACTGCAAGGACAAATATTAATGTATATGCTGGCACACTGTCCATGGAGATAGGAGACACAGTAGTACAGTTCAATATTGTTGACGCTATGACACACCCCAGAGAGGATCACTCTATTATGAGCATTGACATTCTAGATGGGTTGGATGATGCAGATTCATTTGCTGAGGGAGCTCCACTTGATATTTCCAGAGGATATTTTAGTTCAGAGAAAGCTGAGGAGACATTTGCTATAGAGGAGGCTGATTTGGAGGGTGTATCAGATTTACTTACAGCCGGAGAGGATTTTATAGGTGTAGGGGATTGCACTGAGCCCCAGGGATCACCTACTTTGGTTGAGATTTCAAAAGATTCAGAGTTTAGGTGTGAGAGTGTAGGGGATTGCACTGAGCCCCAGGGATCACCCATACCTACTAAGCAGGCACAGATTGAGCTAATGTCATTGCTAGATCATTTGAAGTATGCTTATCTAGGAGAGGAGCAAAGTTTTCCTATCATCATCGTCTAGAACTTGTATTCAGAGCAAGAAGTCAAATTATTGCAAGTTTTGAGGCAGCACAAGAAAGTCATTGGGTGGACTTTAGCGGATATACCTGGTATTAGCCCAGCTATTTGCATGCGCAGGATATTTTTGGAAGAGAATGTCAAACCAGTCAGGCAGCCACAGAGAAGGCTAAACCACTGATTTTGGATGTTGTAAAGAAAGAGGTGACTAGACTCTTACAGGCAGGTATCATATATCATATTTCTGACAGTAAGTGGGTTAGCCCTATCCATGTGGTGCCTAAGAAATCAGGAGTGACAGTGGTAGAAAATGGAAGCAATGTGTTAGTACCCACTAGATTTAAGAATTCATGGAGAATTTGTATTGACTACAAGAAGCTAAACCAAGTTACGTGGAAAGACCATTATCCCTTGCCTTTTATTGATCAGATGCTAGAGAGGTTGGCAGGAAAGTCTCATTATTGCTTCTTGGATGGGTACTCAGATTTTTCAGATTTGCATAGACCCGGAGGATCAGGAGAAGACCACCTTCACTTGTCTTTTCGGCACATTTGCTTATAGATGGATGCCATTCGGACTCTGCAACGCTCCAGGGACTTTCCAGGGCATATGGTAAGTATTTTTGGTGAGTTATTAGAACACTGCATGGAGATTTTCATGGATGATTTTTCAGTATTTGGCACATCATTTGATACTTGTTTAGATAATTTGTCTAGGGTTTTACATAGATGCATTGAAACTAATCTTGTTCTTAATTTTGAAAAATGTCATTTCATGGTAGAACATGGTATTGTCTTAGGTCATATAGTCTCTAGGAAAGACATTGAAGTAGATCCTGCTAAAATTAGTGTTATATCTTCTTTATCTTACCCCGTATGCGTTTGGGATGTTCGAGCTTTTCTTGGCCATGCAGGATTCTACAGGAGATTTATTAGAGACTTCAGTGAGATTGCTCGGCCATTGACTAGACTTTTGAAGAAAGATGTGTATTTTGTTTTGATGAAAAATGCCAAGAAGCTTTTCAGAGATTAAGGGAGGCTCTTACTTCAGCTCCTATTATTAGACCCCCTGATTGGAATTTACCTTTTGAATTATTGTGTGATGCTTCTAATTTTGCTGTAGGAGCAGTACTTGCACAGAGTGTGGATGGAGCGCCTCATGTTATCTGCTATGCTTCCAAGACTCTAGATGCTACCCAGGCCAACTACACCACCACACAAAAAGAGCTTCTTGCTATTATTTTTTGCTTTAGACAGATTTAGATCTTATTTGTTATGTTCTCACGTTATTGTGTTTTCTGATCATGCAGCCTTGGAGTACCTTTTGAAGAAGCCAGATGCTAAGCCCAGATTAATTAGATGGATGCTTCTACTTCAAGAGTTTGACTTGGAAATCCGAGATAGAAGTGGCAAGGAGAACCTGGTAGCAGACCATTTGAGAAGAATAGAGGGAGATGGACCCCCTACCAGCATTGATGATGATTTTAGAGATGAGCATCTTCTAGTGATACATGGTGAGTTGCCCTGGTATGCAGATCTAGTTAACTTTTTAGTAGCTCATGTTTTTCCTGCACAATTCACTAAGGCACAGAAAGATAAATTTAAGAGTGAGGCTAAATTCTATGTGTGGGATGATCCTTATTTGTGAAAATTTTATAGTGATCAAATAATTAGAAGATGCATACCTGATCATGAATTTTATTCAGTTCTTACATTTTGTCATTCATCAGCCTGTGGGGGACATTTTGGACCACAGAGAACTGCTAGGAAAGTTTTAGAGTGTGGATTGTATTGGCCTACACTATTTCATGATGCATATCTATTTTATAGAAATTGTGATAGATGTCAGAGAACAGGTAACATAGGAGCTAAGAATGAAATACCCCAACAAACAATGCTTTTCTATGAGATTTTTGATGTATGGGGGATATACTTTATGGGACCTTTTCCTGCATCTTGTGGATATTTATATATTTTACTTGCTGTTGATTATGTTTCTAAATGGGTGGAGGTCATTCCCTCCAGGGCTGATGATTCTTGTGTTGTTGTTAGTTTTGTCAGGTCACATATTTTTTTGTAGGTTTGGAATTCCAAGGGCTATCATAAGTGATCAAGATTCTCATTTTTGCAACAAACACATGAAGGCTCTACTTAGCAAGTATGGGGTTGTACACAAAGTTTCTACTTCCTACTATCCCCAAACTAATGGACAAGCCAAAATGTCAAATAGAGAGATCAAAGCAATTTTGGAGAAGACTGTTGGACCTAATAGGAAAGATTGGAGCAAGAGACTTGATGATGCATTATGGGTCTATCGGACGGCATACAAGACACCCATTGGAATATCTCCCAACCGGTTAGTTTATGGGAATGTTTGTCATCTACCCATGGAGATAGAGCATAAAGCTTATTGGGCGGTGAAAGCTTGCAACTTTGATGCTACTAAAGTGGGGAAGAAAGAAAGCTTCAACTTCAAGAACTTGAGGAGATAATACTAGAAGCATTTGAGAACTCAAGGATTTACAAGGAAAAGACTAAGAATTTTCATGATAATCACATATTGAAGAAAGAATTCCAAATTGGTGACAAGATTTTCTTGTACAAATCAAGACTCAAATTGATTAAAGGTAAGTTGAGGTCTAGATGAGAAGGTCCATTTCTTGTAGCTAACATTTTTCCTTATGGTGTTGTTGAAATCAAGGATGAGGCTAATGGTTTTGTTTGGAGAGTTAATGACCACCGGCTCAAGAAATACTTTGAAGAGGTAAAGGAGCTAGATGTGGATGGATTAGACATCAAAGATGCTATCTACCCAACTTAAAGGGGAGTTTATTTTTCTTGCATTTTTATTCCATTGTATATATCATTTTTATGTTTTCTAGCAATAAACTTTTCTTTTACAATGAGTTCTTGCTAATAAATGCTTAGGTAGTCTAGAATGAATAAAAGTCATTGTAGATACTATTTTATCCTTTTTGGCACCTTATTTCTTGCATGATTTGGAATAAATGGATCCCTCTAGATTTTCTCTATATCATTTTATAGTCCCTTGAAAGCAAATTAAATTTGGTTGTTAAAACTTAGGATTTGAGCCAATGGATGAAAATTTTTGGATGCTTGAGTACTACTTAGTTATGGACTCTAGATTGATGACTTGAGATGAATTCTTTTTACCTAGTGAGGACTTGGCCTTATTATTGAGATGCACACAAGTGATTGTACTCTAGAACTTGCTTAGGTTCATTCGAAGCTATATTTCTATGATTGGACCACATTTATAGAGGTGAATCACTTTGTTTCCTTTTCATATCAATTTTAGCAATATTCCTTGTTGATACATGCTTTCTTCTTTTTCCTTCCCCTATTTTTCTGCTCAAAACCATATTTCTCCATGGACTTGGTTGCTTTTGATGATTCTTGATGTTACTTTGCCTGAGACGGTCAAAAGACTAAGTGTGGGGGAGGTGACTAGTGTTTTGAAATGTTTTGGTAAGGATTGATGCATTTTGGAAGTTTACTTTTTGTTGAATTATAGTGGAAATCTATTTGATGGATCTTAAGAGGTGAAGAAGTATGAAGGATGCAACTCAAAAACAGGAAGAAAAAAAAAGAAAAAAGAAAAAAAAACTAAAAATGAAGTTTAGAATGAAGAGGTGTGCCAATTTGATGGAGAGTTGTATCAAAAATGAGTTGCAAAAATGGGTTAGTGAAGGCTACATGTGGAACATCTAAGTTCTTGAATATAGTTTGATGTTTCAAGCTCTATGAGGCAAAATTCGAAGGGAATGAGAGCCTACATAAGAAATTGCAATTGATGTATCAACTAGTGCTAGTTGAGTGCCAAGTTTTGTGATCAATGTTGAAAATTCTTATCAGTAATTCAAGTGTCACGAACCAAATCTGAATTCACTGTCTTGAACTCAATTTAAGTGGAGTAGCTAGCCAATTCAGCTGTGAAAGTTGAGGCTGTGAAGTTGCAGAATGGTGGAAGGCAGAAATGGAATAAAAGTTTAAGTTGTGGATAGGAAACAAGTTGAAAAGGGTCTGAAAAACTGAGACTGAAGTGGAGATGAGGAAGTTAGCTAGCATTGTAAGGAATTGAAAAAAAAACAGAAAGAACAGAACAGCAACTGGAAGAAAAGAAAAAAAAAGAAAAAGAGAAAAAAAAATAAACATGAAGTATCAGGAGAGGGGTAGGATTTCTGAAGTGGAAGTTGTTAACAAGGAGCTAGAGGAGTTTGAAGATGTAATATTGATTGAAAAGAAGTGATCTCGACATAAACAGTTTCAAAGTTCTGCAGTTTCAGCTACTGATCAGACCCTGATCGGTCACCAATCCGATCAGGGAGGAGTCTGATCGGTCACTCTGACCGATCAGAAGGAGCTCAGTCCGATCCAATGCAGTCCAGAACGATCAGAGCAGTGACTGATCGGTCACCAGACTGATCAGAAGAAGGCCAGAAAGGAAAGGAAGAGCCTGATTGATCTCTTGACCGATCAAAAAGAGTCTGATCGATCCTTTGACCGATCAGTAGAGGGTGAATTACAGACTTCAGTGAAATCAGAGGCAATGTCGGATAATACAAAAAGAGAGGGCAAAGTACATTAGGTTACATTCTTGAGCATCCAAGTCTTCCACTTCCTTAACTTTTCCATTTTCTAGACCTCTATTTCATTTTTATCATTTCATATTTCTTTAACTTGTTTGAATAAGCTTTTGTAGGTGTGGATCCAAATCAAGAATGATGGTGGAAAGTAGAGCATAAGCAAGCTTATGGTAGTGCAAGAACCATGGTATTGTGTGAGTGAGCTCCACTTTTATTGAAAATGTAGAATTTAGGAAGAGAGCCACTAAATATTCCCTTGATAGGCTTTGTGAGTTTAGTTCATCTCAATGAGTCTTGAAGGATGAAGTATACTAAGTTGTTGACTTAAGGACAAGATACTAGTCCATTGAGTTTAGATTTTTGAGAATTGACAACCCTAGGTAATTTCCTTTCAATTGCTTCTAACTATGATTGAGAATGATCAAGGGGGTACATGTTTAGTTAGCTTGTGCGAGACGCCCAAGAGCAAGTGTCGGGGAGTTGATAATTATTATTTTGTTAATCATTCTAGGCTCTCAAATTCATGTTTTGATTCCTTTTGATATGCTTAAGCTTGCATTTATATTAGGATCCATGAGTTACATCTATTTTAACATTGGATTCAAATCTTTGCATATTTGAGATGTTTTGTCATTAAATTTGAATTTAATTTTGTAGGCTTCGAATGATCATGGATCTAGATCAGATTAGATCAAACCCGAGCTCAGAATTGGCTTCGATCAAGACGATCAAGAGATGGATCAATGTGGGTCGTCCGATCAAGAAACGGGGTGATCTAAGGCGTCTTTCAGCATTTGATCAATCCGAGCCTAAGATAGAGTGAATCAAGTCCATAGATCAAGATCAGACGCTTTGAACCAAATCAGAGTCCATCTGACCGTCGGATCAAGCTTAAGGGGAGTTTTAACCGTCCATTCAAGAGGCAGAGAGATCTGATCCATCCATTGCAGATCTGATTGATCCAAGCCAAGGACAAGTAGATCAGGACCATTGATGGAGTTCTGGAAGGTTTGGTTCAGATCAGAGCAGATCCGACCGTCGGATGCAACAAGGATGATCACAACCGTTCATTGCTAACTAATAAAATAGACTTCTCCGATCAGATCTGGCGTCGTCGCGAGTTTACCCTGTTCTTCCCAGTTCATCATTTTCTTCTGCGAATTCTTTGCGCGACCACTTCAGATTCAAGTCTTTGCCAGTTTTCAATTAAAAGATCGAAGTCCCGAGAAGTTTGTGAGTTAATCCCGTCGTTGCCAAGCTCCGGTGAGGGTTTCGCCCAAAGCTTGCTTCATCCAATCAACTCCCGATTGAATGTCTTCATCGATTGGAGCTATCAGAACAACTCAGAGGGGTTCTCTGAGGAATACTGAGAGTTCCTGAGCCTTCATCACCACACGATTTGTCAAGAAGGAGAAGATCGGAAGAAGAGTCAGCCAACACACCGATTTGACGCAAATCGACCGCTGGAGTTGGATCTTATTGATTTCAAGCTAGGGGGTTCTTGGTTTGACGCTTGTGTGACGGCAAGAGGGAATGCTAGGTGAAGAATTAGATCTGTAGTTTAGAATTCATTTCTGCATTCATTTCTTCAACTATCCTTTCTGTATCAGTTCACTTTCAGACACTGATCGGTCTGAACGACCGATCCAGACAGCATCTGATCGGTCATTGTGACCGATCAGGTTTGTAGTTGATCGGTCTGTCGACCGATTAGATAGCCTCAGCTACAATTTAGCCCTGTTTTTACATTCAATCTTTAATCCGTGAGTTCAATTTCATTTTGGCAACTTAGCTATAGATCTTGTGCATTCCTGTATTTGATATTAGTGTTTGAATTGCAATCCTATAGTTTTGATCCGATTTGTTTAGTATGAAATAGGTTAAGTTCAATTCTTGCAATTTCCTAGTTTAATTCTACTTTAGCTAAGTCTATTACTTTTCACACGGAATTTTCACCCTTTATGTAAAACAACCCCCAATCTTAATTGAAAACCCAAAAACATAGAAAACGACAAAATTCAAGCTCGAATTGAACACACTTGACTAGTCCTAGGAAAAATACGACTTGAGGGCACTGTACTACTCTTTAATTTTGTGAGCTAAGGTTTTTAATTTACAAATATCTAAATCTGAGGCTCATCCGTGACACTAGTTATTGGGTCCATCAGCATCACATCAGGGTTTGGGTGTAGTTTTGATGCAACATGGATGGGTAGTCTCATATGCTTCTTGTCAGTTGAAGGAGCATGAGAAGAATTATCCAGTTCATGACTTAGAGCTTGCAACCATTATTTTTGCCCTGAAGATATGGAGACATCAACTCTATGACGTCACGTTTGAGATTTTCACGGATCACAAGAGCCTCAAGTATTTATTCACTCAGAAGGAGCTAAATCTTCGTTAGAGAAGATGGATAAAATTCTTGAAGGATTATGACTGTACTATTAGCTACCATCCAGGGAAAGCTAATGTAGTTGCGGATGCACTAAGCAAAAAATCTCGGAGTGTTCAGGCTTGTCACCAGGTTATGGTCACCGATTTAGTTCAGAGCTTCTCAAAGTTGGGACTGGAGGAGCATGGTCAGACAGAGAAAGGGTTGTTGGTGACTATGGTTTCTCAGTCTTCGATCAGGACGAGGATCAGAGAGGCTCAGGGTAGTGATCATCATCTATAGTTCATAGGCAGCTGGATAGCCTCAGAGCAGTTGACTGACTTTACACGTGATGACGAGGGTATTCTATATTTCTGAGGGAGATTGTGTGTACCTAAGTCACATCCGATCATGGAGGAGTTACTTCAGGAGGCTCATCGATCTCGGTTTGTGATACATCCTGGCAGAACCCGTATGTACCGAGATTTGAGACGTTCCTACTGGTGGAACAACATGAAGAAAATCATCGCAGATTTTGTTGATAGATGTCTAGTGTGCCAGTAGGTGAAGGCCAAGCATCATAGGCCTACTGGATTACTACAGAAGATCCCTATTCCTGAGTGGAAGTGGGAGCACATCACGATGGATTTCGTTGTTGGATTACCGAGGTCTCGTAGAAGACACGATGCGATTTGGGTGATCGTTGATCGATTAACCAAATCCGCTCATTTCTTGGAGATTCAGAGGACAGATTCACTGGACAAGCTGGCAGAGTGGTACTGCCGTGAGATTATCAGACTAGATGGTGTTCCTCTGAGCATCATATCAGATAGAAACCCGCGTTTCACTTCGCGGTTTTGGCAGAGTTTGTAGCAGGCCATGGGTACCGAGCTTCAATTCAGTACAACCTTTCACCTGCAGATGGACGGACAGTCTGAGCATACCATTCAGACACTGGAGGATTTGTTGAGATCTTGCGTTATGGACTTTGGAGGCAACTAGGAGGATCACCTGCATTTGGTTGTGTTTGCATATAATAATAGCTATCATTCGGCTATTCAGATGACACCTTTCGAGGCGTTGTATGGTAGAGCTTGTTGGACACCCACCCTCTGGGAGGAGGTTGGGGAATCTCAGTTGCTAGGCCCTCAGAGTATTCAGCATGATGCAGAGCTAGTCCGCACTATCAAACGCTGTCTGTCAGAGGCTCAGGATCGTCAGAAGAGTTATGCAGATTGGAGACACAGGCCCTTGGAGTTCTCCATGAGCGATCATGTGTTCTTACGAGTGTCACCCACGAAAGGTGAGAAGAGGTTTGGGTTGCGAGGTAAGCTAGCTCCCCGCTACATTGGACCTTTCCAGATTTTGGAGCGGATTGGAGCTGTCGCTTATCGTTTGGCGTTACCACCATCATTGGCCAGAGTTCACGACGTGTTTCATGTTTCCATGCTGAGGAAATATGTACCTGATCCTACACATGTGTTATCGGAAGTGTCGGTCACACTACAACCATACACTACTTATGAGGAGGTGCCTGTGCAGATTCTGGACCGCAAAGAGCATCGGTTGAGGAATAAGACAGTTCGTTTGGTCAATGTTTGTTGGCAGCACCACTCTGATGAGGAAGCTACTTGGGAGCTCGAGGATACTATCAGAGCTTGCTACCCTCATCTATTTACTTGAGGTGCGTATGGTTGAGTTGCATTTTGAGTTGCATTTCGTATTTATGTTATATTTGAGGTGTTGATACCTGTTGTCGTTGACTAGTACCGGTTGTAGTGACTAGTATTTGTTGTGGTTCACTAGCTAAATTTGGGGACCAGATTTTTGTTAGTAGGGGAGAATGTTAAATACTGAATTTTAGAGGTTAATTTGAAATTTAAGGGTGTGGATAGATATATCCGAACTTGGAGGGGCTTTCTACAAAAAGCTAAAAAATCCTTATAAAACCCTAAAATCCCCTCTCCCCGTGGCAGTTTTTCCTCGATTCCCCTTCGGTTTCGCCCAGCGCCGCTGAGTCCTAGCCAACCGCCGACGCCGTTGCCTCTCCCCGACGCCGACGCCGAGCCCTCTACCGAGACTTCTCCTTCTCCTTCTTCTTCTTCTTCTTCTTCTTCTCCTTCTCATTTCTCTCCTCCTTCGAGAGATCCGACGCCCACTTAGCCGCGCCGTGCACATACGTGGAACCCTAGCACCGTCGCAACACCTTTCCTCCCTTCATCAAAGAGCAGAGGCGACGCAGATAGGTAGGAGGGGAGTTCTCCATTGCGTCTTCGGATAGCGAGCAGCAGTCGCTGTTGCGCCGGTCATTCATCGCCGGAGCCGCGCCGCCTTCCACCTTGTTTTTGATCATTGGCTCGTAGGTAAGGGATGAATTGTGATGCCTATTGGATTTTTGTTTTCTATGTGTTGGGAATGGGAATTCACTATGTGAATTGGTTTTAGATGAAAGAAGCAATCTGATGTTGCTAATGTGGGTTTTTAGGTTGAGTTGGCTGCTTAGGCTGGAATATTAGGTTTGCATAATTTGTGTGAATTGTTAGTTGGGTTTTGGTTGTGCCGCGGTGGAAGAGGGGGCAAAAAGTTAGGCTGTGTCGTTGGATTTTGCTCTAAGGAGTTTTGGTAAGGAAAGTGGAGGAATTGGATGATAAACTACTGTTAGTGAAAGGTTGATTGAGATGTAATGGATGTGGTTTTCTTTATATTGTAGATTTGTAGTTTAATTTGCTAAACATAATTTGGTCAGGTGCGATTTGGGAATTTTGAGTGGAATTGGGTTGTGTGAAGTGTTGTAGAGTTGGTGTGGGGGTTTATGATCTTGTAATTCTTCTTGTTGTGACCTTTTGGTTTGATTAGGGTTAGCTCCTTTAATTATTCTTAGTCGTTAATTTAGTTATTTAATGGTGTTATTAATGGCTAAATGGTGTCCTTGATACAGGACGTTGATCGGTTGCGTGTGTTTGATCACAGAGGACTCTTTCGGATACGTTCTACATAAAAGGCGGACATTTCTCCTTTGTACTCATGTAGTTTCTTTTTCCTTAAAGTATGACTGCTTTATGTCTAATAGGTTGCTTGACCTTATTCCTTGTTGTTTTTTATTTTAACATCGCCGTTGATACTTTTTCTTCATTGATCTTTGAGTATTCAAATTCATATCTGTATAGTCTACTGTTGTTTTCTGTTCTGTTAAGTGCCGCCTGTACGTGAATACTTAGAAATCTATTAAACCCAATTAGATTTATTTGACATTAGAAATATCCTACCTAGTAGTGTAGGTGCATAATCATTGGTTTTCGATTTCTGGTTGGTTGTATCGATGTATCGTTTACTTGTTGGATTTTGTTGCATCGTTGTTTCTCCGGTTGTTCATGCATCTTGTAGCATGCACCATATCTGCACGTTGCATACTAATGACTGTTGGGCTTCCATATTGTTAAGCTGTCGTTAGTCATTTAGTTGCTCAGTTAACTCAACCACTTATTGTCGTGGTAGTTGCTAGAGTCCAAGCAACTGCCCTGTTAGGCACATATCTTGCTGTTGTAGGCAAGCAGTGACACCCTTATCATTGTTTTTCGAGGGATACTAGAGCTATTGATAACTCCCCCTATGTATCGGGGTTTGGAGTGATGGCTCCCCAGCATCCTGTCCACTCAACCACACCTTTCTGTGGTATTCATTGGAGTGCGTACAGTTGTCACAGCTCTACCCACTCGGTCACACGGATGGGATGTGTTGGTGGCTTTACTGGCGTCAGGGGTGACACATGTCATTGCATCATATGCATATATTGCATTTATGCATTTTTCTTGTGGTTGTTGTATTAATATAAGCTATGGTTGCTGCATTTGATTGACATGCATGTATATGTTAATTTTATTGTTGCCACATTGTTTTATACCTGCTTAGTTGTTATTCAGTTTTATAACATGTTGTTTTATATATGTTATGCATGTTTAGGTATTCCTATATTCCTTATGGATTGTACTCTATTGATTCTCTACTTTGTTATCCTTTATTATGCCATGCAATTGTCGACTCATATACCCGCTGAGTCCGCCCGGACTCACCACCCCTACATTCTCTTTTTGTTTCAGATAGCAGGTAGTTACATTTCTTGGAGCCAGGAGAGGATCCAGTTGCCAGTCCCTAGAGTTGAGTTGTTTTCGTATTTGGTTTAGTTGCTTTATTATCGACACTTGGTTTGTTTGCATTTTATTTGTTTATCAGATATCGGACTGGTTTTGTTATTATTATAGAGACATTTGAGTTCACTTTGGTTGTGGTTTCTTTTATGTTTAAAGTGGCTGAGCCACCCGTTATTTTATTTAATAACTGCGTGGTTGTGTTTACTTTCTATATATTGTGATGCTAGCCGCTTGTGGCTAAGCTATATAGGTGAGTGTGTATGTATTATTTGCCCCAACTTGTCCGACGTATGGGGGAGATGCTGCCCGATTTTCGAGTAAGCATGTGCCTCTAGGGTCGTCACATTTTCTCTTCCTACAATGTTAGCGTGCGTAAGTAGAAATAATAATAACAATATCAATCAAACGCTAACACGTCACCTTTACGTGGTTCAGAGATGACACTCCTACTCCACGGCTGTCCGTAAGGTGGTCGATCCTGATCCGTCAGTGGATGACTCCCTGGATGCCCTCCGGCTAGCTCGTGTAGCTCCTTGTGGGTGGAGAAATCTCGCCACAACACTTCGACAATAGCCGAGCACTGAAGACTACTAATGAACTTTAACCAAACTCATTTCGTCAAAAGCTCTCAGCAAAAACCGAGCCCCTTTAAATAGTGCTTAAGGCTGAGAAACTCGCTACCAGTCGACTGGTCCTTTACCAGTCGACTGATCCCACCTAAATTCAACCGTTGCAAGCCTAACGTTAGAATTTGAGTTCCAGGGGCAGTCGACTAATCACCAGTCGACTGGTCCATTACCAGTCGATTGATCGTTCTGTGAGTTTGAGTTCCTTGCTGACAGTCGACTGATCCATTCCCAGTCGACTGCCCAGCTTACATATTTACTCTCCCTCACTCCGAAGACCCTCCTTCATGTATGCCTTCAAGTCCACTCCCTTGGCTCGCCCCTTGAAGTCCTCTTCCACAAGTTGTCGTCCCTCAGATGCACACGCAAGCCCTCGGCTTGCCTCCATGCCATCCTTCAAGTATGCCCTTTGATGTCCACTTCCCTCGGCTTGCCCTTGGAGTCCTCTTCCCTTGGCTCTAGTCCCTCGGATGCGTACGCCATGTGTGACTTACTAAGTCCTCCAAACTCAATCACACATATCAAACCAGAAGGATAAACCTAACTTAAACCCATTGCCCAAACATCAAAACACATGGTCACTCCGGACCATAGATTGCCCCAACACAAAAGGCAACATGAAATTTTTTAAGCATCATTCTCAGTCGATTGGGGCTCTAGAAGCTTATGGGTCTACATCCTGAAGAGCCCCTTATTCTCCAGATCCTCAAGCAACATAGATGCTAGATTTTGTTATGTTAAATTATGTCCGCCGACTCCGTGGGTATTCGAGAGTCGGATTCTCAACCGATCGACAGACTAATTTTCTATTATTTCTCTTCCCGACTCTATGGGTATTCAGGGTCAAGAGATCGAGTTAGATTATTAACTGATTGATAGACTGGTTTTCTATTGTATTCTCTCCTGACACCGCTGGTATTTCGGAGTTGAGCGGTCGAGTCAGATTATTAGCCAGCCGACAAATTGATTTTCCATTATATTCTCTCCCTGACTTCGCAAACATTCGGGAGTCAAGGGGATTGAGATACGGCAATTTACCAAAGGGCGTACCTAAGTATTGGTATTTACCAAAAGGCGTACCATGGTTTCAATGTTAACAAAGGGCGCACCTATTTTAGTAAACTTCCTCTTATACCCCTACCATCAAGTACTGCATGCATTTCTCTTTCTCTTTGTCAGTAACGATTTTCGAGATGGACCATAAAGAGATGTTCCTTTATATTTTGATTTTTATATTATGGAACCTTTCTCAAAACAAAAAAAATATTGAAATTAATTAAAATATTTTTATTAAATTAAAACTAAAACAACATATCAGACCCACGTTGGGCCTGAAATGGTTCCATTTCAGGTCCAACGTGGGGATGAAATGTTTCCATTTCAGACCTAACGTGCCCAATATTAAGAGTCTTTTTTCGATTCATTGTTATTACATTTTAACACCTCGGAGAAGTCCAAATAAACAATGGATAGCAAATTTGAACTCCTTGTAACCTCAGAAATCCACAGGAACTGAAATTTTTACAATCGGAGCTCTCTAGGTCAATCAATGGCCTTTTAGGGTTATTGGGGCTGAAATGGAAACATTTCAGCCCCACGTTGGGCCTGAAATGATTCCATTTTAGGCCCACGTTGGGCCTGAAATGGAATCATTTCAGGCCCAATGTGGGGCTGAAATGTTTCCATTTTAGGCCTAATGTGCCCAATATTAAGAGTCTTTTTTCGATTCTTTGTTATTACATTTTAACACCTAGGAGAAGTCCAAATAAACAATGGATAGCAAATTTGAACTCCTTGTAACCTCAGAAATCCACAGGAACTAAAATTTTTACAATCGGAGCTCTCTAGGTCAATAGTGGCCTTTTAGGGTTATTGGGGCTGAAATGGAAACATTTCAGTCCCACGTTGGGCCTGAAATGATTCCATTTCAGGCCCAACGTGGGCCTGAAATGGAATCATTTCAGGCCCAACGTGGGGCTGAAATGTTTCCATTTCAGGCCCAACGTGCCCAATATTAAGAGTCTTTTTTCGATTCTTTGTTATTACATTTTAACACCTCGGATAAGTCCAAATAAATAATGGATAGCAAATTTGAACTCCTTGTAACCTCAGAAATCCACAGGAACTGAAATTTTTACAATCGGAGCTCTCTAGGTCAATCAGTGGCCTTTTAGGGTCATTGGGGCTGAAATGTTTCCATTTCAGGCCCAACGTGCCCAATATTAAGAGTCTTTTTTCGATTCTTTGTTATTACATTTTAACACCTCGGAGAAGTTCAAATAAACAATGGATAGCAAATTTGAACTCCTTGTAACCTCAGAAATCCACAGGAACTGAAATTTTTACAACCGGAGCTCTCTAGGTCAATCAGTAGCCTTTTAGGGTCATTGGGGCTGAAATGGAAACATTTCAGCCCCAATGACCCTAAAAGGTCACTGATTGACCTAGAGAGCTCCGATTGTAAAAATTTCAGTTCCTGTGGATTTCTGAGGTTACAAGGAGTTCAAATTTACTATCCATTGTTTATTTGAACTTCTCCGAGGTGTTAAAATATAATAACAAAGAATCGAAAAAAGACCTTTAATATTGGGCCTGAAATGGACACGTTGGGCCTGAAATGGTTCCATTTCAGGCCCAATGACCCTAAAAGGCCTAATGTGTCAAAATCCATTGATTGACCTACAGAGCTCCGATTGTAAAAATTTCAGTTCCTGTGGATTTCTGAGGTTACAAGGAGTTCAAATTTGCAATCCATTATTTATTTGGACTTCTCCGAGGTGTTAAAATGTAATAATGAAGAACCAAGAAGAAATCACACATTAGGCCTTTTAGGGTCATTGGGCCTGAAATGGTTGGACACCTATTGCATTGGTGATATCTAATATATAGATGTTTGGACACCTAAAACATCATCTCCTATCTCTGACCTCTCTATTCATATGGAATTTTCAGAAATCCAGATATGGGAGGTCCATCAGTGTGTTTTGGTCAAAACTCACTAATATTTCTAAATTACTTCTATTTGATTGGTGATATCTAATATATAGATGTTTGGACACCTAAAACATCATCTCCTACCTCTACCCTCTCTACTCATATGGTGTTTTCAGAAATCCAGATATGGGAGGCCATCAGTCGGTTTTGAAAGCTATAGGTCTAGTTTAGTTCCATCAGTGGGTTTTGCTCAAAACCCACTGTTAGACCTCCCATATATGGATTTCTGAAACCCCCAGCTAAAAAGTTAGGGATGAGGTTGGAGAAAGTATTTTAGGTGTCCATAACCTCAAATTTTTATTTTTTCCAAAGCTATAGGTCTAGTTTAGTTCCATCAGTGGGTTTTGCTCAAAACCCACTGATAGACCTCCCATATCTGGATTTCTGAAACCCCCAGCTAAAAAGTTAGGGATGAGGTTGGAGAAAGTATTTTAGGTGTTCATAACCTCAAATTTTTATTTTTTTCGAAGCTATAGGTCTAGTTTAGTTCCATCAGTGGGTTTTGCTCAAAACCTACTGATGGACCTCCCATATCTGGATTTCTGAAACCCCCAGCTAAAAAGTTATTGTTGAGGTTGGAGAAAGTATTTTAGGTGTCCATAACCTAAAATTTATATTTTATCCAAAGCTATAGGTCTAGTTTAGTTCCATCAGTGGATTTTGCTCAAAACCCACTGATGGACCTCCCATATCTGGATTTCTGAAACCCCCAGCTAAAAAGTTAGGGATGAGGTTGGAGAAAGTATTTTAGGTGTCCATAACCTCAAATTTTTATTTTTTTCAAAGCTATAGGTCTAGTTTAGTTCCATCAGTGGGTTTTGCTCAAAACCCACTGATGGACCTCCCATATCTGGATTTCTAAAACCCCCAGCTAAAAAGTTAGGGATGAGGTTGGAGAAAGTATTTTAGGTGCCATAACCTCAAATTTTTATTTTTTCCAAAGCTATAGGTCTAGTTTAGTTCCATCAGTGGGTTTTGCTCAAAATCCACTGATGGACCTCCCATATCTGGATTTCTGAAACCCCCAGCTAAAAAGTTAGGGATGAGGTTGGAAAAAATATTTTAGGTGTCCATAACCTCAAATTTTTATTTTTTCCAAAGCTATAGGTCTACTTTAGTTCCATCATTGGGTTTTGCTCAAAACCCACTGATGGACCTCCCATATCTGGATTTCTGAACCCCCCAGCTAAAAAGTTAGGGATGAGGTTGGAGAAAGTATTTTAGGTGTCCATAACCTCAAATTTTTATTTTTTTCCAAAGCTATAGGTCTAGTTTAGTTCCATCAGTGGGTTTTGCTCAAAACCCACCGATGGACCTCCCATATCTGTATTTCTAAAACCCCCAGCTAAAAAGTTATTGTTGAGGTTGGAGAAAGTATTTTAGGTGTCCATAACCTAAAATTTTTATTTTTTCCAAAGCTATAGGTCTAGTTTAGTTCCATCAGTGGGTTTTGCTCAAAACCCACTGATGGACCTCCCATATCTGGATTTCTGAAACCTCCAGCTAAAAAGTTAGGGATGAGGTTGGAGAAAGTATTTTAGGTGTCCATAACCTCAAATTTTTATTTTTTCCAAAGCTATAGGTCTAGTTTAGTTCCATCAGTGGGTTTTGCTCAAAACCCACTTATGGACCTCCCATATCTGGATTTCTGAAACCCCCAGCTAAAAAGTTATTGTTGAGGTTGGAGAAAGTATTTTAGGTGTCCATAACCTAAAATTTTTATTTTTCCCAAAGCTATAGGTCTAGTTTAGTTCCATCAGTGGGTTTTGCTCAAAACCCACTGCATATCTGGATTTCTGAAACTCCCAACTAAAAAGTTAGGGATGAGGTTGGAGAAAGTATTTTAGTTGTCCATAACCTCAAATTTTATTTTTTCCAAAACTATAGGTCTAGTTTAGTTCCATCAGTGGGTTTTGCTCAAAACCCACTGATGGACCTCCCATATCTGGATTTCTGAAACCCCCAGCTAAAAAGTAATTGTTGAGGTTGAAGAAAGTATTTTAGGTGTCCATAACCTAAAATTTTTATTTTTTCCAAAGCTATAGGTCTAGTTTAGTTTCATGAGTGGGTTTTCCTCAAAACCCACTGATGGACCTCCCATATCTGGATTTCTGAAACCCCCAGCTAAAAAGTTAGGGATGAGGTTGGAGAAAATATTTTAGGTGTCCATAACCTCAAATTTTTATTTTTTTTCAAAGCTATAGGTTTAGTTTAGTTCCATCAGTAGGTTTTGCTCAAAACCCACTGATGGACCTCCCATATCTGGATTTCTAAAAACTCCATATGAATAGAGATGTTAGAGGTAGGAGATGATGTTTTAGGTGTCCAACCATCTATATATTAGATATCACCAATCAAATAGGAGTAGTTTAGAAATATCAGTGAGTTTGAGCAAAACCCACTGATGGACCTCCCATATCTGGATTTCTGAAATTCTATATGACTAGAGAGGTCAGAGATAGGAGATGATGTTTTAGGTGTCCAAACATCTATATATTAGATATTACCAATGCAATAGGTGTCCAACCATTTCAGGCTCAATGACCCTAAAAGGCTAATGTGTGATTTCTTCGCGGTTCTTCATTATTACATTTTAACACCTCGGAGAAGTCCAAATAAACAATGGATAGCAAATTTGAACTCCTTGTAACCTCAGAAATCCACAGAAACTGAAATTTTTACAATCGGAGCTCTCTAGGTTAATCAGTGACCTTTTAGGGTCATTGGGGCTGAAATGGAAACATTTCAGCCCCAATGACCCTAAAAGGTCACTGATTAACCTAGAGAGCTCCGATTGTAAAAATTTCAGTTTCTGTGGATTTCTGAGGTTACAAGGAGTTCAAATTTGCTATCCATTGTTTATTTGGACTTCTCCGAGGTGTTAAAATATAATAACAAAGAATCGAAAAAAGACTCTTAATATTGGGCACGTTGGGACTGAAATGGAAACATTTCATCCCCACGTTGGGCCTGAAATGGAACCATTTCAGGCCCAACGTGGGTCTGATATGTTGTTTTAGTTTTAATTTAATAAAAATATTTTAATTAATTTCAATATTTTTTTTGTTTTGAGAAAGGTTCCATAATATAAAAATCAAAATATAAAGGAACATCTCTTTATGGTCCATCTCGAAAATCGTTACCGACAAAGAGAAAGAGAAATGCATGCAGTACTTGATAGTAGAGGTATAAGAGGAAGTTTACTAAAATATGTGCGCCCTTTGGTAACATTGAAATCATGGTACGCCTTTTGGTAAATACCAATACTTAGGTACGCCCTTTGGTAAAGATATTATGTCCAACAAGCATCGGTATGCTACTCTCTCTCCGACTTCGCGATCACTTGGGAGTCGAGGGATCGAGCTGTTATCTCTAAGACATTTTGGTCATACACCATGCTTCCAAGTCCCAGGCATTCAGGTTATACACCATGCCTCCCAAGTCCAAGGCATTCAGGTCATATACCATACATCTAAGTTCCTAGGCATTCAGATCCTACATCGTGCCTTCCAGCTCCATGTTCCCAGGCATTCGGGTTCTACACTGTGCCTCCCAGCTCCTAGTTCCTAAGCATCAGGGTCATGCATTGTTCCTCCCAGCTCCAAGGCATTTAGGTCATTCACTATATCTCCCAACTCTAAGATATTCAGGTCATATATTGTGCCTCCAAACTCGAAGACATTCGGGTAATACACAATGCTTTTGTATCTCCATTTGACATGTTGGACGTATGTATTGAATGCACATGTTAATGGAAGAATGGGTATTGGTTGCCCATTCATCTTCCTCTTCCTCTTCCATCCATTATGTACAATTAGAGCATTCATTATGGAGGAAAGTAAAAGGCTAGGAAGGTGAAAAACTTACCTTCTTCTCTTGTATAAGTCCGTCCAAGGAATCCATGAGGACCATGACAGAAGGATCAAGTAGAAGAGGAGAACACCAAAAAAAAAAGGGATTTGGTTTGTGATCGATGAAGATTTTTTCGATTCATTCACGATTGCTCTTCCGATGGCAAGCTATTTGCTGGCTTCTTCTCCAAAGAGCACTATAAGTGTTTTATCCTTTCGTATGAATTTCCGTATAACAACAATGGTATTAGAGCGAGTTTCGGTGGAGAGAAATCTTGAGTGCTAAGAAATTGCGATTCTCTATCACGATTTTCTCAAATCGCATGTGCAGAACTGTGTCGCTAGCACTGACTGCCATCGGTTGACAGTGACCGATGGATGCTGGCACGTGCGTCGTGGGTCAGGAAATGCGTCACGTGATGGTGACCGCGTTGTGGTAGAATTACATTGCGAGCAGCTGCATTGTGACAAAGTCGCATCATGGAGGGATCCTGACAACGATATTAGTTGCGGTCGTGCAGGCATCGGAAACCATGCCGGATGGTTGGCAATCGACATTCGTGGCCGACAAGCACTGATGATTGGAAAGCATCGGTTGGTGAGCAAGTCCATATTGCATCTGTCATGACAGAGGTTTTTAATAAATTAAATTTTAGTTTATCGATTAAAATAATGTTTAATTGATTAATATAGAGTTTTAATCGATTAAAAGGAAGTAATCAATTATAAAAATTTTAATCGATTAAAATTTTAATGTAATCAATTAAAGAAGTTTTAATAGATTAAAATTTTAGGTGAATCGATTAAAACATAAAAGTTAAATCGATTAATTTATCTCATAAAAAAATTTTGAGTTAAATTTTTTTTTGGGACCATCTGGTTCAAATGGTTCCATTTGAACCAGGCTAGTCTAAATCAGACTCCGATTTAGTTCAAATCATTAGTTGGTTTTGTAAGATGTATATACTGAAAGACATGACTTTTATTATATGAACATCTTTATTATGAAAAGAGAATCACACTATACTAGATGTTTGTTTATAATAGTACATACACGAAGTCACATTGCTTTGTATTGTAGATAACATGGTGTGTGGTGTCATACGGAAGATCATGTTATTAGTTCCTTACTTAGCATAAATAGAAGTTCACAACCTAGATGGAATTGGATAAACCATTGGGATGGTTGTAGTGTAGTTAGGTGTGGTTGGTCTTGACCATAGGACTACACTAGTGTGCTATGAGTACATTGAGCAGGACCGAAACCCGAGGTTATCCGATTTGTATTGACTAGATAATTGGATAGGACCTCAGTTGATATTATGGAAGACGATCCCTTAATCCCGAAATAATATCGGGCATATATTATTAATTATTATTTCTTTGATTTACCAATGGGCGAGATCTATTCTGTTAGATCGATAGACCCGGTAAGTTGGGAAATAATATTAATAATATGATGTGTCGATGATTATTGATGGAATACGTGTCCTGGTGAGTCAGGATGATGATGCCCCCTTGATGAGCTCAAAAGGTTCATCGTGCTAAACCCTGCAGGTGGATTTGATCCGGCACGATGATAAGGTTGAGTGGTACTAGTCAAGGACTCAGAAGTTAATTAATTTAAATTGTCAATAATTTAATTAATTAACGGGCATGCGAGATCTTAAACACGGGGGATGGATAACTCGTAATATGTGGAGCCCATATGAAAATATGGGCTTTAGTGAGGAAGTTCAATTAAGATCCTTTAGTGGAATGAATCTTAATTAATGGATCGGATTTGGATCCATTAGCAGGCCAAGAACCAACTCCTCCTCTTGGTCCATGCCTTAGCCCTATAAATACCCTATGAGATCAAGAAACTAAAGGCCAATTGATCAATCCAAGAATCCACAACCCAACTCTCTTCTCCTCTCTCCCTCTTAGGTTTTCGGCGCCGAGCAAGAGAAGAAGGGATTCTCCCCATCGGTTCTCTCCACCTCCACCACCAAACTCCTGCTGAGGCTCAAGGAAGCAAGGTAGAGACCTTCTCTACCGTGCATGGGGCTCAGGGAAGGAGGAGGAGGCGTCGGCGGCCGGCTGTAGGCGGCGCAACCAAAGGTTGCGCTGGCGCCGCAAGGTAGAGGGAGAAGAGGTTGCGGGCCGTGTTGGGGCCAGGAAGAAGGTTGTTTCCTTCCTTCTTCTTCTTGTTCATCTTCCCCTCGAGGTGTACTGCTGATCCGGAGGGCATGGTGTCGGCTCCGATGGACGACGGCGCAAAGGGAGGGGAAGGGGTGGCCGGCGGCGCAAGCCCTAGGAGCTAGGGTTTTGGCCGATTGGAGAAGAGAATTGATTGGAGCTCTTGGTGATCTCGGATCGCGGTAGATCGTCGCCCATACGACGTCCGCGAAGGGAGGGACATAAGGTAGAAGACGAGGTGATCGGAAAGGTATAACTTTCCATAAGCTCCTTTGTATTTCCTTATGTCTTTTATGTGTCATGTTTATATATCTTGTCATTTTATGTTTAAGAATTTATTGTTTTGATTGCAAAATATGTTTAATAAATTCTTAACTGGACCCCAACTATAAATACAAAAGTCGGCGATCAACTCGTCTCCTTTTCCGCGGTCGAATGGTCGAGCAAATTGCAAGGCCAATTTTGGAAATTGGTTAAGTTGCAATTTGGATCGTTCGATACGGCACGAGACGGTCGATGGGAGACGGCTCTCCACTCGGATTAATTTTTAATCAGTAGACGTGGAGAGGTCTCTTGGATCGACTAGGTATTTGCTATGGAAACCCGCCAAGCCATACCCAACAATTGGTATCAGAGCTGAGGTTTCCGGCTTTGTGTGTTTAGGATTGGTTAATTTTGCAATTTTTCATACATATTTATTTTGATGATGCGTGGATGTGTGTAGGCTATCTTTGTGTTGCCGGCACGAGATTCCAACTTCATGGCCAAAATATTGTTTGTGAGATTGTTTGAAATTATTGTAATTAATTAATCCTCGGGGTTGACGAGGCTAGGTATTTAATTTTTGTAATTAAATACGGCACATGTTTAGCCGAGTTCTTTATTTATAGTTGATCTAGATTTCATGTACACTCCTTCGTGGAGTATAGGATCAATGATGTAAATGATTAGCTCTTCATTTCGGCTCGGAGATCCCTCAAGGTAGCATGCGCAAAAGGAAGGGAGGAGTGGACGCAGTGATGACACGACTGGAGGCACATGAGAGACCAAGGGGCTATGAAAGTTGGAAAAATCTAGGATTTTTCATTATTTTATTTTCATGTTATTGGTTGTGTGCTTGGTTGTGTGGTAGTGCTAGAAAATTCCTCGAGATAAATTACTAAGTGGGAGAGGGACCCTAAGGGTCCCACGACTTCCATTACAATTCGATAAGTGATGCAAACAAGTCTGCGTGTCGGCTTTGAGTGCTTTCCTCCCTATCGGATGGACTTGTTCTGCGGATTACTGGGTCGAAAAAGACTATAGGAAATTATTGAAGAGCGTGTATACTTCCCCATCGGAAGGCACATAATCAGAAATAATTTTCTTAGTGTCGTGTAATGGTGCACACTTATATGCGAATAATAGTATCCTCCCCATTAGAGTCACTGCTATTATTTTGCAGAGCCGAAGGAAACCAACTGTTGATCTTACTTGTCAAAAAGTTAGGTTGACAAGATAGTAAGATCGATGAGTAAAACCTCCTCTTACGAATGTAGGAATTCGTATACATCCACACCATCGTGGCATACGAATTTCTCGGTGTATAGGGGTGTTGGTGAAATTCAAAAATTAATTATTTTGAAGAATCAATTTATTTTCGATTTCTAAAGTAGTGTATGTTGTGATTCTTAGGTTTTTCATAATGGCTTTTACTCCACTAGCAACAATTCTTAAGGACAATAAACTTACTGGTCCAAATTACATTGATTGGAAGAGGAACCTAGACATTGTCCTCACTGCTGAGAAGTATAAATTTGTACTCTTCGAAGAATGTTCGGAAAAGCCTAGAGAAGACTCTGGTGAAGAGTTGAGGGAGCGTTATAAGAAGTGGAAAAAGGCAGATGAGATGGCGCGGTGCTACATTCTGGCATCCATGTCGAATGTGCTGCAACATCAGGATCAGGCCATGCCCACTGCTACTGACATGGTGCTGATCCTCAAAGACCTCTTCAGGCACCAAGGTCGAGCTTCTAGGCAAAGTGCGATGAAGAGTCTGATGTCAACCACTATGGTTGAAGGGACACCCATTAGGGATCATGTTTTAAAGATGATGGCTCATCTCAATCAGATTGAGGTACTGGGAGCTGAAATCGACGGGGAATCCCAGGTCGATATCATACTCCAGTCTCTACCAAAGAGTTTTGAGCAGCTCAACCTCAACTATAATATGAATTAAGAAAAATTATATGTTAGGTGAACTGCTAGGAGAACTCCAGGCGGCAGAGGCTCTCTTCCTGAAGAACTCACAGGCCTTAGTAACTCAAAAGGTTTCTTCCTCTGAGCCAAAAGGCAGGAAGAAGAAGAAACGAGGAGGGTTCAAGAAGGCAGGAGCATCGCAAGGACCCCGGAATGGTGTGATGAAGCCGAAGGGCAAGTGCTTCACATGCAAGCAAATTGGACACTGGAAGGCGGACTGTCCCCATCGACAAAGCAAAGGTATTTCTTCAGCCTTAGTCATTGAAACATGCTTTGCGGTGCTATCTACCAGTACCTAGTGTGTAGATACAGGAGCCATTGACCATGCCTACAAAACTCTGCAGGGGCTCCAGGAAACCCGACGACTTGTGGATGCAGAAATCGTGATCTACATAGGCGACGCTACAAGAGTTGCAGCAGTGGCAGTGGGAGTCTTTTATTTATCTTTCGAGAGAAATAAAGTGTTAGTTCTGAGAGATTGCCTTTATGTACCTTCATTTAGAAAGAATTTAATTTCAGTTTCTATGTTGTTTAAGGATGAATATTCTGTTACTTTTGATAATAAAGTTATTATTAAGAGAAACAGAGAGATTATCTGTTCAGGTAAAATGATTGGCAATCTGTATATTCTAGAAACAAAACCTCCCACGATGCACACTGAAGTAAATAGTGTTGGATCGAAGAAAACGATAGAGGGGGGGGGGTGAATATCGTTAAAAACTTTTCGGACTTAGGAAAGAGAAAATACGCAGCGGAATGAAATAAATCACACAGGAACACAAGTCAGTTTTTACTTGGTTCGGAGTCACGGTCGCCTCTTACTCCAAGGCCCACGATCCTTGACCGTTTACTTTGGGCAATACTATAATCGTGCAAAAACGGGTTTACAAGTTGAGTACAAGAATATTTCAGTAATTTAAAATAGCTACACTTTTCATTACCGATGCCCGATGTGGATCGTATTTCGGAGCAGAGGGTCACCGTCGGCACTGGAATCTCGAAGTCGGAGTTTGTTGGGGCGTAGCGCTTGAACGAAAAGCTTTGTAGCGTTGAGAAATTGTGTTATTGAAGCCTTGGGGTCGATTACCCTTTTATAGTGCTCCTGAGGGCGCCTGATCCGTTGGGGGCGCCTGACACATGCCTTCATTTGTGAAAACCTCTATCCACAGCTCGGTCAGTGCTTATCCCCTTCGATTCGGCCCCTGGTCTGGCTGGGGCGCCCGGGACCTCCTGGGCGCCTAGCTTGACCTGGTCCAATGGCTTCGTGGCAAATTTGCTTCGATGGCCACTTTGGCTTTAACCTTGGGCACCCGGGACCTCCTGGGCGCCTAGCCCAGTGTGGTTTCAAAGCAGTCTTGCTTAATTACTATTTTGTCCTTTCACCTTGGGCGCCCGGGACCTCCCGGGCGCTTAGCCCAGTTGCCTACCCCCTTCCTTTGGGGCGTTCTGAGCTGCTGAAACACAATCCTTCGGTCCCTGCAACCAAGGTTAGTTCCAACACAAACAAGGCAAGATTGTTAGTCAATATTTACAGCCGTAGCTATCTTGGTTCTGACTTTGGGTCTCCCAAATGGAACCCTAGGTCGAACCTATTGGGACCGGGTGCATGTTGACAAGGATACGGGTTTGTAAAATTTTAAATTTTTACATGCAGCGGAAGAATTAGCATAAAATAATTTCTTAAATTATTTTAACCACGTATCTAGCATGCAACCTTATGATGTGTGGACATGATCATAAATTATAACTTTGCGGAAAAGTAATCTAATTTACTTTGTACCTCGCGTAACTCGAAGAAAGGGACGAGATCCAACCGTAGCGTCCCTTGGAAGCTCCGCCTCTATTCGCGTCCACGCCGAGTTCTCTTCGGGATGTCTTCGCAAAGTCACGAGTTTTATGTCGATGAGAACTACTAGATTCTCTAAAGGCACAACTAGAAGATCAAGAGAAAAGATAGGAAACTAACCACCTAGAATCGGAATCTAAATTCCGGGAAGGAAGGAGATGCGATCCGCTTCTTCTTCTTCTTCTTCGGCTCCTTCTTGGTGATGGTTGCTTGCGCCGACCCTAAGAGGAAGAAACGCCGGCCCTAGGTGGAGGAGCTTGGGCGCCGGCCCTAGGAGGAGGGGATGTGGGCGCCGGCCCTAAGGGGAAGGGAGAAGAGAATAAGAGAGAGAGAGAGAGGGAGCTACTAATCTCTTGATATCTCAATTGGGAATTAAAGGCTTGCCTTTGGTTCCTTTATATAGTAGCATCTCCCTTGCCAAGTCTCCCTCTTAACGGAATTTTCATAAGAAATTTATCCTATAAATTCTCTTATGAATTATTCCGTTTAAACCAAGTTTTATTATAACTAACTTTATAATAAAACAAATTCATCTCTCCTTTTATTATGGAATAAATTTTACAAGAAATTTATAAACTTTCTTATTATGGAAAAATCAATTCATAATTGATTTTATAAAATTAAAATAAACTATTCCATGGATCATTTTAATTTCCATAAAAGAATAAATTTCTATAAATTTATTTATATAAATTTCTCTACACAAATTTATTTATCCATAATTTATAAAACAAATCGTGCTAGATTTATTTTATTAATTAAACCAATTAAATTGGTTTCTCCCCCATGTTGTGGCCGGCCAAACCAAAGGGGTTTGGCACCCTCTTTGGCCGGCCAAACCAAGCCGAACCGATCGCGAATTAAACTCATTTAATTCGCCCAATAAGCCTTCAAAAGACTTAGCCATTTTAAGTTTCCGTTGCGCCTCTGATTAACTCAGATTCGACTTATTTCTCTTGATTGGAAAATCCAATTTTCAACTCATTTTAAATCCCTCGGATTACTCGTAGTGCGTGTGACTAAATAGGCTTTCGATTTATGTTGGTCGTCTACAATCAACCAATTATAGAACGATCATGAGTGGCACCTAGTAGTACATCATGACCCCCAATTAATCGAAAGATCAACGGTTGACCTCAGAAGTAATTCTGAAACCCTTCAGCAGCTCTAATGAATCGTGCCCCATTCCCTTCACCATCTTATACCCACTTGGTTTAGGACATGGTTTGTTTGTGTCAGTCCCCACTAGACTGACTACGTCACACCTAGCCCAAGTAGTGTCTTTCTCGTCCATTGGATTTCTAATTACTCTCATGTATTAAGAGACTCGCACTCTAAACATGACATGCTCTGGCCAGAGGCTTTGAGTATCAATCCGACGATAGGACTGGGTATACATCTCCTCGCAAGGAGTGGTGAATCCTTTGTAGGTTGTTCAAACATCTTCGGGCACTTCGGCTTATACCCAATCATCCTGGGTCCACACCTCCTTGGAGATGCTTGCTTAAGATGTTAAAGTATAAGTCTACATGACCAAGATGACTTGAACACCGCAAGTCAAAGGAACATCGCACTTAAGCTGCAGTAAGAACTTCATTGACATATCTATATAGATTACCATATGAAGTTTTACAGCTAGTCACTCCAATGAACTAGTTCCCTTAACTAGCATCCATGTTTATCTCCGGACATCCCAATGTCACCAGCCAGTGAGAATCAGCTGATTAGAGAATAACCCATGCTAGTCTCAACAGAATTGATAATGTCCGTTTTTATCAATTCATCGACTAGGGATATTTTCAATACTTCACAATTGCACATTTAGAGATAATCACTAGTTGTGATCCCATCACAAATTCTCTTATACTGTGAATTGTATTGCGGACATTCAGTAGATGAGTTTAAGATCCCAATCAAATACACAAACATGTATACTCAAATGGTGAATTATCATTTATTAAAATGAATATTTACAATCATAAGGCGATTGCCTTAGGACACTTCTCTCATATCACTAACAGAACTGACGCCTATTGTTCCCTCGACGGGGAACGCGTCCTCACCTACTCCTCTCAGGAGAATTTACCTTTTTGCCAACCGGCTCCTTCGGTTGGACTTTGCCAACCGTTACTCACCAGGTGTTCGTGCCCAGTCTGTGACCAGGACTTAGTGCCCAATTCCTTGAACCAGGTCTTCGGTGCCCAGCCATCGGCTAGGTCTCAGTGCCCAATTCCTCGAACCAGGTCTTCGGTGCCCAGCCCTCAGCCAGGACTTAGTGCCCAACCCTTGGTCAGGTCTTAGGTGTCCAGCCCTCGGCCAGGACTTAGTGCCCAACCCTTGGTTAGGTCTTAGGTGCCCAGCCCTCGGCCAGGACTTCTTGCCTAGATTAACTAGGACTTTCCTGCACACTTGAGTAACTTTATTAGATCACAAATAATACTTAACTTTGAATCCTTTGCCAATATCAAAACAAGGTTCGATATGGTACTTCCTGCACCAAAAATCTCCCCCTTTTTGATTTATGGCAATACAATTCAAAGTTAAGTAAAAACTTATAACTGTTAAGAAAAGAAGGTAAAAATCAATGAAGTATAGCAGTTATGAAGAGAATAAATGTAGATATGAGAAAAATCCTTTATTTCTGATACTCCCCCTAAAACCCTGAATACTTGTGTTATAAAGTACTTAACTTTGACCTTTCCTCCCCCTTTGACATATATCAAAAACATACATGGGTGAACAGAATATTTAATAGGGAGTTTTGAGTTTTTGTAAAACTTCTAAGTTTTTGACAAAGTGTTTTTTTCTTTCAAAAATAGAGTAAAAGCATTTGCACCAAAGAAAACTTTTTACACTTAGATAATTTTCCATTTTTGAAATGTTTTGCAAGCGTAAATTTTATTAAAAAAACTTTTACTTACAAGGCTTTGCAAAAAAAAATTTACTTAGACAAAATTTTGAAGCCAAATTTCCCAAAAAAAGTTCAACTTTTGAGAATTGGGAATAAATTTGTTTACAAAAATTTTTTTGCACACTTAGACGAACTTGCATGGAAACACTATGTGCATTTTGAAAAACAAAATCTTTAAGATATATCTAGACAAGTTTTTCACCAAAAAACATTACTTAGAAACATTTGCCAAAAATTTCAAAAAGTTTTTGCTTAAACAAATTTTGTTTACTAAGGAAAATTTTACTTAGGAAAAATCATGTACCTAAAAAAAATTTGAAACACTTAGACATACTTAGAAAATTTTGAAGCACTGGAAATACTTGAAAGTTGTTGAAGTATTTTGATAGTACTTTGAAATTTTAACAGCACTTAGCCCTTGAAAGATTTGAAGTACCTAGAAATTTTTGCTTTACTTTTTGAAAAAGAGATAAAATTTTTTAAAAAATTCCTTTCTCACTTTATTTCTCTCCCCCTTAATGTGAAACTCTTCTCCTTATGTTTTAGACCATTTCTAAGATAAACTTTCATTGAAAAGGGGAAAAAGTTTAAGGAAGAATTTAATTTTTAATTTTACTTTTTCTACTCTCCCCCTTGGCCATATATCAATAAAGAATTTTTGAAAAAATATATTATGAAAGAAGATTTAATATTTGTGTATCAGAGCTTATGGGTTTTGAAAACATAAATATTTGAGCGAAAGATAATCCTCAGTAAAATAATGTCAAGAGTTATGATAATTTTTAAGTAACAAAATTTTAAAAGAATGAATAATTGATGCTCAAAAATAGAATTGGAGTCAAGTGTATATTCTCATTGAGTCCATGCATGATAAGAAAAAATATTTAATCAATAAGTTTACTTGTCTTGAATATTTTGAAAAATACAAATACAAAAAAAATATAAGTACTTTTACAATATCTGTATCTTTGAAAAATATAGGCCACTTTGAAAGATATTAGACATTTTTGAAAAATATAAGTATATTTTGTTTTGAAAAATATCATGAGTTTGAAAAACATAAGTACTTTGAAAAATATTATGAATTTGAAAAATATTAAAGAAAATTACTTGACTTATCTTTTGAAAGTACATACAAAGATATTGTTTTTAACACATAATATTTTACTGGCTTTGGTTTCTTTTTCAGTCTGACACATTCCTAGGAAACCTTGTTAACTACAAGGACATTTCCCTAAGTGTCCTAGAAATTCTCTAACTCAAGTAAATACTATTTCCAAAAAGAATTTTGATAAGCCAAAATGATAGTATTTTGAAAATATATGTAAGTACATTTTGAAAAATATATGAATTTTTAAAGGCACAATATTTTACTTGACTTGGTTTGTCTTCCAGTCTGACACAATCCTAGGAAGCCTTGTTATCTACAAGGACATTTCCTTAAGTGTCCTGGAAATTTTTCCAAGTTCAAGACAAATATTATTTCAAATTAATTCTATTTAAAAAACATTTTGAAAAATATAATATTTGAAAGGAAATTACTTGTGTTTTCAGAAGGATTTGAAAATACATGCTTGAAAACATATCGCCTTGAAATATTCAATAATTCTTTTAATTTGACCTCCCCCTAAACTTGACCCAGTCCTAGGAAGCTTGTTGACCACAAGTACTCTTCCTCTAAGTCTTTAGGGTTCAGTTCAGATTAAAGAAATTATCTAATAATTTCAAAACAGATAATTACCAAAAAACTTTTCAGAAATTATTCTTTTGATTCAGACTCCCCTTAAATTTGACACATCCTAGAAGTCTTTGTAGATTATGAAATGAACCTTCCTCTGTGTCTTTAGGGTTTACCAAAATCAAATGAGACATAATCATAATTTCGAATGTATTTTGAAACTTCGAAACATATTTTGAAACGAAGGTAATTTGTCAGGCATAGATTTCGAAAAACATAAGTAATAGTATTTAAAGCACAGTTTTCGAGAACCATTTTAAAAGACAGTGATTTTTCATGCACATTTTTTAAATTAAAAGAATAAACCACCCCCTGTACTGTTTGACTATGTTGACTAGAGTTGACTGTGTTGACCAGGTTTGACTCAGTTGTGTTAGTGATATGAGAGAAGTGTCCTAAGGCAATCGCCTTATGATTGTAAACATTTATTTTAATAAATGATAATTTACTATTTGAGTATACATGTTTGTGTATTTGATTGGGATCTTAAACTCATCTACTGAATGTCCGCAATACAATTCACAGCATAAGAGAATTTGTGATGGGATCACAACTAGTGATTATCTCTACATGTGCAATTGTGAAGTATTGAAAATATCCCTAGTCGATGAATTGATAAAAACAGACACTATCAATTCTGTTGAGACTAGCATGGGTCATTCTCTAATCAGCTGATTCTCACTAGCTGGTGACATTGGGATGTCCGGAGATAAACATAGATGCTAGTTAAGGGAACTAGTTCATTGGAGTGACTAGCTGTAAAACTTCATATGGTAATCTACATATAGATATGTCAATGAAAGTTCTTATTGCAGCTTAAGTGCGATGTTCCTTTGACTTGCGGTGCTCAAGTCATCTTGGTCACGGAGACTTATACTTTGACATCTTAAGCAAGCATCTCTAAGTAGGTGTGGACCCAGGATGGTTGGGTATAAGCCGAAGTGCTCGAAGATGTTTGAACAGCCTACAAAGGATTCACCACTCCTTGCGAGGAGATGTATACCCAGGCCTATCGTCGGATTGTTACTCAAAGCCTCTGGCCAGAGCATGTCATGTTTAGAGTATGAGTCTCTTAAATACATGAGAGTAATTTGAAATCCAAAGGATGAGAAAGACACTACTTGGGCTAGGTGTGACGTAGTCAGCCTAGTGGGGACTGACACACACAGACCATGTCCTGAACCAAGTGGGTATAAGATTGTGAAGGGAATGAGGCACGATTCATTAAAGCTGCTGAAGGGTTTCAGAATTATTTATGAGGTCAACCGTTGATCTTTCGATTAATTGGGGGTCATGATGTACTACTAGGTGCCACTCATGACCGTTCTATAATTGGTTGATTATAGACGACCAACATAAATCGAAAGCCTATTTAGTCACACGCACTACGAGTAATCCGAGGGATTTAAAACAAGTTGAAAATTAGATTTTCTGATTAAGAGAAATAAGTCGAATCTGGATTTGTCAGAGGCGCATCGGAAGCTTAAAATGGCTAAGTCTTTTGAAGGCTTATCGGGCGAATTAAATGAGTTTAATTCGCGAGGAGAAGGGCTTGGTGTGGGCGGCCAAAGAGGGTGCCCACCCTCTTTGGTTTGGTCGGCCACTACAAGGAGAGAAAACCAATTTATTTGGTTTATTTTATAAAATAAATCAAGCGCGATTTGTTTTATAAAATTATGGATAAATAAATCTATATAAAGGAATTTATATAAAGAGATTTATATAAAGAAATTTATATAAAAAAATTTATAGAAATTTATTCCTTTTTATAAAAATTAAAATGAACCATGGATCGGTTTATTTTAATTTTATAAAATCAATTATGAATTGATTTTTCCATGATAAGAAAAATTTATAAATTTCTTGTAAATTTTATTCCATAATAAAAGGAGATATGTATTTGTTTTATTATAAAGTTAGTTATAATAAAACTTAGCATAAACGGAATAATTCATAAGAAAATTTATAGGATAAATTTCTTATGAAAAATTCCGTTAAAGGGGAGACTTGGCAAGGGAGAGGCTACTATATAAAGGAACCAAGGCTAGGCTTGAATTCCTCAATCAATTAATCAAGAGATTAGTAGCTCCCTCTCTCTCTCTCTAACTCTCTCTCTCTCTAGGGCCGGCGCCCCTCTCTCTCTCTAGGGCCGGCTCTCTCTCCTCCCCTAGGGCCGGCGCACATCCCATGGGTGGCCGAGAGCTTCATCCACCAAGAAGGTGCCGAAGAAGAAGAAGCGGATCGCGACTCCTTCCTTCCCTTCCGGAATTTTGATTCCGCTACTTGGTGGTTAGTTTCCATCTTTTCTCTCTTGTTATTCTAGTTGTGCCTTTGGAGAATCTAGTAGTTCTCGTCGGCACAAAACTCGTGGCTTTGCGAAGTCATCCCGAAGAGAACTCGGCGTGGACGCGAATAGAGGCGGAGCTTCCAAGGGACGCTACGGTTGGATCTCGTCCCTTACTTCGAGTTACGCGAGGTATTGAAGTAAATTAGTTTACTTTTTGCAAAATTTTAATTTATGATCATGTCTACACATCATAAGGTCGCATGCTAGATACGTGGTTAAAAATAATTTGAGAAATTATTTATGCTAATTCTTCCGCTGCACGTAAATATTTTAAAATTTACGAACCCGTATCCTTGTCAACATGCACCCGGTCCCAACAAGTTGACTATGTTTGACCAATCAATAACTAAATAAAACAAGCACTAGATTCTATTTAAAACGAGTCTATTGTGATATTTAACATGGAATTCAATATTTTGAAAAAAATGTTAGAGATGAAAAAGTAGGGTACAGTAAACTGAATTAATTTGAAAAATAGAGATAATTTTGAATAACTTTTGAAAGCACTTTGAGTTTTATTTAAAAGGATAGCGACACATATTCTTAGGTCCTAGATATCTCACCCAATTCTACGTGATCAAACATGTTAACCTTATGGGTTTTGTGAGATAAATATTTTAATTTTAAAAAAATGGTTAATTTTGAAACATTTGTTATGAATCTAAGATTAATTGAACTTTGTGTTAGATTCAAATCTAACAATAGTAAAGTGAATTTGATTTTCAGTAATTGGCTTCCAGGTATTGGTGTGGCACTAGGCCTTCTTTGGCCGTAGCCTTATTGGATCATCAATCCTTTCCTTGACAAAGCCTTTTATAGAAAATTCATCTTCAAGTTACTTCTTGAAAGATTTTGGTCTAACTAGTTTGGGTCTTGGATCGGTAGCTTCGGCTAGTTCCACCATAAGGTTTCCCTAACGTACAATCATCTCACCTCCACCCAATACTATGTTGTTCAAATTTCAATTAACCCGTTTGTCCTTAAACTATCCAATTCTTAAAAAAACTAAGTAAAATTACAATGACGGGAAATTTCTGGATTTTCTAAGTTAGCAAGATTATTAATTAATTTTTCTTGTATATCAATTTTAATTTTCAAAGTTTCATTTTCTTGTCTTAACATTTTGAATTTTAAATTTATTAATATACATGATTTCATTAAGTTACTTAGGCATGTGTCCATATCTAAATTTGACCAAGAGTGATTGAGTATACTATCAGCATTCATGGTAAAGAGTGGATTTTCATATAAATTAAAGTTACCTATCTTGGTAGGTTGTCCTGGATCTTTGGCTCTTCTATCTGTGCATTCATCTTTGTAATGCCCAAACTCCTAGCACTTGAAGCGTTGGATGCGACTTTTGTCCTTTCGTACTTTTGGAACTGGTTCCTTGTCACCGTCGGTGGTGTCGTTCGTATCTTACGAGTAGGACATCTACTTTTGTAGTGCCCTCTCTCCCTGCATGTGTAACAAATTACATGATTTTTAAAATTTGAATTTACAATTTTACCTTTTGATTCCTTATTGGGAGTCTCCCCCTTGATTCTTGTCGCCTCGGATCTAGACTCATCTTTTGATTCTGGTTTGGATTCGGCTTCGGATTTGGGTTCAGACTCTGACTCGACTGTTTGTGCTTGGACCGAGAGTGCAAGATAACTTAGGTGATCTTCTTCTTCTTCGTTCGATTCCTTTGATGATTCAGACAACACACCTTCTGAGTCCTCGATGTTGTAAGTCTCTTCATGTAGGTTAATCAGTTTTTCTCACATCTCTTTAGCACATTCGAATGGTCCAATCTACTTGAATACTTCTTTAGTTAGGCCGCATTGTAGGATTGCAGTTGCCTTTGCATCTGTCTCGATCATGTTGAGTGTTGGTTCATCCAATTTGTCCCAAGCGAGTGCTATCCCATCTTCTGTGGGGAATCTAAAGCCCATTTGGATGATCAACCATAAGTCCATGTGGGCTTTCAGAAGGGACTCCATTTGACTTCTCCAAAAATTGAAGTTCTTGCCGGAGAATAGCGGTGGACGGGCACTGTTCCACTCTTGGTTGGCCATCTAGTTTAAACCTCGTACACAAAAGAAACACCAGAAATGTACCAAGACTTGGGCTTTGATTAGTAGTGTGGGAGGGAAAAAAACTAACCCAACAAAAATATTGCATGAATTTTGAGGCAGAATAATAATAAAATAAAAAAGTTTATGACAAATTTTTAAAAAATGAATATTCTGATTAATGGAGAGAAATAGGAGTTAAAAGAGATTGCTCGAATTAAGGTAACACGAATTTCAAGAAAAAATATTAAAATAATAATAAAAAGTTCACGATAAATTTTCAAAAATTGATCATTTTATCAACTCTAATGAATGGTGAAAAGATGAAAAATCAAAATTGAAAAATGCACAAATATTATTTATTTGAAATAAAAAGCGATCGAGCGGTGTTGCACCAACCTCGATTATCGAGAAAAATTAAAAAAACTTAAAATTAATTCCGTAAATCTGAAAAAAAAACTCTCAAATTGATGGTTGCACCAAATTTGAGCCCCCCGCTCTGATATCACTTGTTGAATCGAAGAAAATGATAGAGGGGGGGGGGGAATATCGTTAAAAACTTTTTGGTCTTAGGAAAGAGAAAATACGTTGCGGAAAGAAAAAAATCACACTGGAACACAAGTCAGTTTTTATTTGGTTCGGAGTCGCGGTCGGCTCCTACTCCAAGGCCCACGGTCCTTGACGTTTACTTTGGGCAATACTATAATCGCGCAAAAACGGGTTTATAAGTTGAGTACAAGAATATTTCAAGAATTTAAAATAGCTACACTTTTCGTTACCGACGCCCGATGTGGATCGTATTTTGGAGCAGAGGGTCGTCGTCAGCGGTGGAATCTCGAAGTCAGAGTTTGCCGAGGAGTAGCGCTTGAATGAAAAGCTTTGGAGCGTTGAGAAATTGTGTTATTGAAGCTTTGGGGTCGAGCACCCTTTTATAGTGCTCCTGGGTGCGCCTGATCCGTTGGGGGTGCCTGACACGTGCTTTCATCTGTGAAAACCTCTATCCACAGCTTAGTTAGTGCTTATCCCCTCCGATTCGGCCCCTGGTCTGACTGGGGCACCCGGGACCTCCTGGGCGCGTAGCTTGACCTAGTCCAATGGCTTCGTGGCAGATTTGCTTCGATGGCCGCTTTGGCTTTAACCTTGGGCGCCCGGGACCTCCTGGGCGCCTAGCCCAGTGTGGTTTCGAAGTAATCTTGCTTAATTGCTATTTTAGCCATTCACCTTGGGCGCCCGGGACCTCCCGGGCGCCTAGCCCAGTTGCCTACCCCCTTCATTTGGGGCGTTCTGAGCTGCAGAAACACAATCCTTCGGTCCCTGCAACCAAGGTTAGTTCCAACACAAACAAGGCAAGATTGTTAGTCAATATTTACAGGCGTAGCTGTCTTGGTTCTGACTATGGGTCTCCCAAATGGAGGTCTAGGTCGAACCGACGCCTATTGTTCCCTCGACGGGGAACGCGTCCTCACCTACTCCTCTCAGGAGAATTTACCTTTTTGCCAACCGGCTCCTCCGGTTGGACTTTGGCCCAGCTTTACTCACTAGGTCTTTGTGCCCAGTTCGTGACCAGCACTTAGTGGCCAATTCCTCGAACCAGGTCTTCGGTGCCCAGCCTCGGGCAGATCTTAGTGCCCAATTTCTCAAACCAGGTCTTTGGTGCCCAGCCCTCGGCCAGGACGTAGTGCCCAACCCTTGGTCAGGTCTTAGGTGCCCAGCCCTCGGCCAGGACTTCTTGCCTAGATTAACTAGGACTTTCCTGCAGACTTGAGTAACTTTATTAGATCATAAATAATACTTAACTTTGAATCCTTTGTCAATATCAAAACAAGGTTCGATATGGTGCTTCCTGCACCCACAAATAGCTCATCATCTAACTTGAATAAGAGAAAAGAAGCCTTCTAAGATGAATCAGATATATTTTTGGCACCTTAAGCTTGGTCATATTAACCTTAGTAGGATTCAGAGGTTGATAGCCGATGGGCCTTTGGGTTCATTGGTGGTGGAGGATCTCCCAACCTGTGAGTCTTGCTTGGAAGGTAAGATGACCAAGAGACCTTTCAAGGTTAAGGGGTATAGGGCCAAAGATGTGCTAGAACTGATTCATTTTGATGTATGTGGCCCTATGTCAATCCAGACTAGAGGAGGCTTTGAATACTTCGTCACTTCCATTGACGATTACTCAAGGTATGGGTGCATTTACCTGATGCGCCGTAAGTCTGAATGCTTTGATAAGTTCAAAGAATTCAAGGCTGATGTGGAGAAGCATCGAGGTAAAAGTATCAAGACACTGCGATTAGATCGTGGTGGTGAGTACCTCTCTGGAGAGTTTAGGAGCTACCTATCAGAAGCTGGGATTCAGTCCCAGCTAACTGCACCCGGCACACCCCAGCAGAACGGAGTTGCAGAAAGAAGGAATAGGACACTTATGGAAATGGTTAGGTCAATGATGAGCTATTCAGACTTACCTGATTCGTTCTGGGGATACGCTCTGGAAACAGCAGCATACATACTGAACTTGGTTCCATCCAAGTCAGTCCCTCATACTCCAACAGAACTGTGGACTGGGCGCAAGCCCAGTCTAGGACATGTTTGGATTTGGGGTAGTCCAGCACATGTGCTGAAGGGAGATACTGATAATTTGGAATCTCATACAGAGGTACGTCTGTTCGTAGGCTATCCTAGAGGAGCGAAGGGTGGTCTATTCTATAGTCCGAACGATCAGAAGGTAATTGTTAGCACAAATGCCAGATTCTTGGAAGAGGACTATATGATGGGTCATAAGCCAAAGAGTAGACTAGTGCTTGAAGAGTTAAGGGGGGGGAATTCCGACTTCAGGACCAATTGTACAAGAGGACACAGCACAAGTCACTGCACCGCGTGTCACTCAGGACACACAGGTAGTACCTCGTCGCAGTGGGAGGGTTGTGAGACAGCATGAAAGGTTTATGTTTTTGGGAGAGTCTTCGGACTTGGTCTCTGGTAAACATGAACCGGATCCCTGGACCTATGACGAGGCCCTCCAAGACAAGGATGCAGATTCTTGGCAAAGGGCAATGAATTCCGAGATAGAATCGATGGATTCTAATCATGTCTGGGAGCTAGTAGAACCACCCAATGGTGTAAAAGCCATTAGATGCAAGTGGATCTACAAGAGAAAGAGAGGATCAGACGGGAAGGTTGAGACCTTCAAAGTAAAGCTTGTTGCGAAAGGGTACACTCAGAAAGAGGGTATCGATTATGAGGAGACCTTTTTGCTAGTAGCCATGCTCAAGTCGATCCGGATTCTCTTATCTATTGCAGCTCATATGAATGATGAGGTATGACAGATGGATGTCAAGACAACCTTCCTTAACGGGAGTCTTGATGAGACCATCTACATGCAGCAACTAGAGGGTTTCATTGCCAAGGGAAAAGAGCATCTAGTGTGCAAGCTTAATCGATCCATCTATGGATTGAAGCAAGCTTCAAGGTCTTGGAACATCCGCTTTGATGAAGTGATCTAGTCATATGAATTTACTCAAAGTTCGGATGAGTCATGTGTGTATAAAAGGTGTGACGAAAACATAGTGATGTTTCTTGTACTTTACGTAGATGACATTTTGTTAATTGGCAACAATGTCAAAATGTTATCAGACGTAAGGGTCTGGCTATCAAAGCAGTTTGATATGAAGGACTTAGGAGAAGCGGGACACATCCTTGGGATTAAGGTCATAAGGGATTGCCAGAAAAGGATGTTGTGCTTATCCCAAGCTTCATATGTTGACACAGTCTTGTCTCGTTTTAGCATGGAAAACTCCAAGAAGGGTTTCCTACCCTTCAGGCATGGAGTTCCTCTATCCAAGGAGATGTGTCCGAAAACATCAAAGGAGCAGTAGGAAGCCTCATGTATGCTATGTTGTGCACGAGACCTGATATCTGTTTTGCCGTGAGCATGGTTAGCAGATATCAGAGTAACCCTGGACAAGGACATTGGACAGTGGTAAAGCATATATTGAAATATCTGAGACGGACTAGGGATTATATGCTGGTTTACCGGGCAGACCAATTAGTCCTTGTGGGTTATACGGACTCAGATTTCCAGTCAAATAGGGACAAAAGTAAGTCTACCTTAGGTTATGTGTTTATTTTAGGAGGTGGAGCCATTGTCTGGAGGAGTGTCAAGCAGAAGTGCGTGGTGGACTCCACCACGGCAGCTGAGTATGTGGCAGCCTCGGAGGCGGCCAAGGAAGTTGTATTGCTCAGAAACTTCATCATGGACTTGGATGTGATTCCTGGTTTGCCCAGATCTATCACAATCTTTTGTGATAACAATGGTGCAGTTGCAAACTCGAAGGAACCACGAGCCCATAAGGCGAGTAAACACATAGAGCGCAAGTACCACCTGATACGAGAAATCATAAAGCGAGGAGAAATGGTTGTCGCCAAGATTGCATCGGAGGACATCCTGGCAGATCCTTTCACTAAGGCTCTTCCTTCTAGAGCTTTTGACAGACATGTGGAGGATATAAGAGTCAGATGTATGGCAGTGGGAGAACAACAGTATCTTTAAGTATAAGTGGGAGATTGTAAGATGTGTATTGTCACGCCGTGAGACCATTGGAGCCGTTGATCCAATATAAAATCGGACAACATCTCCCCTGTCCGGCGGACAATTTACACAAACATACAACACACACAGTTTATAAATTGGCCTCAGGCCTCAAAATAGATATATATAAAACATAAGATAATGAAATACCACAATACTGAAACGTAGAACTCACCTGAGCTGCCCCCATGGCAGGCGCGCAACAAAACAATCAACACATAGTCCAACAGAGGACTCAAAAATGCAATACCATACGAATAAATGTCGAATACAAATCCACGACATATAGGAAAAATGAATACAACGCATAAAGAATGCTATCAAAACGAAAACCAACGCGGAAGCACCCAACCACGGAGTTGTAGGGACCAGGACCGGCAACTGGGCTCCTCCGGCGAGCTATCAACCTGAAACAAAAATAATATGACGGGTGGTGAGTCCAAATGGACTCTGCGGGTATATAGAAAGATATGCATGACCAACAAAATAGCTGAATAAGCTATAAAGAAACAACAGGATACAGTCTCAACAGGAATAGCAGAATATGCATAACTAAAAGTAACAACTGACTGTATATACCAGAAATCAGTCTATACTGACCATAAAAGGACTCGTACCACACGAGTAAGTGCAGGGTCATCAAACCACACATAATCATATCCTGTACATGCATGTCAATCAAGTGCAGCAAATAAATGCAGCAATCACAATCAAAATGCACAATGCATCATATGCACATGATGCAATGTCATGGTCACCCCTGACGCCAATCAAGCCACCGAGACAGGCGATACTGTGTCGGCCGAGTGGGTAGAGCTGTGATACTGTACGCACCCTGCTATCACTACTCCTGAGTCACCGAGTGGACAGGATGCTGGTGGAGGACCACCCCCTACCCAATATATATGAGGGAGTGTCACTCTCATCTCCTCTGGTCTATGGGAAGAGAAGGGATCTCCGCCTGCTACCACGCACCGAAACCACTAACCCTAAGCGGTCTAGCGGAGCAGAACAGAGCAAATGCACACACCTAACGGTGTCCACAAACCCATGAGTGGCCGTGTGTGCATATCATGTACCGGAAGACGATAAGCTCAACCACAAGGGAGTCGCTGATCGCCGGCATGCAACAGTGCGGGTATGGTGCATGACTCAAACACATGCAACCCCTACCAGGTCATCATACATAACTCAAAATAACATGCACAGGTCGATCACAGGTATAATAACCTAACCATCATGCATCTAAGTGCACATGCAAGTAATAACAGAATCAACCAATGCAGATATCAGGTGACATGCCACAATAACCCAATCAGTCCATATCTAGACACACGTGCAAGTACGACTAGAATCAACCAATGCAACCATACAATGGCATGCTAATCCCTATCCACATACTCATGCTCATACCAATGCTATACAGAATCAGATAACAAATAAACGAGACTGTATAGAAGAAAATTTAGATCATATCCAAGGTCAAGCATAAGTATCAAGCAGGATAACAAAAAGGTAGCAGATAAAGGTCAATATCAGCCTACTGCATCAATAACAAATAGTCATGCATAACGATAACGTGGATCTAAAGAAGACAAGCAAGAAGTACCCGCCTTAAAGTGAAGATGCTCGTATCTAAAGAGAACCTCCCGTCCAATACTGAGCAGTGATAAATCCAAGTCAAATCCTTGTATCAAGGACATAAGTTTAGCTACAAGACACATAATTCTTAGCTAAACTAACTTCCTTAATTAATTAGGATCGTCCTAATTCATAACATTCATTACTTAACTCTTAATTAATGATTAATCCCTATTTGATTGATAACCTCTCAATTAAACCTAGGTTTTAAACGAACCCTAAATAGCAAACAACCTACTATTTCAATCCGATAAAACACATTTTCATATCAGAACAACCTATTGTTTAATTCATACACTATAACCATCTCAAAACCAAAATCCACTTCCAAACCTTCACTCTAAATTAGAAAGTTGGTTCCTCCCTTACAAGCTCACAACCAAATTTGGAGATCTCCAACTACAATCAAACAACACAGTTTGCTTCAACTCCAAATGGAGCTCACGACAGGGGAGATCACACACACAAAGCCAATCCAATAGATAGATCAAACTTCTAAACTCCAAGACAGGTCATACACCCAAAGCACCTGCTCACGGCAGATGTCAAGAAACCCAAAATAAAACATCAATTAAATGTCAAAATGACTCTCACGGCAACCCGAAGTATCCACCAATTCCATCCTAATTAACATTAAACCAAACTAAACCTTATCAAAAAAAGGTCATCAACCTCATCCCTCACATGAAGCTCTCGTCACAAGCTTGGGATCATAGAATTTAACAATAAAACCACATTCACATACATCAACCAATGTTGAATCCACAACCAAGATCACACTCCTAAACAGGAAGCCCATAGCACATCATGTTCATCCCAAAATAGATCTTAATCAAACTGATCTGGATCCCAATAATAGAACCCATTCAAAACCAGAAAAACAAGGTTGCGATTCAATCCAAGAACAGGTTTACAGAGAAACATTTTTCCCCTAAGCAAAAATGATCGTCTAAACACCTCCAGATCCAGAAGAAAAAGAAGAGGAAAGGTAGACACCAATCCAAGATGGGCAATGATCGAAAAACCTCACACTAAATAGATCTAGATGTTTCATCAAACACAACACAAAAATCCTCATCCAATCTCAATAATGACCAAACTAACACTTACCTTAAACAATCATCGATGAGGGAAACTGATCGCAGTAACCGAGCATGATGGTGTGGATGGCAGAGCACCGGCGCCTCACAACCAGTTGACGATAGGGCTTGGGCTCCGACAGTGAGCTTGGGATTGAGAGAAGGGAGAGTGAGAGGAAGACAGTGGAGGCCTGGCGATCGGGCTCCGGCTCAGCCGGTGCAGCGTTTTCATCGTGCGCGAAAAGGAGTCGGCGAGAAAAGGGGTTCGAACTGAAAAGCTAGGGCACGGTGAGGAAATAAGTGAAATGGAATTTTGCAAAAAGCCCCAACGAATCCTTTAAAATACCGCAACCACCCTTACATAATAGGAAGTATTACTTTTAGCCCCTTGCACATTTCCGTTTTAATCCATTTGAATCCCGAAACTTCGCCTAAGAGTCCGGAAACCCTAGCACCTTTCTCACAAAATTTTTCAGTGTGAGATAAAAGTGTTAGATTTAACATGTATACTGAAAGACATAACTTTTATTATATGAACATCTTTATTATGAAAAGAGAATCACACTATACTAGGTGTTTGTTTATAATATTACATACACGAAGTCCCATTACTTTGCATTGTAGATAACATGGTGTGTGGTGTCACACAGAAGATCATGTTATCAGTTCCTTGCTTAGCATAAATAGAGGCTCACAACCTAGATGGAATTGGACAAACCATCGGGATGGTTGTAGTATAGTTAGGTGTGGTTGGTCTTGACCATAGGACTACACTAGTGTGCTATGAGTACATTAAGCAGGACCGAAACCCGAGGTTATCCGATTTGTACAGACTAGAAAAATTGGATAGGACCTCAGTTGATTTATGGAGTACGATCCCTTAATCCCGAAATAATATCGAGCATATATTATTAATTATTATTTCTTTGATTTACCAATGGGCGAGATCTATTCTGTTAGATCGATATACCGATAAGTTGGGAAATAATATTAATAATATGACGTACCGATGATTATTGACAAAATCCATGTCCTGGTGAGTTAGGATGATGATGCCCCCTTGATGAGCTCAAAAGGTTCATTGTGTTAAACCCTGCAAGTGGATTTGATCCGGCACGATGATAAGGTTGAGTGGTATTACTCAAGGACTCAGAAGTTAATTAATTTAAATTGTCAGTAATTTAATTAATTAACAGGCATGCGAGATCTTAAACACGGGGGGATGGATGACTCGTAATATGTGGAGCCCATATGAAAATATGGGGGTTAGTGAGGAAGTTCAATTAAGATCCTTTAGTGGAATAGATCTTAATTAATGGATTGGGTTTGGATCCATTAGCGGGCCAAGAACCAACTGCTCCTCTTGGTCCCTGCCTTAGCCCTATAAATACCCTATGAGATCAAGAAACCAAAGGCCAATTGATCAATCCAAGAATCCACAACCCAACTCTCCTCTCCTCTCTCCCTCTTAGGTTTTCGGTGCCGAGCAAGAGAAGAAGGGATTCTCCCCTTCGGTTCTCTCCACCTCCACCACCAAACTCAGACTAAGGCTCAAGGAAGCAAGGTAGAGACCTTCTCTACCGTGCGTGGGGCTCAAGGAAGGTGGAGGAGGCATCGGCGACCGGTTGTAGGCGGCGCAACCAATGGTTGCGCCGGCGCCGCAAGGTAGAGGGTGAAGAGGTTGCAGGCTGTGTTGGGGCCAGGAAGAAGGTTGTTTCCTTCCTTCTTCTTCTTCTTCATCTTCCTCTTGAGGTGTACTACTGGTCCAAAGGGCTTGGAGCCGGCTTCGGTGGACGACGGCGTAAAGGGAGGGGAAGGGGTGGCCGGCGGCGCAAGCCCTAGGAGCTAGGATTTTGGCCGGTTGGAGAAGAGGATTTATTGGAGCTCTTGGTGATCTCGGATCACGGTAGATCATCGCCCACATGACGTCTGCGAAGGGAGGGACATAAGATAGAAGATCGCGAGGTGATCAGAAAGGTATATCTTTCCATAAGCTCCTTTGTATTTCCTTATGTCTTTTATGTGCCATGTTTATATGTCTTGTCATTTTATGTTTAAGAATTTATTGTTTTGATTGCAAAATATGTTTAATAAATTCTTAACTGGACCCCAACCATAAACACAAAAGCCGGCGATCAACTATTCGCCTTTTCCGGGGTTGAACGGTTGAGCAAATTGCAAGGCCAATTTTGGAAATTGGCTATGTTGCAATTTGGATCGTTCGATATGGCACGAGACGGTCGATGGGAGACGGCTTTCCACTCGGATTAATTTTTAATCTGTAGACGTGGAGAGGTCTCTCGGATCGACTAGGTATTTGCTATGGAAACCCACCAAGCCATACCCAACAGGGTTAACCATATCAATTTAGTCCAATCAGACCCCATCTGATACAAATTATTTGTTGGTTTAACCAGATCAGTTTTGATCCAAACTAGAACCGATCTAATTGATTTGATCAATAGGTTTGAGTTTAAATTAAATGAGCTTAGGTCAAAACGATAACATCAAGATATCTCAATTAGATCAATTCTAATGAGGCCAAAGGAATAAGTAGTACTTAAGATCTAGTATCACAATTGACTAGTCCACTTTGTTAATTAACTGGAGCTCCTCAAGAAATTTTTTTTATTTACTAATGATTCTTTGTACTTATTCTATGCATATATGTAAATTGAAATGAACCAGTTTTATTATTGGTTTGTTGATTTTGTACTGATTGTCATTTTTAGTTACAAATGCTAAGGATCGTATACAAGATTGTTGGATCGCAATAGACGAGGGAGTGAGGGGGGGGGGTGAATCTCATTCATTTTAAATCTTTATTTTCTTTTTCAAACTCATGAATCAAAGTGACAACAAAATAAGTGGGTACACAAATCAAAAGACATGTTTCTTCTTTACTTGGCTCGGAGCCTTTATCGACTCCTACTCCAACCTCGACTCCTCCAAGCTCAGAATCCTTGATTGCTTCATTGGGCAATCCACTAAAGTCCATTTCTCTAAAGACTTTTGGAGAGAAGCAAACTCATACAATATGGAAGGAGTATAGTAACAATCTGCTATCTCCTTGTAAATGAATGCAAGTGCAACAAAAATAAAATATACCAATAACTAACGAGTAGCTTTTCAATGTAGGTTGTTGGTGAGTCTTCCAATGTAGTAGCAATGCACTCATGTAGTCGAAGAAACAAAAAGGTGATGAAGAAACTAGAGAATTTGTTTCCTTGACTCGCACCTCGAGATGCTTTATATAGCCAACATTCGGTCGACTGAAAACCCGTAAGTTGACTAAACCTATCCGTCGATTAAACCCCCACTCCCTTCCTTATTCGCATTGATTCAATCTGCTTGCCTGTCAATGCCTTTAATTTATCGGTCAACTAATCTTGATGATCAATCGACGGAACCTGATTTCCTTCTTCGCTTCTAGCGCTTACCAACTCTGGATCTGTCGACCAATGCAATCTTTTAGTCGACGGATACCACTGAGTTTCCTTTGGTGGATGGATGTATTAGTCGACTGATCCAATCTATCAGTCGACTGAACCATTGGTCAACTCTGTTTGTCTGATCTGTACCAAAAAGTTAGCACATATAAATAGTATAAAAATAACCCTACAAAACAAAATTAGTACAGTAGTAATAATGCATGAGTAAGACAGTAAGAACTATTAGGATCTCAACTTAGAAACCTCCGTTGGTATCTTTAGTTGGATCAATGCCTATGTTTGTCCCGACGGGACACGACCTCACTGCACTCCCTCCAGGAGCTTACCTCACTTACTTGCTAAACATCAAACCCTCTAGATATGTTTGGACATTCTCTGCTCAATGTCTGATTGCCTGATCTACCAGGACTTTTCCTACAATACCAGATTAGCACAACAACAATAATAGTAATGCAAAATAGTATTACTAAACCTATAATTAAGTTTACCAAAATTCATTAGTTCGGTTGAACGTTCGCAGTCGGCTAGAAAGCTTTCGATCAAACTTTCTGTTGGTGCAAATTGCACCCAAGTTAAACCTGTGTTTTGATATTGGCAAAAGGGTTCAAAAGTTAAGGGTTACTTGTTGTCTAACAAGTTTCTTGAGTGTACAGGAAAAGCCCTAGCGAAGGAATGCTAGGCACTGGCGAAGGACTGCCAGACAGAAGAAAAGCCCTAGTAAAGGACTGCTAGGCTCTGGCGAAGGACTGCCAGAATAGACAAACCCTAGCGAAGGAATGCTAGGCACTGGCGAAGGGCTGCCAGAAGAAAAGACCTAGCGAAGGGCTGCTAGGCACCAAGCGAAGGGCAGCTTGGCAACTCAAGACCTGGCGAAGGACTGCCGGGCAAAAGTCCAACTGGAGGAGCCGGTTGGCACCAAGTAAATTCTCCCGAGAGGAGTAGGTGAGGACGCGTTCCCCTTGAGGGAACATTAGGCGTCAGTTCGACCTAGGGCTCCATTTTGGAGACCAAAGTCAGAACCAAGACAGCTAAGGCTGTATAAACTAACATAATATTTGCTGTTTTGGACTAACCCTGGATGCAGGACCGAAGGACTGTGTATCTGCAGCTCAGAGAGCCTCAAAGGAGTGAGGCAGTAGCTGGGCAGGGCGCCCCGAAGTTTCTGGGCGCCCCCAGAGTCAACCCAAGTCAGCAGACCAAGAAAAAGCTCCGACAGCAGCATTTCGGGGCGCCCCGGTTCTTCCGGGCGCCCCGCGCGCTCCGGGTGCCCCGCGTGTCGCGGGCGCCCCCAGTGCCACGCCGACTATCAGCTGCCCTCGCGAAGCCAAAGGATGAGGCTTTGACCGGTCAACCCGGGCGCCCCGCGCGCTCGGGGCGCCCCGGTCAAAGCTGATCCCGAAGATGAAGAGATCAGCCTTGACCGAAGCGATCACCGGATCGGAAGCCACGTGGGGGGCGCCCCCGTCGACCAGGGCGCCCCCAGGCCCTATATAAAGGGCCCTCGACCTCCTTCTTCAAAACATCAATTGCTGCGACACTTCTGCGCTCTTCTGCTTCCGCGACACGCTCCAGAAATCTTCCAACTCAAGCTGACGACGTCCCGCTGCTCCGAAACTTCGATCTACACCGGACGTCGGTAACGAAGAGCTGTATTTAAAGTTTACTAAACTGTTCTTGTTATAATCTTTCTTGTAAACTTTTACGAACTTATAGAATTGCCCGCAGAAAACGGTCAACGACCGTGGGCCTTGGAGTAGGAGTCGACCCAGGCTCCGAACCAAGTAAACCGACTGTGTTTGCATTGTTCTGTTTTTCTTTTATTTCCGCTGCGCACCCGCTCTTTTTTAAATGCGAACGATTTGCGACATTCACCCCCCCCTCTATCGCATCTCTCGATCCAACAAGTGGTATCAGAGCGGGGAATTCAAACTTGGTGCAACCACCAGTTTGAAAATTTTTTTTTTCGGATTTCTTTCGTTTTCTCTCTCAATTTTTTTTTAAAAAAATATTTTTCGTTCGAGTTTTACCTTCAAGGTTGGTGCAACACCCCTTGAAATTTGTTTTTATTTCCTCTTCCCGCACTACTAATCCAAGACCAAGTCTTGGAATATTTTTGTTTCTTTTGTTTGCAATTTCAGAATGAATGGCCATCCAAGAAGGCTTTAGCACCGCCAGACCTCCACTTTTCAGTGGAGAAGACTTTCCTTACTGGAAAAGTCGAATGGAGGTCCACCTGAAAACTCAGGTGGATATGTGGATAATCATCCAGTCTGGACTGATGATTCCCACAAATGCTGAAGGAGTACCGCAAAACTACTCAGAGTGGGACACTGCCCTCAAACGCAAGATTGAAGCTGACGCCAAAGCAACTCAGAGCCTCCAATGCGGACTGACAAAAAAGGAGCTGAACCGCGTAGGCCCATTCAACAGTGCCAAGGAGCTATGGGCTAAACTGATCGAGCTCCACGAAGGAACTTCAGATACGACGATCAGCAAACGAGACCTGCTACTGAACAAGCTCTTCACTATCAAAATGGTAGATAACGAGACAGCAGCCCAGCTCCACGCCAGAATCCAGGAATTGATGAACGGTCTTCACGCAATAGGTCACCAGGTTCAAAACCGTGATCTTATAAGGTATGCCCTAAACGCATTCCCTAGGACCACCTTGTGGGCATCTATGGTAGATGCATACAAGGTCTCTAGGGATCTTTCAAAAATTAAGTTAGATGAGTTATTTTCTGAACTTGAGCTGCATGAACAGACTAACTGCAATTTGGCCGAGAAAAGTATAGCTTTCTTTGCAGGGAAAACAGGAAGAATGACTAAGAAGAAAACTCAAGTTAAACCTGAATCTACCTCAGATTCAGAAACAGAAGAAGAAGAAGAAGCAGCCCAGTCCAATCTTCTAGCCCTGACCGCTTCGGATCAAATCGAGACTGACTCAGACTCAGACCAGGACGACGGCAAGCTGACATTCTCCGACGACGGCGAAATAAGGGTAACGGGTTTTTCAAAATTGCAATTGAATTCGCTTATTTCTTATCTATCCCGAGATTTGGCGAAAGCCAAACTCCGAATCGAGTCCCTCCGACAGGAAGTAAAACTCCTGAAAGAGGGAGCTGATTCTAAATCCTTAACTGAGAAACTTCAGGAAGGAACCCCTGATCAAGTTGAAAAACTTGAATCAGAGAATTCCTCCCTGAAAACTCAAGTTAAGGACTTAAGAATAGCTTTAGAACGATTCACTTCTGGTTCCAAGAATCTTGATCTGATTCTGGGAAAACAGAAGTCTGTTCTAAACCGATCCGGACTTGGCTATAGAACCAAATCTCGGCAAAGATCTTACTTTGCTGTACTGAACCAGTCAAGACCTAAGGTTCAGGAATGGGTGCCAAAACTGTGCCTGACTAAACCAACTGGTTCAAATCAATTTTGGATCCCCAAGGACAAGATTCACATCTTGCCTAACCCATACAGAGGCTTTAGTCCAGGGGGAGCCAAAATCAAAACAATTTTTATAATTAGATAATTTTTTAATTGATTGATTGTTTGTTTATTTAATTTTTGCAAATTGTCATGCTTAGATTTAAGGAATACTTAGATTTAAGGACTAAATTACTTAAAACTTGAAAACATAGTATTGGGAGGAGGTGAGATGATAGTACGTTGGGGAAACCAACTCTAATAAGATCAAGTCTACTTGGTCTCTTTAGACTGGTGAAACCAGCCGAAGCTACCGATCCAAGACCCAAGCTAGTTAGACCAGAAAATGACTTAATTTAATTTGAAAATGAAATTTCATTAAAAGGCTTTGTCAAGGAAAGGGTGGATGATCCCATAAGGCTACGGCCAAAGAAGGCCTAGTGCCTCGCCAAGACCTGGAAGCCAATTTCTGAAATTCAAATTCAAATTATTTTTTGTCAAATTCAAATCTAACTCAAAGTTCAAATAATTATAGATTCTTATCTGTTTTCAAACCTATCTCTTTTTCGAAAATCACTTAATCTATTTTTCAAAATTTCTAAACTTATTTGTTTAAAAATCTGTTTTCAAAAATAAAGAACTTTTTCAAAAATAAATTGAAATTCCTTTTCAAAACTAATTTCTACCCTCAAACCTGTCTCACAAAAACCTTAAGGTTAACGTGTTTGAAAACCCTAGACTGGGGTGAGACAGACTAGGAAGTGAAACTTAATTTAAGCTATCCCTAACTCAAATTGGATCCAAATCATCAAAAATTCTTTATGTGTAGGAACATAAAGATTTGGACCAATGGATGTTAGATAGCGGGTGCTCCAGACATATGACTGGGGACAAATTGAAGTTCACCAAACTCAAGTTCAAAAACCTGGGCTCAGTGGCATTTGGTAACAATGCTACACTCAAGGTAATTGGGTCAGGTAATATTGAACTTAAATCCAATTTCATTATTAAGAAAGTACTATTGGTGGAAAACTTCAATTTTAACTTACTTAGCATAAGTCAGTTATGTGACTCTGGTTATTTAGTTACTTTCAACAATTCTAATTGCCTGATTAGAAATGCACAAGACTCAGAAATCATGCTTAAGGGCACTAGGAAAAACAATGTATACACTATAAATCTTCCCCTTATACCCAAATGCATGTTAACACAGTTAGAACAATCAAAACTCTGGCATAGGAGATTAGGTCATACCAATCTAAGAACTATTTCAAAAATTACCCAACTTGGCTTAATCAAAGGTATCCCCAAAATCAAAAATGAAAATCTAATATGTGAATCTTGTAATCAAGGCAAACAAACCAAGTCTAGTCACAAATTGATCCAATCTGATCAAACCCAAACCACACTTGAGCTCCTACACCTTGACCTACTTGATTCACATTGAGCCAAGTCACTAAGTGGAAATCGATACTGCTTAGTGATAATTGATGACTACTCTAGATTCACCTGGGTCAGGTTTCTAAAGACCAAAGATGAAACCCTGAACCTATTTAACAACTTTTGTAAATTGATTGAAAATCAAAATGATACCAAAATTAAAAGACTTAGGTCTGACCACGGGGGAGAATTCGAGAATCAGAGATTCGAAGAATTCTGTAAAATAAATGGATATAAACACGAATTTTCGTGTCCCAGAACCCCCCAACAAAATGGCATAGTAGAAAGGAAGAATAGAACCCTACAGTAAGCTGCTAGGGCTATGCTCAATGAATTTGACCTACCTAACCACTATTGGGCAGAAGCAATTAGCACAGCTTGCTATATCCAAAATAGGATTCTGCTTAATAAAAGGTTAAATAAAACACCCTATGAACTTTACTACCATAGGCTTCCAAACTTACACTATCTTAGAGTCTTTGGATGCAAAGTCCATATTCTTAATACCAAAGACTATCTTGGAAAATTCCAATCCAAGTCAAACCCAGGTATCTTTTTAGGGTACTCTACAACAAGTAGAGCTTATAGAGTCTACAACAAAATAACTAAGAAAATTGAAGAAACAACCAACTTAATATTTGATGAAGAAACTAATCCAAAATCTGATAATTCTGACTTAGCTTCATCAAATACTGATCAAGAAGATAACTCTGAAACCCTAACTGAACCCTTTAATGACTTAACAATTGAACCAACTTCTGAATCAGTTGAACCAACTAATGAACCCAGAATTGAACCTATTGGACCAGCTGGACCTGAAGCTGAGCCAAGTACTAGAAAAACCAAGAAACCCAGACTCAGTCACCCAACTGACCAAATTGTAGGTGATCCAACCTTAGGAGTCAGAACTAGAGCTTCCTATAGAAATCTTAGTCAAATAGCCATGATTTCAAAGATTGAACCTAAGACTATTGAGGAAGCCCTACCTGATCCTGACTGGATCTTAGCCATGCAAGAAGAACTAGCCCAATTTGAGAGAAACCAAGTCTGGGAGTTAGTACCTAAACCTAAGGGCAAATCTGTAATTGACACTAAGTGGGTATTTAGGAATAAGTTAAACGACCAAGGTGAAATAACCCGAAATAAAGCCCGCTTAGTAGCTAAGGGATTCAGTCAAGTAGAAGGGTTGGATTATGATGAAACCTATGCCCCTGTAGCTAGACTTGAGTCTATTAGGATGTTACTAGCCTTTGCATCCCATAAAGGATTCAAATTATACCAAATGGACGTAAAGTCAGCCTTCTTGAATGGGCTCATTAAGGAAGAAGTCTATGTAGGACAACCCCCAGGATTTGAGGATATAGAAAAACCAGATTATGTCTATAAACTTAGCAAAGCCCTTTATGGACTAAAACAAGTACCTAGGGCCTGGTATGAAAGACTATCCAACTACTTGATTTCTAAAGAATTCAAACAAGGTCAAATTGACCCAACCTTGTTTGTTAAAATCTTAGAAAAGGATATATTTATTGCCCAAATTTACGTAGACGATATAATATTTGGATCAACTAATTCTAAATTTCTAAAAGAATTTGTAACAATAATGGAAAATGAGTTTGAAATGAGTTTAGTTGGGGAACTCAATTTCTTCTTAGGGTTACAAATCAAACAAACCAAGGATGGAAATTATGTACATCAAACTAAATATGCTAAAGAACTAATTAAGAAATTTAAAATGGATAACTCTAAAAGCATAAGTACTCCAATGGCCACAAATGTAAAAATAGATAGTGACCCTGATGGTAAACCAGTAGACTTAAAATTATACAGAAGTATGATAGGAAGTCTACTGTACCTTACAGCCAGCAGACCTGATATACTTTTCTCAGTAGGAATGTGTGCTAGGTACCAAACATGTGCTAAGGAAACTCACTTAGCAGCCCTAAAAAGAGTTTTAAGATATATTAAGGGCACCCTAAATGTAGGGATTTGGTACCCTAGAACTTCATCCTTTAAGTTATCAGGATACTCTGATTCTGACTATGCTGGTTGTAAATTAGATAGAAAAAGTACAAGTGGAAGCTGCCAACTCTTAGGAAACAGCTTAGTAAGTTGGTGCAGTAGAAAGCAACACTGTGTTGCGTTATCCACAACTGAAGCTGAATATGTAGCCCTAGGAGAATGTGTAGCTCAACTCTTATGGATGATGCACACTCTTAAAGACTTTCAGTAGACTACAATCAGACCCAAGTCAATATTGATAATATTAGCTCAATCAACTTAACCAAAAACCCAATTCAACATTCTAGAACCAAACACATAGAAGTAAAACATCACTTTGTAAGAGATCACGTAGCTAGGGGTGAAATAGTCCTTAAGCATGTAGACTCCAAGTCCAACCTAGCTGACATATTCACTAAACCCTTACCTGAGTCTGAGTTTAGCTCACTAAGAAGGCAGTTAGGATTATGCTTAGTAGAATAGAATCATTTGGTTTTTTTTTGTTTTAAAATGTTTCAAATTGATATTAAAATGGTGTTTATTTTTTTTAAAAAAAGGGGTGTTTCTAACTTAATCTTAAAAAGTTTTACTTTGGTTTTAAAATTTTTTCTTTTCTTTTCTTTTTTTTTACTTAGTTTTATTTCAAAATTACCCCCTTCGAAATGGACTTAGACTAGGCTCTAACCCTAGAATTGCATGCACCTATAGATCTAGAAGCCAGCATCTCACAAGCACCTTAGGGTACTTTGAGTGATAACCTAGAAAGGGTTGAGATGCTTAGGTCTTTGCCTCAATTCAAGATGCTTTAAGTCAGTGCATCGGCAGCAATTGGGGCACTAAATGAACAGCAATCAAGTTAAGTATCAAGTTTAGACAAATCTAACTTGAACAGCTCACTTAACTTGACTAACCCTAGCAAAAGCTACTGTTTATAACAATTAGTAAGTAGCTAATTGGGTTAGACAGATCCCTAAAGATGAAACCAGACTTAGGTCCTAGTTTGTTTCAGTACAGCAAATACTTTATTTAATTATTACAAATATTGTTCTGCGTTTTTTTTTATATATGTCAAAGGGGGAGAGTTGGAAAGGAAAGAGGGAACCAAAAAAAGTTTTTTTCAAATTTTTCCTTTATTCAAAAAGTTTAACCTCAAAGTTAGTTAAATTTATCCTGTAAAAATTTCTAACTCTGAATTATTTCTAAGCTTAATTTTTTTTGCTTAAAAATTTCTAACTCTGAAGTGTTATTAAGTTTTGCTCAAATTATTCTTTGAAATTTTTTTTAAGTCTGAAAATTTTCTAAGTCTAAAATTTTTTCCAAAACTGAAAATTTTCTAAGTCTAAAATTTTTTCCAAAACTGAAAATTTTCTAAGTCTAAAATTTTGTCCAAAACTGAAAATTTTCTAAGTCTAAAATTTTTTCCAAAACTGAAAATTTTCTAAGTCTAAAGTTTTTCCAAAACTGAAAATTTTCCAAAGTCTGAAATGTTTCTAAAACTGAAAATTTGTCTAAAGTTTTCTAAAGTCTTCCAAACTTAGAACATCATTTCGAAAAACTTAGCAGATTTCCCAACTTATTATCAAAACATGAAATCTTCTAAGTACTTAACTCAAACCACCTACTTTTGAAAAATCTAGGGGGAGATTTCTTCCAGGGGGAGGGAATCTAACTTAGGATTTCAATTTCAGCATTTTTTCCTTAACTTTTTTGAACTAGGTTGCCATATATCAAAAAGGGGGAGATTGTTGGTGCAAATTGCACCCAAGTCAAACCTATGTTTTGATATTGGCAAAAGGGTTCAAAAGTTAAGGGTTACTTGTTGTCTAACAAGTTTCTTGAGTGTACAGGAAAAGCCCTAGCGAAGGAATGCTAGGCACTGGCGAAGGACTGCCAGACAGAAGAAAATCCCTAGCAAAGGACTGCTAGGCTCTGGCGAAGGACTGCCAGAATAGACAAACCCTAGCGAAGGAATGCTAGGCACTGGCGAAGGGCTGCCAGAAGAAAAGACCTAGCGAAGGGCTGCTAGGCACCAAGCGAAGGGCAGCTTGGCAACTCAAGACCTGGCGAAGGACTGCCGGGCAAAAGTCCAACTGGAGGAGCCGGTTGGCACCAGGTAAATTCTCCCGAGAGAAGTAGGTGAGGACGCGTTCCCCTTGAGGGAACATTAGGCGTCGGTTCGACCTAGGGCTCCATTTTGGAGACCAAAGTCAGAACCAAGACAGCTAAGGCTGTATAAACTAACATAATATTTGCTGTTTTGGACTAACCCTGGATGCAGGACCGAAGGACTGTGTATCTGCAGCTCAGAGAGCCTCAAAGGAGTGAGGCAGTAGCTGGGCAGGGCGCCCCAAAGTTTCCGAGCGCCCCCAGAGTCAACCCAAGTCAGCAGACCAAGAAAAAGCTCCGACAGCAGCATTTCGGGGCGCCCCGGTTCTTCCGGGCGCCCCGCGCGCTCCGGGTGCCCCGCGTGTCGCGGGCGCCCCCAGTGCCACGCCGACTATCAGCTGCCCTCGCGAAGCCAAAGGATGAGGCTTTGACCGGTCAACCCGGGCGCCCGCGCGCTCGGGGCCCCCGCGCGCTCGGGGCGCCCCGGTCAAAGCTGATCCCGAAGATGAAGAGATCAGCCTTGACCGAAGCGATCACCGGATCGGAAGCCACGTGGGGGGCGCCCCCGTCGACCAGGGCGCCTCCAGGCCCTATATAAAGGGCCCTCGACCTCCTTCTTCAAAGCATCAATTGCTGCGACACTTCTGCGCTCTTCTGCTTCCGCGACACGCTCCAGAAATCTTCCAACTCAAGCTGACGACGTCCCGCTGCTCCGAAACTTCGATCTACACCGGACGTCGGTAACGAAGAGCTGTATTTAAAGTTTACTAAACTGTTCTTGTTATAATCTTTCTTGTAAACTTTTACGAACTTATAGAATTGCCCGCAGAAAACGGTCAACGACCGTGGGCCTTGGAGTAGGAGTCGACCCAGGCTCCGAACCAAGTAAACCGACTGTGTTTGCATTGTTCTATTTTTCTTTTATTTCCGCTGCGCACCCGCTCTTTTTTAAATCCGAACGATTTGCGACATTCACCCCCCCTCTATCGCATCTCTCGATCCAACACTTTCTTGGAGTTCACACCTCCCAGGCTTCTTATAGCTAGGGTTATCTCCCCATAAGGCCAAGCTTCACACACAAAGACTTTCCATTACCTAATTTCTCTCGCTTAGACTTTCAACACCTAACTTCACTCACTAAGGCATAGCTTCACTCACTAAGACTTTCCATTGTCTAGCTTCTCTCATAAGGACTTTCTGTTAGTGGGAGCCCTTGTTAGGATGTATACTAAAAGCCTAGCTTTTGTATGACCATCTATATTTTGGAATGAGAATCACATGATCATTATTTGCATTTTATATTTATTATATGTGTGCATATTGTCTAATACCTTACATTGTAGATAACATAGTGTGTGGTGTCACACAAAAGATCATATTATCAGTCCTTTGTAGAGTATAAGTAGAGGCTCACAACCTAGATGGTTTTGGACAAACCATTGGCATGGTTATAGTGTAATTTGGTATTGGTTTATCTTGACCATAGAATTACACTAGTACATTTTGTGTGTATTGAGCATGACCGATATAGAAGTGATTCAATTTATACTGACTATATAATTGAATCAGACCTCAAGTATTATGGTGTACATGCTCTTAATCCCGATATTATAATGGGCACATGTACTTAATATTTATTTCTTTAATTTACCAATGGACGAGATTAATTTGTTAAATCGATAGGCCCGGTAAATTGAGAAATAATATTATTTATATGGTGTGTCACTGATTATAGAAGGAAACCGTGTCCTGATACGCCAGGTTGATGATGTCCCCTTGAGGAGCTCATAAAGTTCATCATGTAAATCCTGCAAGTGGACTTGGTCCGACATGATGATAAGGTTGAGTAGTACTACTTATGGAGTTAGATATAATGGACATGCGAGATCTTAAACACGGGGAGAATTTGTACACATAATAGGTGGAGCTCATATTTAATTATGGGGGTTGGTGAGGTAGTTCAATGATAATCCTTTAGTGGATTGGATTATCATTAATGGATCAGGTTTTGATCCATTAGGAGGCCAAGACCCAACTCCTCCTCATGGTCTCTATTGTAGCCTATAAATACCTCATGTATCATGAGACCAAGATATACCAATCCAATACAACCCTAAATCTCTCTATTCTTTTCTCTCTTCCTCTCTCTCTCCTAGGGTTGCTAGTGGTCGTCGGCATAGGGCAAGCAAGGGAGGTGGCGCAAGGGCTAAGAAAGGGAGAAACTCATCCTTTCTTCTTCTTCTCTTCATCCTTCTCCACTCTTCTTCCCTAGTAGGCACGACAACAAGTGGAGAAGGAGGAGGCAGAGCCACTTTGGCTTGAAAGTGGCCGGCGGCAAGCAAGGGAGAGGGAAGGTGTTCGGCGGCTAGGGTTACAAGGAAGAAGAAGCATCTTCTTCCTCTTCCTCTTCATCTCTTGATGCCAGAACAAGCAAACAAAGGAGGCTTCTCCTCCTTTTTGGTTGGCGGTGCAAGCACAAGGAAACCCTAGGGTTTCAGCGCAAGGAAGAAGAAAGGAGAAGAAGGCTTGGGTTTTGCTTTGGTGACCTCGCTTCTTGGAAGATCATCGCCCACACGACGCCCAAGAAGAGGTTAGGTCATACAATAGAAGATCGCGAGGTAAACAAGAGGTATACTTCTTGTTTTGGTTCCTTCTTGCTTCTTGATTAATTATTGTATGTTTATTATCATGGACCCCGAAGATAGACACAAAAACCTGCGATCCATCCATCGTCTATTCCTTGGCTAACTGATTAGACAAGTTAGATTGCTTGAATAATAAGTTTGTTCAAGCGGTCACTTGAATCGGTTAGTACGAGATGAGTCAGTTGCTTGGAAAATTATTCTCCATCCGGATTTGTTTTAATTAATAAAATTTTAATCCGGTGACATGGAGAGGATTCCCATGCACACCCAAAACCAACAATTGGTATCACATCCAATGGTTTTCAGTTTTGTGTGTTTTGGATTCGGTTACTTTCGTGCACTTTTCATATATGTTTTTGTGCCGGATAATAGTTGGATGTACGTAGGCTAACTCTTTTTTGTAGGCATAAGATATGACAATTAAGGCTTAATGTGTTGTGTATGATGTGTGTGCATGTTTGTAATTATTTATTTGAATCCTCGGGGTTGACGAGGCTAACTTAGTATTTAATTTTTGTAATTAAATACGACATTGTTTAGCCGCTCATTTTAGTTTACATTCGATCTAGATTTGTTGTACACTCCTTCGTAGAGTATAGGATCGATGGATGTAAATTAAAATAGTTTTTATCTCAGCTCGGAGCTCCTTCATGGATTAAGCCTTGCACATGGTGCTTGGAGGTGGAGACGAGGTGGCGACACGACGAGAGACATATTCAAGAACAAAAGGCCATAATAGTTGGAATTTATTTTCATGTTTCACTACTAGAAAAAATGCATTTAACAACAGTGAATCACTGTTGTCGTAGGCCAAATACCACTGTTGTTAAAGGCCATGTTGTTAAAGGGGGGGTCTACGACAACAGTGAATCACTGTTGTCGTATATCACATTCGACAACAGTTTGACAACAGTTTTCCACTGTTGTCGTATATCACATTCAACAACAGTTTATCACCGTTTATCACTGTTGTCGTATATCATATTCAACAACAGTTTATCACCGTTGTCGTATGCCATATTCACCGTTGTCTTTTATTATATTCGACAACAGTTTTTGATAACTGTTGTCGTATATCAATAACAACAGTTTATCACCGTTGTCGTATGCCATATTCACCGTTGTCTTTTATTATATTCGACAACAGTTTTATCACTGTGTTGTCGTATGCCACCGTTTATCTACAACAACAGTTTAGCTTTAAAAAACTCTGTTGTGCGTTTGCACTGTTCCACAACAGTTTCATACCAATTTGACAACAAAGATATTTCCATTATATTTTCAATTAAAAGGTAATAATTTAACCTCGAAACAAAAATTATATATTCAAACATCATCAACATATTTACAATAAAGATCCACCACAAGCTTTCTACAGACAAAACCACTAAAGTATCTTCTGACCCAAATTACAAGAGTTCATAATTCTGACCCAACTAAACTTACAATGAAGTTCATAATTTCTTCCGAATATTATCCTGTCCAGTAAATGATCCAGTGACTACAATTAGCAACCCGCTCTGGTATGACATTTGTGAATCTACAGTCTCTATCTCGGTGAAACAGTTTCTGAAGTCCAGCGACATAATCTTCTCATTGATGGCCTGCTCCATGTAAAACAAAGATAACAGAGATTGTTATTTGATAGGAAAATGTAGATAGAGCTTTGTCTATAATAGAAAATCAAATTGATATCAAATAGGATAAAGCATGTTACCAGAACGGGTTGCTGGGGAATACAGATGAAGAAAAAAAAGGAAAGTATTGAATACAAAAACATTTGGATTCATTTCATACAAAGCTTGGATAACAAAAAACCAATGAATGCAATTTTTACCATAAGACCTCAGGCATTGCAAAGAACAAATATCATAAAATCCAACTTGTGAATTTAATCAATAGTATTCATGACAACAGACTGAGCTGTGAGATACTAATAATAATGGTAAAATGGGATATAAGGAAAGAACAAAATTTGATGATCCATGATTAGGATCACCTTTTAAAGGTTGTTTTTTTTAAAGAAAGAAACACACTAAGTGTTGAATGAGGTAGGTCACATTGACAATTGCCCTTGTCTTGAGTTCCAAAGACAAGTTGAAATTTGAAACATTATATCTTTAGTCAAGCCTAAACAGTTGACAGAAATAATAGCTACATTAGAGAGAAAATCAATTAGATTACAAGTAGCCAATAAATGAACTATCAAAGTATTGATGTTTCATGGCATTCCAATGTAATTAGGAGATAGACTAATCTCTGATTACCTGATTGATTGTCCGGTGCAAGTGAATTGTAGATGACTGTTCACAATGAACACTCACAATGTCTGCACCAGTCTTGATAAAATCTGGAACTCGTTGGTCAGGTTCCACAATCATCTAAAATTTGGAAAACATGATAATGCAATGGTTTTTAAACAACTAAAAAAGAAACAGAATACAGTGGTGACCAATTTTCAAATATAAAATTTACAAATAGGTGGTGGTTATAACTTTGAATCTGAAGCTTATTAAAAATTGTAGCAGAGGAGGAAAATACCAAGTGCACATCCAATGGAAGATCTGTCACCGGGCGCAGTGCGTCAACAACTAGAGGTCCTATGGTAATATTTGGCACAAAACGCCCATCCATCACATCTACATGAATCCAATCGCATCCTGCCACTTCAACAGCCTTAACCTGTATGTTTGAAACTAGTTACGACTCCCTTATCAAACAATAATCTCTGAGAACAGCATATTATTATTGTCTAAAATCTAAAACAGAAATCACTAATTCAGAAAATAATTTTCCAAAGAAAAAAACAATTAAGAATGTAACCGGAGAACAGCACATTGTGTAACAAAGCACATCTATCAGACCACCCCTATAATTCCAAGTAAGTAGATATGCATGAAGAAACTTATCAGTTAATAAGCATATTCTGAAGTCCGCCAGTAAAAAAGTTAATGCATTTTCTATAGTAGTTTGGTAACATGCTCACAAGATATCAATTAGACAGGGAAAATAGATTAAAAAAGGTTAAAGGGGAGATAAATATTAGTTACATTTGTTTTTGTTTTTCAAGAAAAAGGGTAATTCTAATGTGGATTGAAAAACATAAACTAAGTTTTCCTTATGTTTTTTGATCAAATTTTAGAAGCAAAAAATGGTCAATTAAGCAACTGATGGTCAAATGCCCAAAGATAGTCTTACTCCTCTCATTTGTCCTCGAATCTACTAATGTATTCAAGAAAAGAAAATCTAGGAAGCTGAGCTAATTGAATCATAGGTCTTAGCACACAACATCACAGCTTAATTATCTAATTTGATTGAGTAAAAGAAATACAAGAACAGAAAAGTCTTCTTCAGTTGTAATAGAGAACTACTATTAGGAAAATTTAGAAGCATAATATTAAGAGCGGGTTGAAAGCAACAAAATAACGAATGTGGCGATCAACTAGGCAAAATTAATCTTTCTCAGAGATCAGGAACAGGAGCCAACTTGTACTAATATCATAAGACCTCAGGCATTGCAAAGAACAAATATCATAAGACCTCAGGCTTGCTTATCTTGCGAATTTAATCCAACTTGTACTAACACAAGTACATTTAAATGCATATAACGATTTTTTATTTGTAATCATGATGTTACCGAGAGTGCATAAAAAACGCTCTTATCTTGAAGCACAGACATAAATAGTAATATCTTCCATGAGTAATATCTTCCACGAGTGAATAATATAGTAATATCTTCCACGAGTCCTTGTAATTGCCTTATCTTGAAGCACAGAATTATACAAGTTATGCAATCTCATCGCATATACAAATCTATTTAATTCAAAAACTTTAACACACCTTTTTGTTTGCCATAAGTGGAAGAATAGACATAAATAGCGCCACATATGTCACAACAAAATGAAGTTTCATCATTGTCATATGAACAAATTGGGCATTGCCAGATTCCATGCTTACTGCCATCCTTACTAAGCTGAGATGTCACATCTGTTCCAGGGAGTAATGTGTAAACCAAAAAAGGAATATTAGAAGATTTAAGTTAATTATAAGGAAGATATTTAGCTGCAAAATGCAAATCCATGGCAAAATAACACAAAAATGATTGCCTAATGAACTGCATCAAAAATGTGAGTGACAGATTTCTTCAGAATAATTTTTTTTCTCTTCCCTTAAACTATTTCATTCGCCTTCTGTTCTTTCTGTCCATGTACAGTGTATGTGTTTCCCCGTAAAAAAAGGTTTTAGCATTAGCGAATGTTAAGTAATATCTGAAAAGTTTATAATGAATTCCTTTTCCAGAATAGTAGATCTAAAGCATATGCTGTTAAAATAATGATTTCATTTTCCATAGGAAAACAATATTCTAAAAAGCATACTGACACACAAACAGAGTTTTGATGAGAAGCACATATAACAAAAAGAAATTGTTTGACCAGCATTAACAAGTTAATAAATTTTAGCATTATTAATCATAGAACCGTTTTTAGGAATATGGTTATATAGAAATACTTGATTTGAAGGAACAAATACACGATAACAAGTATCCTTCCATTAAAAGAAGAAGAAAACTAATCTTTAGAAGATCAAAACATTATCACCTTGCATTCGAGAAGAGAGTCCCAGATCAAATGTAACTTGATTGATGTAACTTCTTCAGTAATTTGCTTCATAAATCTCATCACATAATATCCACATTGTTTGGCATCCGGTTGCCTAGGAACCTAAGGCAAAGCATGAAAAACCAATATATTACTGTTATCAAAACAAGAGCTAAAACTGATCAAACCTCAGGTTTTTTCCAGTATTCCTTGAATAAAGAGGGACTTCTTATACAAAGCTCTCCCACTCTATTTGCACCAACAGGACTACCATCTTCTGCAAGAATCTTGACCTAGACAGGAGCAGCCAGAGTTAGTGGCTGATTAAGCAACAAAGCATATGTTAGTGGTTTTCCATGGAGACCACAACCAGGAACCAAGTGAAAAAGCCAGAGGGAAGCATAATCCAGACAATCACTTAAAAGAGATTGAATTGAAAGACAAGACAAAAAAGTACACGTAAAACAATGTCTCCAACTGCTAGAGGGTTCTCCTTCTAACTTCGAACAACTTTAAAAATTAGAATTCTGCTCAAACTTTGTGCCAAAGATAGCACTCATACAAGTTTACATCAAATTAAGTTAGATCATTTTTTTCCATTGCAGAAAACAAAGAATTCCAATTCTGGCTCAACAATAAGTAACACTATCACCATATAAAACATGCATGGCATTCTTGTAATATAGAGAAACATGAAGCACTTTCATGTACAACCAAATACTTCACATACCTCAACTCGAGGAAGGGGTTTCCCAACAATGCCTGCCTTTCGTGCACCATGCAAAGGATTGGATAGTGCCATAACAAACTACAAAGTGCCATAATAATCAGTACAAACTATAGCTTACGCTTGTTGGCATTGAAAAGGTTAGTGCAACTGATATAGATTAAACCATCTTTTAAGAAATCAAATAGTAGGCTGGAAAACGCAAAGGGAGAATGAATATGGAGAAAACCTATACAACTAATTAAACCATCTTTTAATTACTCCATTAATTAAATCTATACAACTAATCATTATTAATCAAATTACTAGCCTACTAAACCTTAGCTCCAACTTATAAATCAATTCCAAGATTAATTCCCCACATATCGACGAAGTCATCACATAATCCTTAATTAACCATAACTTATTCAAACCAAGTAACCGTTGCATCAATGGAACCCAACCAAAATGGTATAAACTCCTCCATGAACTCACGGCAAAACACAGCCAAAGACTTATGCCAACACCACACCCAAACAAAGACAACAAACAACTAACCTATCTACCACCACTCACGGCACATAAACTTTAAAAACAAACAGACATCAAACCTGGATGATGGCCGACGACAGCTAGGTTGCATGAAGGAAGAGTCGCGAGTGACAGGGCCGCAACTCAGATCAGAGAAAGGATGGGGAAAGGATCACCAGTGCCGGTCGAGTGAGGAGGAGATCCGGATGAAGTTACTCCGGGGGTGTCACTCGCTCGGATTGAGGTGAAGGACGGTCGACCGGCCGAGCGGCGCTCGGCGTCGCTCGCGCTTGCGGCGCCACAGGAGGAAGAAGAAGAAAGGATCGTCCGTGTCTGGCGCTCAGCGATTGACAAAGGAGCACGGATAGGATCGCACCGGCGAGGGCGGTGCGGCCGGCGACGAACCTTGGCGTCGACGATCCGAGAGAGAGGAAGGCAGTGGCACATGGCTTCGCGTGAAAGAGCTCGGCGTCGAGAACGTTCGCGACAGAGAGATGGGGGGCCTGGTGACCATTGCCCGCCGGAGATCAGGAGGCGCCGGCGAAGGGCGGCACAGCGCGATCGCGAGGAAGGGCTGCAGCTTCGGGCGGAGAGGGGAGGGGTTCGGCGGTTTCACTAGGGCACGGGGAGGTGCTTAAATTATTCTCAACTTTTTCCTTAACTAATTTATATATATACATATATTTCAAAAAAATCAAACTTCAATAGTTTGTGCGACGAGAACTTCAATAGTTTGTTGTTTTTTTTGCAGTCGGATATCCACCGTTGATTTTATTTATTGATTGAACAACACAAAAATACAACAACAACAGTTTAATATAACTATTGTCTATTGTCATAATAGACAACAGTTTAATATAACTATTGTCTATTGTCATAATAGACAACAGTTTATCACATCAGTTGTTGTAAATCTCGCCTATAGACAACAGTTATTTTATAACTGTTGTCGTTGAGTATACATACGACAACATTTTGTTATTACTGTTGTCTTTTTACGTATACAGACCAACAACAACAACGGTTAATACTAAAACTGTTGTTAAATTGACATACGACAACACTTTATCAAAAAATCGTTGTCGATTATGTGTTGTTGAATGCAAAAATTCTAGTAGTGTTTATTGCTTATTGTTTGATATGTATGTTGTGTGTGCTAGAAAATTCCTCAATTATAAATTACTAAGTGGGAGAGGGATTCTTTGAGTCCCGTGGCCTCCATTACAAATTTGATAAGTGATGTGAACAAGCTTGCGCGTTGACACTAAGTGCCTTCCTCCATATCGGATGAGCTTGTTTCGTGGATCACTAGGTCAAATATGGTTATAGGAGATTATTTAGGAGTGTGTGTTCTTTCCTATCGGAAGGGACATTATCCTAGATAATTGCCTTAGTATCGTGTAATGGTGAACACTTAGATGCAAATAATAGTATCCTCCCTATCGAAGTTACTGCTATTATTTGTAGGGCCGAAGAGGAACCAACTATTAATTTTGTTGTCAAAAAGTTAGGTTGATATGATAATAAAATTAATGGGGAAACCTCCTCTTACAAATGAAGAATTCGTATACGTCCACACTATCGTGACATACGATATTCTCGGTGTTTTGAGGTATTGGTTGATTTTAAAATTTTATTGTATGAGGAATCAATAATTTTTTGAAATCTAATGTTTTGATCATTGTGATTCTCAAGATATTCTAAAAATGGCTTTCAACCCACTTGTTGTTATTTTGAATGAAAACAAACTTACTGGCCCTAACTATTTGATTGGAAACGGAACCTAGACATTGTCTTGACTGTTAAGGAGTACAAATTTGTACTCTTTGAGGTCTGTCCTGAAAATCCTAGAGAGAATTCTAGTGAAGAGGAGAAGGAACGTTATGTTGGTGCAGAATGCACCCAAGTCAAACCTGTGTTTTGATAATGGCAACAGAGGTCAAAAGTTAAGTCTTGCTTGTTTTCTAACAAGTTACTCTAGTGTGCAGGAAAAGTCCTAGCGAAGGACTGCTAGGCACTGTCGAAGGAATAACAGGGTAAAAAGTCCTAGCGAAGGACTGCTAGGCACTGGCGAAGGAATGCCAGGGTAAAAAGCCCTAGCGAAGGACTGCTAGGCACTGGCGAAGGAATGGCAGAGTCAAAAGCCCTAGCGAAGGACTACTAGGCGCCAGGCGAAGGACAGCTTGGGACTAAAGCCCTAGCGAAGGAATGCTAGGCACCGAGCGAAGGGCAGCTCGGCCTCCAAGACCTGACAAAGGACCGTCAGGCAAAAGTCCAACCAAAGGAACGGTTGGCATCAGGTAAATTCTCCCGAGAGGAGTAGGTGAGGACGCGTTCCCCGTCGAGGGAACAGTAGGCGTCGGTTCGACCTAGGGCTCCATTTTGGAGACCAAAGTCAGAACCAAGATAGCTAAGGCTGTATAATCTAATACTTTATTATTTTATTGTGTTTTGGACTAACCCTAGATGCAAGACCGAAGGAACGTGTGACTGCAGCTCAGAAAGCCTCAAGGGAATGAGGCTACAGCTGACCAGGGCGCCCGGAGTGTCCCGGGCGCCCCCGCTGCTCCCGGGCGCCCCCGCTGCTCTCGGGCGCCCCCTGCGCTGCGGGCGCCCCCAGCACCAACTGCCGAAGCAGCTCTCTTCGAAGCCAGAAGATAAGACTTTGACCCAGTCAATCCGGGCGCCCCGAGCGCTCCGGGCGCCCCGGTCAAAACGGATCCCGAAGATAAGGGGATCAGACGCTGACCGAGACATTGGCGGATCAAAGGCCACGTGGGGGGGGGGGCGCCCCCGACGTCCCGGGCGCCCCCAGACCCTATATAAAGGGCCCTCGACCAAGGCTTCAGAACATCAACTCTCTAAATGTCTAAAAGCTCTTCTGCTCTCGCGCTGCGCCCCGGAATCCTTCCAACTCGAGCCAACGACGTCCCGCTGCTCCGGAAAAGTCGATCTACCCCGGACGTCAGTAAAAGAGCTATTTAAAAGTTTACTGTACTTAATTCTGTAATCCTTTGTAAACTATTTTGCGCCAACTATAGAATTGCCCAAAGTAAACGGTCAACGACCGTGGGCCTTGGAGTAGGAGTCGACCCAGGCTCCGAACCAAGTAAAAACGACTGCGTCTCTGTGTTATTGTTTTTTTATTTCCGCTGTGCACTTGCTCTTAATTTTCTGAAAAATGAATACCGATATTCACCCCCCCCCTCTATCGGTTCTATTGATCCAACAAGTGGTATCAGAGCGGGGAAGTTCAAACCTGGTGCAACCACCAGTTTGAAATTTTTTTTCGGATCTTTATTTTCTATTTTTTTCGAATTTTCGGTAAATATTTCGTTTGAATTTTTCTTTGCGAGGTTGGTGCAACACCCCTCGTTATTTTATTTATCCAGCACTACTAATCCAAGACCTAGTCTTGGAAAATTTGTTTTTCTGTTAGTTTTCTGTTACAGATTAAAATGGCCATGCAAGAAGGTTTTAGCACCGCTAGACCTCCACTTTTCAGTGGAGAAGACTTTTCTTACTGGAAAAGTCGCATGGAGGTCCACCTGAAAACTCAGGTGGACATGTGGATCATTATCCAGTCCGGTCTGGAGATCCCCAGAAACGCCGAAGGACTCCCTCAAAGCTACTCAGAATGGGACAACGCCCTAAAACGGAAGATAGAAGCCGACGCAAAAGCAACTCAGACTCTCCAATGCGGATTGACAAAAGAGGAGTTGAACCGGGTGGGCCCCTTCAACAGTGCAAAGGAGCTTTGGGCAAAATTGATCGAGCTGCACTAGGGGACATCAGATACTCGGATCAGTAAGAGGGATCTGCTACTGAACAAATTGTACACCATCAAGATGGCCGACAACGAAACAACAGCCCAGCTCCACGCACGGATCCAAGAGTTGATGAATGGTCTTCACACTATAGGTCACAAGGTTGAAAACCGTGACTTAATAAGGTATGCCTTAAACGCTTTCCCTAGAAACACCTTGTGGGCATCTATGGTAGATGCATACAAGGTCTCAAGGGATCTTTCAAAAATAAAATTAGACAAATTATTTTCCGAACTAGAACTGGACGAACAAACTAACACCAATATGGTCGAGAAAGGTATTGCTTTCATTGCAGGTAAAACTGGAAGGACAACAAAGAAGAAGCCTGAACCTGAACCCGAGTCTAACTCAGACTCAGACTCAGAAGACGAAGAAGGAGATCAAACTAAGCTGGTCCGACTAGCCCGAAGCTACTACAAGGAGCTGAAGAACCGAACCAACAAACGGAAAATCAGCCGAAGAAAGGACGAACCAGCTGAACCCGCGAATGATAAAAACAAGCCCAACGTAACCTGCTATGAGTGCAAGAAAAAGGGCCACTACAAGACAGAATGTCCAAACTTAAAGGAAATCCAAAAGACAAGAAGAAAGAAAGCGCTCCAAGCAACCTGGGACGAATCTTCCTCAGAAGAAGAAGAAGAAGCACCCCAATCAAACCTACTAGCTCTGGCTGCCTCAAATAAAGTCGAGACTGAGTCAGAATCAGAACAGGACGACGGCGAGCTGACCTTTACAGAAGACGGTGAAATTAAGGTAACTGGTTTCAATAGATGTCAATTAAGCGAATTAATTTCATTTTTTTCTCAAGATTTGGCAAAAGCCAAACTCCGAGTCGAATCCCTCCGACAGGAAGTAAAACTCCTGAAAGAGGGAGCTGACTCTAAACCCTTAATCGAGAAGGTTCAGGAAGGAACTCCTACTCAAGTTGAAAAACTTGAAAAGGAGAACTCCTCCCTGAAAACTCAGGTTAAGGATCTTAGATTAGCTTTAGAACGATTTACATCTGGTTCCAAGGGTCTTGACATGATCCTTGGAAAACAGAAATCAGTTCTAAATCGATCCGGACTTGGCTATAGAACCAAATCCCGGCAAAGATCTTACTTTGCTGTACTGAATCAGTCCAGAGGTAAAATTCAGGCATGGGTACCTAAACTATACCTGAACAAACCAACTGGATCAAATCAGTATTGGATCCCCAAGGACAAGATTCACATCTTTCCTAACCATCACCGTGGCTTTAGTCCAGGGGGAGCCAAACTGAAAACAATATTCATTATTAGATAAGAATTTAATTCTTGATTGCTTGATTGATTGTTTATTTAAAATTCCTGCAATTTACCATGCTTAGATTTAGGAATGGTTAGCTTAAGGACTGAACAAACTTAACTGAAACTTGACAACATAGTATTGGATGGAGGTGAGATGATAGTACGTTAGGGAAGCCAATTTGGCGGAACTAGCCGAAGCTACCGATCCAAGACCAAAACTAGTTAGACCAAAAGTTTTTCAAAGAATAATTTTGAAAATGAAATTTCATTAAAAGGCTTTGTCAAGGAAAGGGTGCATGATCCCATAAGGTTACGGCCAAAGAAGGCCCTGTGCCTCGCCAAGACCAGGAAGCCAATTTTTGAAATTCAAATTCAAATTATTTTTTGTCAAATTCGAATCTAACACAAAATTTCAGTTAAGTGTAGATTTTAACATCTTTTCAAAAATTTCAAAATTAATTAAGCTTTCAAAATTTAATTGTTTTCAAAATTAATTAAGTTTTCAAAATTTAATTATTTTCAAAATTAATCAAACTATCAAAATGTAATTGTTCTCAAAATTAATCAAAACTTTCAAAATAATCTTAACTATCAAAACCTGTCTCACAAAACCTATAAGGCTAACGTGATTGAAAACCCTACACTGGGTGAGACAGTAAGATTAAGATTGGAAATTCTTTTGATGCCTATGAGATAATCTTGTATTTATGATCATAGTCAAACCATGGTCAACATAGTCAAACCATGGTCAAAGTAGTCAAACCATGGTCAACATAGTCAAACCATGGTCAACATAGTCAAACCATGGTCAACATAGTCAAACCATATTCAAAGCAGTCAAACCATAGTCAAAACAGTCAAATCAATTCCAACCATGGTCAAACCGATTAAAACCATGGTCAAATGATAACAAGACAAAATTTTATCTTTTCCTATACTATTCCGGGCGCCCGGGACCACACGGGCGCCCCCCTCGATAGCTTTTTCTTCCCCCAAGACAGAAAAGCTGCCTCTGCCCTTGACCAGGGCGCCCGAAACCACGCGGGTGCCCCCATCACTTCCAATGCAGCAAAAGCTGCAAAAGCACCCTGTTGAGGGCGCCCGTGCTGTCCCGGGCGCCCCAACCAGCCGAATGACTGCCTTTGGCAGCAGGCACTGACCAGGGCGCCCGAATGCTCCCAGGCGCCCCCGTTGATATGTCTATGTAAGGCACCCGAATTCCCCTTCTCTTCCCACACCAAAATCAACTCCCTTCTTCACTTCTTTCATTCCAAGATCTTGCAAGTCCTCATCCTCAACCATGCCTCCCCGAGCTGCCCGGTATAATTACTATTTATTTTTCTTGCATTTAAATTATTTTTAATGCAATATCTTTATGCTTCCTTTAATCTCCTTAACTTAGAAGACGCCGACCAAACTCGGCCAACCCCGGTGTCGAACCTAGTCCGGACCCTAGATTTCCTACACTAGAATTATGTAACAAATTTGCTCGAACCATTTACAAGCCTATTAAAACAAGCTATCTAAATAGGCACTTCTTTACTCAATCATGTCCCGTCGCCATGAACATTATCAACTTCTATCAATTAGATAATCTTGTCTTCTGCACTCATACCATTAATGAAACCTTATGTGCAGAATTTTTCAACAACATAATTCGACAAGATAATCTAATGTTTCACACTACTGTCCAAGGGATACCTCTGACTATCACCCCTACTTTGTTGAACCGATTCCTAGGACTGCGACCCTCTCAGTCTATATTCTGCTGCTATCCTCCTAGGAACCCCCCATTTGATCCTCCCTACTCACACATTACACTAGACACCATTCACTACTATTTCTATAGGGCAGACCTCCCCGCAAATAGACGTTTCCAAGCCGTTGAACTTCAGGCACAGGTTGTATAGAGTCCTAGTCCGCTGTATCTTACCACTCTCCACTAGAGATCTCGGGACCATGCGACCCTTTCATGCCTTCCTTCTGTATGCCCTAGTCCATCACCTTGACGGGCAGGGATCCTCTGGTCCCAAAATCCCTGATCCATCCCTGGTCCACACTAAAATTGCGGCCGGATCGTGATTGCGATCCGGCCGTAATTTATTCCAATCCCCTCTAAGATTCACCGTGCCCCTCAGGTTATAGTTTGAGTTCGGGCGGGTAACCGGAGGCCACCCGACGGCCTAAACCCTAAATCCGGATTTAGGATTTAGGGTTTAGGGTTTTAGATTTAGGGTTTAGGCCTTCGGGTGGCCTCCGGCTACCCGCCCGAACCCAAACTATAACCTGAGGGGCACGGTGAACCCTAGAGGGGATTGGAATAAATTGCGGCCGGATAGCAATCACGATTCGACCACAATTTTAGTGTGGGCCAGGGATGGACCAGGGATTTTGGGACTAGAGGATCCCTGCCCCACCTTGACATACACATTGGACTCCATATGTTTCATACCATTCTGCATGCGTCCAGTATCACAACCCAGGGACGAGTGCGCACACCATTCTGCCACATCATCACTTCCCTCCTTCATCACCACGGTCGTGACATTACCGTGGGTGAAATAACCGCTATGACTGACTTTGATGAAATAGGATTTAGGAACTTCTCGTTAGCGGGTCTAGAGGTATCGGCCACCGGGGTTCTGAGTTGGAGACAACAGCAGGCCGGGGCTCCGATCGACTCAGACGAGGAGGTCGACGTTGACATCGGAGATCTAGCAGCAGCAGCCCGAGCACACATAGACGAGCCCGCTCCACCGACACTCTACGATCGAGTGGCACAGCTAGAAACACATATTCAGAGCCTCCGAGAGGAGGTCAAAGCCTATCATATAGAGCAGATGGACGCTCGTCGAGCCGATCGAGAAGTGGCTGATGCACGATATGTTGAGATGATGGCTCGATTCGATGCATGGCAGCCTGGCCCATCTGATCATCCCGGTCCCTCGTATTAGATTTGATTAGTATTGTACTAGTACCTATTTGACTGCCCCTACTCAGTAGGGTTGACTTGTGTTTGACTGTATGACTGTGTTGAACCTTGAGTACCTGCTTTATTCTATCTTGACTAGCTTATTATTACTGATTTCTTGTCAATTAGGCAGTTAGGATTGTGCTCTGTAGAATAGATTAACTTCATTTTTTTGCTCTACTTAATTTAAATTTTTTTTTCTAAAAATAGAATTTGAAAAACTATTTTACTTAATTTCAAAATCAGTTTTCATTTTTCGACTTAGTTTTATTTTTTATTTCAAAACTACCCCCTTTCAAAACTAGGGCTTTTTCGAAAATGGACTTAGCCTAGGCTCTAACCCTAGAACTGCATGCACCTATAGAGTTAGAAGCCAGCATCTCACAAGCACCTTAGGGTACTTTTGGTTGATAACCTAGAAAGGGTTGAGATGCTTAGGTCTTTGCCTTAATTCAAGATGCTTTAAGTCAGTGCATCTGCAGTAATTGGGGCACTAAATACATCTTACACAGCAATCAAGTTAAGTGTCAAGTTTAGAAAATCTAACTTGAACAGAAACACTTAACTTGACTAACCCTAGCAAAAGCTACTGTTTCTAGCAGTTAGTAAGTAGCTAATTGGGTTAGACAGGTCCCTATAGAGAAAATTGACTAATTTAGTTTAAGTCTAATTATGAAATGGTTCAGTACAACAAAATCTTACTTATTTCCTTATGCAATCTTATTTCTGCTATATCTATCTGTTTTGATATATGGCAAAGGGGAAGAGATAGGAAAGAAGAAAGTAAAATTAATTTTCTTTATTCAAAAAGTTTTCAAAAAATTTTCTTATCCTTTATTCAAAAAGTGTTCAAAATTTTCTTATCCTTTATTCAAAATTTTCAAAAATACTTAAGCTTTTCAAAATTGACTAAAGTACTTAAAGTTCTTAAAGGCTTTTCAAAATTGACTAAAGTACTTAAAGTTCTTAAAGCTTTCAAAATTTTTACTTAAGCTTTCAAAATTTTGCTAAGAACACAAGCCTTTCAAAATTTTCTAACTTAAGCTTGTCAAAATTTTTGTTAAAACTTCAATAAGTACTTTAAACTTATGTTTTTTCAAAACTGTATAAGTACAAAGTTATTAAGTACTTAAAGTTTTCCAAATGTACTTTATTTTTTTAAGTACTTAAAGTTTTCCAAATGTACTAAAGTGTTTCAAAGTTTACTAAGTACTTAAGCCTTTTAAATCCTACTATGTACTTAAGCTAACACTTTTAAAACATTTGAGTACCTTAAAACTTAAAGCTTCAAACTTTTTAAGTACTCTAAAATCATGCTTCAAAAACTCTCCTATGTACTTTTAACTTAAGTTATTAAAAGATTTCTAAAACCTTAAGTTTTTCAAAGTACAAGTAAAGTTTATTTAACCCCACGAATTTTTGAAAAATCTAGGGGGAGATTCCTTCCAGGGGGAGGGAACAAAAGTTAACCCTTTCATGCTTACTTAAACTTAACTTTTTGAACTAAGATTGCCATAAATCAAAAAGGGGGAGATTGTTGGTGCAGAAAGCACCCAAGTCAAACCTGTGTTTTGATAATGGCAACAGAGGTCAAAAGTTAAGTCTTGCTTGTTTTCTAACAAGTTACTCTAGTGTGCAGGAAAAGTCCTAGCGAAGGACTGCTAGGCACTGGCGAAGGAATACCAGGGTAAAAAGTCCTAGCGAAGGACTGCTAGGCACTGGCGAAGGAATGCCAGGGTAAAAAGCCCTAGCGAAGAACTGCTAGGCACTGGCGAAGGAATGGCAGAGTCAAAAGCCCTAGCGAAGGACTGCTAGGCGCCAGGCGAAGGACAGCCTGGGACTAAAGCCCTAGCGAAGGAATGCTAGGCACCGAGCGAAGGGCAGCTCGGCCTCCAAGACCTGACAAAGGACCGTCAGGCAAAAGTCCAACCAAAGGAACGGTTGGCATCAGGTAAATTCTCCCGAGAGGAGTAGGTGAGGACGCGTTCCCCGTCGAGGGAACAGTAGGCGTCGGTTCGACCTAGGGCTCCATTTTGGAGACCAAAGTCAGAACCAAGATAGCTAAGGTTGTATAATCTAATACTTTATTGTTTTATTGTGTTTTGGACTAACCCTGGATGCAGGACCGAAGGAACGTGTGTCTGCAGCTCAGAAAGCCTCAAGGGAATGAGGCTACAGCAGACCAGGGCGCCCGGAGTGTCCCGGGCGCCCGGAGTGTCCCGGGCGCCCCCAAGGTAAACACAAAACACAAGACAGCAAGATGGGCTTCGACAGTTCAAATCCCGGGCACCCCCGCTGCTCCCGGGCGCCCCCGCTGCTCTCGGGCGCCCCCTGCGCTACGGGCGCCCCCATCACCAACTGCCGAAGCAGCTCTCTTCGAAGCTAGAAGATAAGACTTTGACCCAGTCAATCCGGGCGCCCCGAGCGCTCCGGGCGCCTCGAGTGCTACGGGCGCCCCGAGCGCTCCGGGCGCCCCGAGCGCTCCGGGCGCCCCGAGCGCTCCGGGCGCCCCGGTCAAAATGGATCCCAAAGATAAGGGGATCAGACGCTTACCGAGACATTGGCGGATCAAAGGCCACGTGGCGGGTGGGGGGCGCCCCCGACGTCCCGGGCGCCCCCAGGCCCTATATAAAGGGCCCTCGACCAAGGCTTCAGAACATCAACTCTCTAAACGTCTAAAAGCTCTTCTGCTCTCGCGCTGCGCCCCGGAATCCTTCCAACTCGAGCCGATGACGTCCCGCTGCTCCGGAAAAGTCGATCTACCCCGGACATCGGTAAAAGAGCTATTTAAAAGTTTACTGTACTTAATTCTGTAATCCTTTGTAAACTATTTTGCGCCAACTATAGAATTGCCCAAAGTAAACGGTCAAGGACCGTGGGCCTTGGAGTAGGAGTCGACCCAGGCTCCGAACCAAGTAAAAACGACTGCGTCTCTGTGTTATTGTTTTTTTATTTCCGCTGTGCACTTGCTCTTAATTTTTCGAAAAACGAATGCCGATATTCACCACCCCTCTATCGGTTCTATCAATCCAACACGTTATAAGAAGTGGGTGAAGGCAGACGAGATGACACAGTGTTACATTTTGGCATCTATGTCAAATGTGCTGCAACATCAACATCAGGCCTTCGTTTCTGCTTATGATATGATGTTCAATCTCAAGGAACTCTTCGGACACCAGAATCGGGCTGCTAGGCAAGAGGCGATGAGGAACTTGATGACGACCACCATGATTGAGGGAACATCCGTGAGGCATCATGTTCTCAAAATGATGGCTCATTTGAATCAGATGGAAGTCCTTGGAGCGGAGATCGATGGGGAAACCCAGGTCGATATCGTTCTCCAGTCTCTACTTAGGAGTATTGAGTTGTTTCGCCTGAACTATAATATGAACAAACGGATATATTCGTTGGCGGAACATCTGACAGAACTCCAGGTGACAGAGGGGCTTTTTCGTCAGAGCATTCATGCTTTGGTTGCTCAAAAGGTTTCTACTTCTAAGCCGAAAGACAAGAAGAAGAAGAAACAAGGTGTGGCAAAGAAGGTGGCAGGATCTCAGGGACCTCAGGATGGAGTGAAGAAGCCGAAAGGCAAGTGCTTCACGTGTAAGCAAAGTGGACATTGGAAGGCGGACTGTCCCCGTCAAAAGGAGAAAAATCAAGGTATATCTTTTTGTTTAGTTGATGAAACATGTTTAGCGGTGTTATCTACCGGTACTTGGTGTGTAGATACGGGAGCCACTGATCATGTCTGCAATTCTTTGCAGGGGTTCCAAGAAACCAGACGACTAGTTGAGGGAGAGATTACCGTCTACATGGGAAATGCTACGGAGGTGGCGGCAATTACAGTGGGAGACGTTTATTTATCGTTTGATAGAAATAAAACTTTGGTTTTGAGAAATTGCCTTTATGTATCTACTTTTAGAAAGAATCTTATTTCAGTTTCTAAGTTATTTATGGATGGATATTCTATATCATTTAATGACAGAGTTGTTATAAAAGGAATAAAGAGATTATTGATGGACCCTAACTAGGTGTCACGAATGTGGGTCTCAAAATTTAGATATGTGTAAGCTGGAAACCCTTTTTGCAATCAACGATGAAAACGTAGTAAAGGGTCATAGGTCGTATTTATCCTAGGGCTAGTTGAGATTGCTTGATTCGAGCTCGAGTTTATGTGTCTTTTATGAATTTGGGTTTCAAATAAAATTTGGGTTTGGTTTCAATCAGAAATGAAATCGCAATAAAAATGAAGGAAACTAAACTAATGAACTAAACAAGCAACGACAAGTTATAATTCAATCAAAGGGAAACCAAATTAAGCAAAGGAACTTAACTAAATTTGGAAAACAAAATTGAGATGAATGCAATCTAAATGCTAAGAAAATGAATAAAGGCAGTGATGGCAATTTTCGGAGACAAACAAACTTAAAACAATTGCTAGCTACGAAATTCAGTAATCAAACATTTCAACAAACTCAACTCAAACTAGCTACAATTTCCGGAGGCAACAAATGCAGAGAAAATTCAGAAATAACCGAATCCAATTTTAGCTGATTTCAGACACCATAGCACCCTAAAAATACCATATAACTTGATACAAAACAGTGCCTAAGCTGCCCTTGATACTAAGTGCCGAAATTGAACTTAACTTGATACAAAGAATAGAAAATCTGATGTGCCAAAAGGAACTGAAGCTAAGTGCCCAAAACCATCACAGACAATTCAGAATTAACATGCAGGTCTGAAGGAATTCGAGAACAATCACTGATCAATCAAAACAAATCAAGGGCAGATATGAAATGCAAGAACACAGAAATTGTGTGCAGAAATGCAGGAATGAATTGCAGGAACACAGAAACTATGAGCAGAAATGAAATTAAGCCACTAATTTGATGCAAAATCAAAACTGAACAACTGCTCGAAACTAGCTTAGGAAGTGATGATACTAGAATTGCAAGAAAACAGATATGAAATGCAAGAAAACAGAAATTGTGTGCAGAAATTCTATTTCAGAGTAAATGCATATCAAACAAGTAAACTCAGAGTCACGGGCACATATCCAATGTTTTAGAAAAGATGTCAAGGAACTAATATGCACTCACACTCAATTCAGAAACTGATACAGCTGATATGCAAGCTATAAATTGAAATGGAGTGAAGTTTTTCAAGAATAAAGTTGACACGCAACCAAGGATTTGATACACAAGGATTAAATTTTGAAATGAACTGAAATTGAGAACAAATGTTAACTAAACAAACTATCTAGCTACTTACTTTGAAGAATTAAACCAAATTACGGCAGATTCCAAGAAGAAAACTATAAATTCTGATACAAAGTGTAGAAACAGAAATTGCGTGAAGAAATGGAAATTACAGCTACAACTTGAAAATTCAATAAGAAAACTATCCTCAATCACTCTCTTAGGTCAAGAACTCCTTGCTCGTCACACAAGGGTGAGCCTCAAACCCCTATGCTCAACAAATCGATGGAGAAACAGTCTTTGCGAATCAATCCAGCTTCCACTCTGATCCAAGCTGAAATCCCATTCGATCTCCTCAATCTAGCCTTGTCCACTTGTGCTGATGGGCTGGGAATGATCTGAGCTCTCTAGAGAACCCCTCCAAATGACTCAGATGGATGAAGGATGGAACAAATCTAAGATCGCGGCATTCAATGGCAGAACCGAAGAAACCCTCTCTCAGCTCTGTTCTTGGCCAATTCGGAGTTGGATTCTTCACGGCAATAGCTTCCCAAGGATCTAGAACATGATCTAATGGAGGAATTGAGGTGGTCGTGCCCCTTAGATGAAGAAGAACATGAAGAAACGATGAAGAACTGCTGAAGAAGACGAAGAAACGGCGAAGACGCGACAAGGCAGAAGTGTGGAGATTTTTGATTAAATACTTAGCAATGGACGACCCAGATTTCTTTAACTCAATTCAACGGCTGATCTTCATCAGATCTGACCCAAACTTTCCAGATGTTGATCAAGGGTCAGGATCTGCCTCGGAGTAGCTCGGATCCTCCAGATTTGTAACGGATGGCCCAGATCAACCTAATATTTGAATGGACAGTCTAGAGCCCTCCGTGCTTGATCCAACGGTTGAATGATCTCTGATTGGGATGAAAATCTCAGATCTTGACCTCAGTGCTTGATCAAACCTAACCCTAGCTCGGATTGCCTTAGATGGTCCCAGATGGCTCAGATCTAGCCGCTTTTGAATCGGACGACCCAGATTAATCTGAAGCTTGATCATTCGATCCGGTTCCACTTTCGACTCAAGTTTGACCTAGTATGCCCTAGGTCCATGATCTTTTCAAGCCTGCAAAAAAAAATAGATTAACAATTTAGTGCCAAATCATTTCAAATATGTAAAGATTTGCAATTAAGTCCAAAATAAAGGTAAGTCCTAGAACCTAGGGTAAATTCACAATGAAGCAAGAAAAACATGGGTCAAACTTGGATTTCAGCAACTAAAATAATCAATAAAATAGCACTTATCAACTCCCCCACACTTAAATTTGAGCGTCTCACGAAACTACTAAGTATGTATCCCTTGGGTTTTCTCAAGCATAATTAGAAGCAAATGAAAAGAAATTACCTAAGGTTGTTAATTCTCAAAAATCTAAGCTCTATGGATTAGTATCTCGTCCTTAAATCAACAACTTAGCCTTTTCATCCTTCATGAGTCATGGAGATGAATTTAACTCACTAAGCCTTTCAAGGGAAGTTTTGGTGGCTCTCTCCTTAAGTTCTAAGTTGATGATGGAAGTAAAGCTCACTCAAACACACATGCTTTTTGCACTACCATAGGCTTGCTTGTTATCTACTCTCCACCATTATTCATGATTAGGATCAACATCTATAAAAACAAGTGAAAAACATAGGAAATGGTAAAATTGAAATAAAAGCCAAGAAAATAGACAAATTGATGAAGTGGAAGACTTGGTTGCTCAAGAATGTTTCCAATGTGCTTTGCCCTCTTGTCAGTCCTTGTAATGAAGTCAAAAGTGTGATGGAGTGAGGCTATGGCATTGCCCTTCAAGAATTTGATGAAAAGTCCTCACTAATTCCTTTGTGCCCATTTGCCATTTGCGTGCCACCTTATCTCCTTCTCTTTTCTCTTCTGATTTTTCTTTTCTTCCTTTTAAAACTGCAGAAATGAATTTCTTTTTATATTAGCTGCTTCCTTTCTCTCTAGTAAAATCAGAATGGAAGTGGAGCAAGGCTTTGATCTGGAAGATGATCTCTCCACTAGTCTCATGGTGCCAACTTGTTTCTTCCTTCTTTTATTTTCAAACTCTTTTCTTCTTTTTTTTAGGTTCGGTTGCAACTTTCTATTTTTGTTCTCATTCTGTTCAGCCATGTTGTGCCCAACTCCTTCTCAGATCTAGCTCCAATTCTTGAATTGAAAAGAAAATTTTCCACTTCCATGAGCTTACCAAATAGTGCATCTGCTATTCCAACTCTTGTTCTTTTTTTTTCTATATTTCGGTATCCAATTTAGATCAACGCAATCAATTCTTAGAGCTTGCAATGCTCTGATTTCTTCCCAGCAACTACACAATTGATCCTAGCATCAAATAGTAGTGGATAATTCAATTGCTTCACTTGAGACCATGGCACTACATTGCATTTCCTTAACTGATTTCATCAAATTGCCTTCACTTGAAATCTGCCCCCCAAAAGGTTGAATTCAGTGCAAGACCATTCTGCAAGTTTAGCTACGCATTTCTGAATTAGGGAGCATGAATTCAGCTTGAAGTTGATACCAAACGGCAAGACCATTTTTTTTCAATGCAGATTCAACAATTAGTTCTTCGATTTTTCCTTTTCAGCACCTTGCAGTTCCACTCTGCTACTATTCAGAATATCTAATGGCTAGTGAAGGTGGATCTCTTAATCCTTGTCAGCAACCCTTTCTCTTCGGACAAACTAAAGACAGCCCGGCTCAATTTGAATTCTTCCCAGCACAATCCAGACTTGTTCATCTTCAATTTAATTACTGATCTATGCAGCTGCAATTCAGAATTTCGGATTTAGTATAGCTGCAGTCCAAAGCAATTTGAATTCTGCCCCTTTGTTTGTTGCTGCAGTCAATTAGTTTCTGCATTTTCTTTAACAGCTTCAAAATTTTTGTCCAGCTTCACTGCATTTTATTCCTTTCTCTGTTCTGATCTAAAACATCCAAGCAGCCACCATTTCTGTTTTAGATCAGCAGTTTTCAGACTTTCTGGTAGCTAGTGAAAGTCTACTTCTCAATTTTTAGCAGCTATCCTTGCAATTCAGCTCAGAATTTGATGATTGCAGTCAGCCGGATTCCTCTTGACACAAAATTGCTTGGGTCATCAATTCATTTACTTGACTTCTTCAGAATTCTGCACTTCATCAATTTACCATTAGAAATTTGGCCCAGATTATTTCTCCACCTGTTCCCACTTTGGTAAAGATTTCTACACAGATTTTCAGCATTCAATTCAGACTAAGCAAAGTGGCAGAAACATGCTCCATAGCAATTTTTTTTTCATTCGGCATAGATTTTTCTCCACTTGCGTGCCACTTGGATTTTGGCACAAATATTTCTTCTTCAACCGAATTGAGCTTGGCACAAACTTTCTTGGATCTTCAATTTATAATCAAGAATCTGTTGGGACCGGGTGCATGTTGACAAGGATACGGGTTCGTAATATTTTAAAATTTTACGTGCAGTGGAAGAATTAGCATAAAATAATTTCACAAATTATTTTAACCACGTATCTAGCATGCGACCTTATGATGTGTGCACGTAATCATAAATTAAAACATTGCGGAAAAGTAAACTAATTTACTTTGTACCTCGCGTAACTCGAAGAAAAGGGACGAGATCCAACCGTAGCGTCCCTTGGAAGCTTCGCCTCTATTCGCGTCCACGCCGAGTTCTCTTCGGGATGACTTCGCAAAGTCACGAGTTTTATGCCGACGAGAACTACTAGATTCTCTAAAGGCATAACTAGAAGAACAAGAGAAAAGAATGGAAACTAACCAACAAGAAACGGAATCTAAATTCCGGGAAGAGAGGAGTTGCGATCCGCTTCTTCTTCTTCTTGTTTGGCTCCTTCTTGGTGATCCTTGCTCATGCCAACCCTTGGAAGGGTGAGGTTGCACCGGCCCTAGGTTGGACAAGGGGCGCCGGCCCTAGGAGGGAAGGAGAAGGAGAAGAGAATAAGAGAGAGAGAGGGAGAGAATTAATCTCTTGATTACTCTTTTTGATTTAAGGGCTTGCCTTTGGTTCCTATATATAGTAGCATCTCCCTTGCCAAGTCTCCCTCTTAACGGAATTTTCATAACAAATTTATCCTATAAATTCTCTTATGAATTATTCCGTTTAAACCAAGTTTTATTATAACCAACTTTATAATAAAACAAATATATCTCTCCTTTTATTATGGAATAAATTTTAAAAGAAATTTATAAACTTTCTTATTATGGAAAAATCAATTCATAATTGATTTTATACAATTAAAATAAACCATTCCATGGATCATTTTAATTTCCATAAAAGAATAAATTTCTATAAATTTATTTATATAAATTTCTTTACACAAATTTATTTATCCATAATTTATAAAACAAATCGCGCTAGATTTATTTTATTAATTAAACCAAATAAATTGGTTTTATCCCCTTTTAATGGCCGGCCAAACCAAAGAGGGTTGGCACCCTCTTTGGCCGGCCAAACCGAGCCGAACCAACGCGAATTAAACTCATTTAATTCGCCCAAAAAGCCTTCAAAAGACTTAGCCATTTTAAGTTTCCTTTGCGCCTCTGATTAACTCAGATTCGACTTATTTCTCTTGATCGGAAAATCCAATTTTCAACTCGTTTTAAATCCCTCGGATTACTCGTAGTGCGTGTGACTAAATAGGCTTTCAATTTATGTTGGCCGTCTATAATCAACTAATTATAGAATGATCATGAGTGGCACCTAGTAGTACATCATGACCCCCAATTAATCGAAAGATCAACGGTTTGACCTCAGAAGTAATTCTGAAACCCTTCAGTAGTTATAATGAATCGTGCCTCATTCCCTTCACCATCTTATACCCACTTGGTTCAGGACATGGTCTGTTTGTGTCAGTCCCCACTAGGTTGACTACGTCACACCTAGCCCAAGTAGTGTCTTTCTCGTCCTTTGGATTTCTAATTACTCTCATGTATTTAAGAGACTCATACTCTAAACATGATATGCTCTGGCCAGAGGCATTGAGTAACAATCCGACAATAGGCTTGGGTATACATCTCCTCGCAAGGAGTGGTGAATCCTTTGTAGGCTGTTTAAACATCTTTGGGCACTTCGGCTTATACCCAATCATCCTGGGTCCACACCTCCTTGGAGATGTTTGCTTATGATGTTAAAGTATAATTCTCCATGACCAAGATAACTTGAACACCGCAAGTCAAAGGAACATCGCACTTAAGCCGCAGTAAGAACTTCATTGACATATCTATATAGATTACCATATGAAGTTTTACAGCTAGTCACTCCAATGAACTAGTTCCTTTAACTAGCATCCATGTTTATCTCCGGACATCCCAATGTCACCAGCCAGTGAGAATCAGCTGATTAGAGAATAACCCATGCTAGTCTCAACAGAATTGATAATGTCCATTTTTATCAATTCATCGACTAGGGATATTTTCAATACTTCACAATTGCACATTTAGAGATAATCACTAGTTGTGATCCCATCACAAATTCTCTTATGCTGTGAATTGTATTGCGGACATTCAGTAGATGAGTTTAAGATCCCAATCAAATACACAAACATGTATACTCAAATAGTGAATTATCATTTATTAAAATGAATGTTTACAATCATAAGGCGATTGCCTTAGGACACTTCTCTCATATCACTAACAAACTCCCACTTGGCCTAATGCCAATCGCTATGGTATCCAATACCACAGGCTCTAATATGACCCTCAAACTTGCTTTGAGGCAAGACCTTAGTTAAAGGATCCGCTAAATTCCTTTCAGTGGAAATTTTCTCAATTTGTATGTCATTCCTACTTATAATCTCTCTGATCAGATGATAGCGGCGAAGCACGTGTTTGGATCGCTGATGAGACCTTGGTTCCTTTGCTTGTGCAATAGCTCCATTGTTGTCGCAGTAAACCGGCACTGCTTCATCAATGGTTGGAACCACGCCAAGTTCGGAGACAAACTTCTTGATCCAGACTGCTTCCTTTGCTGCTTCCGAAGCTGCGATATATTCCGCTTCCGTGGTAGAATCCGCTACGGTGTTTTGTTTGTAACTTTTCCAACTTACTGCGCCTCCATTCAAAGTAAATACGTATCCAGACTGAGATTTGGAGTCATCCTTATCTGTCTGGAAACTGGCATCTGTATACCCACGTATTACCATATCTCCTTCTCCATATATTAGGAACACATCCTTAGTTCTTCTTAAGTACTTAAGGATTGTCTTGACAGCCGCCCAATGATCCATTCCTGGATCCGACTGGTATCTTCTTGTGACGCTCAAAGCATAAGATACATCGGGCCTTGTATATAACATAGCATACATGATAGATCCTATCGCGGATGCATAGGGAATCTTATTCATGCAAATCCTCTCGTCTTCTGTGCGCGGACACATAGACTTTGAAAGGTTGATCCCATGCCTGATGGGAAGGTAACCTTTCTTGGATTCCGACATGCTAAACCTTTTTAGCACTCGGTCTACATACGTAGACTGCGAAAGACCAAGCAACCGTTTTGATCTATCTCTATAGATTCTAATCCCAAGGATATAGGTTGCTTCTCCCAGGTCTTTCATGGAGAAAGTTTTGGACAACCAAATTTTAACTGTCTGTAAAATTGATATATCGTTTCCTATAAGTAAAATGTCATCGACATATAATACTAGGAATACGCCTGCACTCCCACTAACCTTCTTGTACACACAAGGTTCGTCAGGATTTTGTGAGAAATCAAACTCTTTGATTGTCTCATCAAAACGGATGTTCCAGCTCCTAGATGCTTGCTTCAGTCCATATATGGATCGTCGAAGCTTGCATACTTTGGTTTTATCAACCGATGTGAAGCCTTCAGGTTGTATCATGTATACATCCTCAAGCAGGTTTCCATTAAGGAAAGTTATTTTCACATCCATTTGCCATATCTCATAATCATAATGAGCCGCTATGGCTAGGAGCATCTGAATGGATTTAAGCATAGCTACTGGCGAATAGGTTTCGACATAATCAATTCCTTGTTTTTGACGATATCCTTTTGCCACTAATCTAGCCTTAAAGGTAACTACATTACCTTCCATGTCGGTTTTCTTCTTGAAAACCCACTTGCACCCTATGGGCTTAATCCCTTCAGGTGGGTTAACCAAGTCCCATACTCGATTTTCGTACATGGAATCCATTTCCGACTTCATGACTTCGAGCCATTTGTCCCTTTCTGAACATTTCAGAACATCTTTATAACTGATAGGTTCGTCATCGCTTATGAGTAACACGTCGTTCGATTCACTTATGAGAAATCCGTATCTCTCTGGAATATTTGTGTCCTATCAGATCTACGAAGAGGTGGTGTTGTTTTAGGTTCAACTGATAGCTCATCATTATGAGGTATTGGTTGTGGGTCTAGACTAGGTGTCTTTGTAATGTCTATTGGAGTTTCTTGAACTTCATCAAGTTTAATGCCACTCCCACTGTTTTCTTGTAAAAGAAATTCTTTCTCTAGAAATACAGCATGCCTTGAAACAAACACCTTTTGTTCCAAGGGATGATAGAATTGGTAACCCTTCGTTTCCTTAGGGTATCCAGTAAATAGACATTTATCAGACTTAGCATCCAATTTGTCTGATATAGTCCGCTTCACATAAGCGGGACAACCCCATATCTTAAGGTGAGTTAAGTGGGGTTTCTTACTATTCCATGTCTCATATGGAGTAGTAGAGACTACCTTGGTCGGGACTCTGTTTATCAAGTAAACAGCTGTCTTAAGTGCATAGCCCCAAAAGAATTTTGGAAGAGTTGCATGATTCATCATCGACCTATCCATGTCCATCAAGGTTCGGTTGCGCCTCTCAGATACACCATTATGCTATGGTGTATACGGCGGAGTCCATTGTGACAATATCCCATTGTCCCTAAGATAATCTTGGAACTCTTGACTCAAGTATTCACCACCCCGATCGGATCGAAGTATCTTAATACTTTTGCCAAGCTGTTTCTCTACTTCATTTCTGAACTCTTTGAATTTCTCAAAGGCTTCAGATTTGTGTTTCATCAAGAACACATACCCGAATCGTGAGTGATCATCGATAAAGGTGATGAAGTAGCTATAGCCTCCTTGTGCAAGAGTTGACATTGGTCCACATACATCAGTATGTATTAGACCAAGCAATTCTCCCACTGGATTACCTTTTCCAGAAAAGGGTAATTTGGTCATCTTGCCTTTTAAGCATGATTCGCATGTATCAAATGAACCGGGTTCAAATGATTCCAGAATTCCACATCGGTGTAATTCGGTCATGAGTTTCTTACTTACATGGCCATGACGGCAATGCCAAATGTAGGAGCCTATTCGATTATCTATTCAAGCACGTTTGTTGCCAACTTCGATATTGAAAATGTCACCGGATAAATCTAACGTGTAGATACCATTGCACAAAGTTCCATTCCCATAAAGAACGCCATTTAAAGTTATATAACAACAATTGTTACTAAAAGTTAAATGATAACCCTTTTCATTCAAACATGAAATAGATACAATGTTCTTTATTAACGAAGGAAGAAAATAACAATTATCCAATTCTAAGACACGTCCAGTGGGGAGCTTCAACAAATATGTTCCGATGGCAACAGCAGCAATCTTTGCTCCATTTCCAACTCGCAAATTCGCTTCTCCTTTGACGAGTCTTCTTCTATCCCTTAGCCCCTGTATGTCATTACATATATGTGAGCTACACCCAATATCAAGTACCCAGGTATTTGTGGAAATAGAGTGACATTCAATAACGAAGATACCTGAAGAGGATGGGGCATCGGATGCCTTATTCTTTAAGGACTCAAGATAAACCTTGCAGTTTCTTCGCCAGTGACCCTCCTTGCCACAATGATGGCAAGTTCCTTTTGGTTTCTTTTCAGTCTTTTTGGCCTTTTTCTTCTTCCCTTTATTCTGTTCTTTGGCCTTCCTCTTAGAACCTTTCTTCGAGGAACCAACTAACAGTACCATCTTTTGATCCGGCTTTACAGAAGGCTCCACAGTCTTCAGCAGGTTGAGCAACTCAGGAATGGTAGTCTCCAGTTTGTTCATCCGATAGTTCATCAAAAATTGTGAATAACTTTTGGGCAAACAACTCAGAATTAAGTCAATACTTAGTTCATGATCCATTGCAAAACCGAGTGTGCTCAGTCGCTCAATGTACCCCAACATCTTTAACACAAACTGCGAGGCAGAAGTGCCTTCCTGCATCTTAGTGGTGAAGAGGAGTCTGGAGACTTCGAACCTTTCGGATCTCGCCTGCTCTTCAAACAACTCATGAAGATGGAAGATGATGGTATAAGCATCCATATGCTCATGCTGCTTTTGCAGCTCAGGTACCATAGAGGCTAGCATGATGCAACTCGCAAGTTCAGAATCGGTCACATGTTTCTGATAGGCCACTACTGGTCTGGAGTTGCACCTTCTGGAGGATGGTTGGGAAGTTGATCTTCAAGGACATAAGCAAGCTTCTCTGCCTTGAGGACTATCCTCAGGTTTCGAAGCCAGTCCATGAAGTTTGGCCCAGTCAGTTTATTGGTGTCCAAAATGGAACGCAATTAGAGAAGACATGATCGAGTGATTACCTAGAAATACAAATTGAGCTTATGTGAGAAGAATGATTAAAGAATGTATATACATTAATAAAATCCTATTTATTTTTCAAATTGAATAACCCTTTTTATCAATTCGGGAGATCGTAGGAACATCTCCAAATAGGTTGATATCCAACCATAGATAAGAACAACCATGGCTGTGGCCATCAAGTTTTCTTAGCTATGAAGGTAGGTAATTATACCGATTACATATCACATATATGTAACTATCACTTTATGCTATCAACTAATTGAATGTTTGCATAAATCATTGGGTTGTTAACTCATTAACAAGTATGCAACATTATACATAGCACCCAACTGCACCTCTCTTTACATCGACCTTGGCTGTGGCACAACAAATCGATGCTCCAAGCTTAAGGCTGACCCATTAATCAAGAAATAGTTTTAATATGGTTGGAGCTCATTCAACCGTTTAGTCAGGCTTGGATGTGTCCAACAACCAAAACTAAGGATTGACCTCTGACTCCAACTATATTATCCATAAACTAATTCCATGGTTTGAACATGTTGAGGTTCAAGCCGGGCATGGATGTGTCCATCAACCCAAACTAGAAACAAAACTCCGATTCTAACCATATTAATGGAAGGTGTTGGCCTTAATATTTTGTAAGGGGTTTTGGGTCTCATCTTTTCTAAGCACATTCATGACATTATGTCATGACTAACGATTTCCTTAATAAAGTATGTATGTGACTTAATTTATCAAGTCTCATTAATTGNAGAGTTAAGAATTCCTGGAGAGTCTGCATTGATTACAGGAAGCTCAACAAGGTCACAAGGAAAGATCACTTCCCTTTACCCTTTATTGATCAGATGCTTGAGAGACTGGCAGGGAAGTCGCATTATTGTTTCTTGGACGGGTTCTCAGGCTACTTTCAGATTGGCATAGATCCAGAGGACCAGGACAAGACTACCTTCACTTGCCCCTTTGGCACTTTTGCCTACAGACGTATGCCCTTCGAACTCTGCAACACACCCGGTACATTTCAGAGATGCATGGTAAGTATATTTGGTGAGTTGCTAGAGGACTGTATGGAGATATTCATGGATGATTTTTCAATTTATGGCACGTCTTTTGATTCATGCTTAGATAATTTGTCTAGGGTTTTACATCTCTGCATTGAAACTAACTTGTTCTTAATTTTGAGAAATGCCACTTCATGGTAGAGCATGGGATTGTACTTGGATATATAGTCTCTCGGAAAGGTATAGAGGTAGATCCTGCAAAAATCAGTGTTATTTCTTCTTTATCTTACCCCGTATGCGTACGGGATGTTCGTACTTTTCTTGGACATGCAGGTTTCTACCGCAGATTTATTAAAGACTTCAGCTTGATTGCTCGACCCTTGACACGACTTTTGCAGAAAGATGTTGAGTTTCATTTTGATGATAAATGCAAAAAAGCTTTTCACAGACTCAGGGAGGCTCTTACCTCAGCTCCTATCATTACATCACCTGATTGGACTTTACCATTTGAATTAATGTGTGATGCCTCTAATTTTACAGTGGGAGCTATCCTAGCACAGAGGGTTGATGGAGCACCACATGTCATTTGCTACGCCTCCAAACCCTAGATGCCGCCCAAGCAAACTACACACTACTGAAAAGAAGCTTTTGCCATTGTTTTTGCTTTGGATAGATTCGATCTTACTTATTATGCTCACATGTTACTATTTTTTCTGATCATGCAGCTCTGAAATATTGTTGAAAAAGCCTGATGCAAAACCTAGATTGATCAGATGGATGCTCCTACTCCAAGAATTTACCTGGAGATCAAAGATAGAAGTGGAAAAGAAACCTAGTTGCAATCATTTGAGCAGACTTGAAGGAGATGGATCTCCTACCACCATTGACGATGATTTCAGAGATGAGCACTTGATTGCAGTGCATGGTGAGACACCGTGGTATGCAGACCTAGTTAATTTTCTAGTTGCACATGTATTTCCCACTCAATTTTCTAAGGCTCAAAAAGATAAACTCAAAAGTGATGCAAAGTTTTATGTGTGGGATGATCCTTATTTATGGAAATTTTGTAATGACCAAATAATTAGGAGATATGTACCAGATCATGAGTTTTCTTCTGTCCTTATATTTTGTCATTCATCAGCTTGTGGGGGCATTTTGGACCCCAAAGAACTGCTAGAAAAGTGTTAGAATGTGGATTATACTGGCCCACCCTTTTTCATGATTCATATGTCTTTTATAAAAATTGTGATAGATGTCAGCGAACTGGGAACATAGGAGCGAGACATGAGATGCCCCAACATGCTATACTTTATTGTGAGATTTTTGATGTTTGGGGGATAGATTTTATGGGACCTTTTCCTGCATCTTATGGTTATCTGTATATTTTACTTGCTGTGGATTATGTTTCAAAATGGGTGGAGGCCATTCCCTCTAAGACTGATGATTCTTCTGTTGTTTGTAGTTTTGTTAGGTCACACATTTTCTGCAGGTTTGGAATTCCACGAGCCATAATTAGTGACCAAGGATCTTATTTTTGCAACAAACACATGAAGGCACTGCTGAGTAAATATGGGGTTGTACATAAAGTTTCTATATCCTACCATCCGCAAACAAATGGACAGGCTGAGATTTCAAACAGAGAGATCAAATCTATTTTGGAAAAGACAGTTGGACCCACTAGAAAAGATTGGAGCAAAAGATTTCACTCTGGGCCTATAGGACAGCATTTAAGATACCTATTGGCATGTCTCCCTACCGCTTGGTATATGGTAAGGCTTGTCACCTCCCCATGGAAATAGAGCACAAGGCATATTGGACGGTGAAAGCTTGTAATTTTGATGCTACCAAGGCAGGAGAAGAGAGAAAATTGCAACTTCAAGAACTTGAAGAAATTCAGCTAGAAGCATTCGAAAATTCAAGGATTTACAAGGAAAAGACCAAGAGCTTCCATGACAAACACATTGTGAAAAAAGACTTCCAAATTGGCGACAAGGTCTTATTGTATAAATCAAGGCTCAAATTGATAAGAGGTAAGTCGAGATCAAGGTGGGAGGGTCCATTTATTGTAACTGACTTTTTTCCCTATGGAGTTGTTGAAATTAGGGACGAAGCTAATGGATTTGTGTGGAAAGTCAATGGCTACCGGCTCAAAAAGTATTTTGAAGAGCTAAAGGAGCTAGAGGTGGATGATTTGCACATCAAAGACGTTATCTACCCAACTTAAGGGGAGTTTACTTTTCCTACATCTACATTTCATTATATATATCGTTTTCATGTTTCTAGGAGCAAAATTTTCTCTTTTTGAAGTAAGTAGTTGATAATAAATTCTTAGGCAACATAGAATGAATAAATAGAATTTGTAAATATCATGTTATTTCTTTTAGCACTTTCGTTCTTAGTGAATAAATGTATCCCCCTAGGTTATCTCCATGGCATTTTAGAGTCATTTGAAAATAAATTAAATTTGGTTGTTAAAACTTAAGGTTTGAGCTCATGGATGAATTCTTGGATGCTTGAGTACTACTTTGCTTTAGATTCTTAATTGAGGACTTGAGATGAATTATTTTTGCCTAGTGAGAATTAGCCTTATATTTGTGACACACATATGTTATTTTACTCTAGAACTTGCTTAAGTTCTTTCAAAACCATACTTCAATGATTGGATCACATCTATAGAGACTAATCAAATTGTTTACCTTTCCATATCAATTTTTGGCACTAATCATGTCTATTCTATTTGTCTTTCCTTATGCCTACTCTTAATCCCAATTTTTCTATGGACTTGTTGTTTGGGATGTTTCATAATGCTACTTTGCCCGAGACGGACAACGGATTAAGTGTGGGGGAGTGATTAGTGTTTTGGAAAAGTTTTGTATCAAGGAGGCATTTTGATTCAAAAAGGGAAAAAAAATTCTACAATGGAAGGATGGAAACAATTACATATTGAGTTGAGTTTGGTGTCAAAAATGAGCAAGAAGAAGTGGTTAAGGATGGAAACGATTGAGGCATCTAGATTCTTGATTATAATTTGAAGATCCAGAAAATTTTGTGCCAAGCTCAATTCGGTTGAAGAAGAAATATTTGTGCCAAAATCCAAGTGGCACGCAAGTGGAGAAAATTCTGTGCCGAAAGAAAAAAATGTTAGGGAGCATGTTTCGGCCACTTTGCTTAGTTTGAATTGAATGCTGGAAATCTGTGTAGAATTTCTGAAATCGAGCTGAAGAAGAGAAAAATCAGTGGGAAGCTAAACTTGCAGAATGGCTTTTAATTGGATTAAACTCTTGGGGAGCAGATTCTGAAAATCTGTGCAGTGTTGAGGCTAGAATCCAGCTGATTGCAATCATCAAAAAAACTGAGTTGAGATGCAAGGGCTGCTTACAAAGATTAAGAACAAAACCACTCAATAGCAAGGTTGAAATCTGAAACAATTGCAGCTAAAAAATTTTCAGAAGGTTATGTATCATCAAGACATTTTGCATCAAGATGAAGCTGAAATGAAGTTTTCTAGGCTATAAAATCAGAAACATTATGAGAGAAGCTGGAATGCAGCTGGACAGATCTGAAACAAAATGCAGGAAAGTTGAAACAAACACAGAAATCTATACCAAAACAGAGGAAGAAAAGAAAAGGGGGATCATTCTGCCATTTGCAAGTTGAACTGATTTGGGCTGAACTGATTTGGGCTGATTGGAATTGAAACCAATGCAAAGATGCTATCAAGGATTAAAAATAATATCTAGCAGTAATTCTGGAGATCAGAAAGTTGGAGAGCAGCAAGTTGATACTTAAGCTGAAAATGCAGTAAGGAAAGAAAAAAAAATCAGTAGAAATGCTATGAAGGCAGTTTTGTACCAACTTGCAATTGAAATTGGGTTTCCGAGGCTGTAAATCAAGATATCAAGTATATAAATGCATCAAAAGTGATGAGTACATCAGCTGCTGATAAAAACTGAAAGAAATGCGGCGCTAGGACTGGTAGATCAAAATAGAAAAAAAGCATGCAGTGAAGTAGAATCCGAAACAACTTGGATTAGCATTCTCCACTACTAGTTGAGGTAACTGCCTTGAAAACTCAGAGAATTGCAAGGATGAAGAATCAAATTCTTGATTCTGAAAATGAATTGCCGTGGAGCTGGGATCTAGAAAAAGAAAAAAATGAATGAGTGTGCCAACTAGAGAAGGGGATGTATCACAAAGGAGTTGTAAGAATTGTTTAGTGAGGATTGTATGTGGAGCATCTATGTTACTTGATGTCTTAAGTGTCTGATATAAAAACTGATCTGAAATGCTCCATTAGAAGACTTGAAAAAAAAAATAGAAAACAGTTTGGAAAAAATAGAAGAAGAAGCAAAATGGCACACAAGGGAGTTTCGGCACCATGAAGTTAGTGCAATGTTTCTAATCCGAATTACAGCCTTGCTCCACTACCTTTTTGACTTTACTAGAGGGAAAGAAAGAAGAAAATGAAATCAGCAGCTGACCAAGAGAAAGAAAAAAAAGAGAAAGAAGCAAAAATTGGCACACAAGAGCAAATTGGCACATTGAAACTAGTGAGGACTTTTCATCAAATTCTTGAAGGGCAATGCCATAGCCTCACTCCATCACACTTTTGACTTCATTACAAGGACTGACAAGAGGGCAAAGTGCATCAAAAATATCCTTGAGCATTAAAGTCTTCCACTCCATCAATTTTCTATTTCCTTGGCTTTCATTTCATTTTTACCATTTTCCATGTTTTCACTTGTTTTTGTAGATGTGGATCCTAATCATGAGTAATGGTGGAGATTAGATAACGAGCAAGCCTATGGTAGTGCAAGAAGCATGTGTGTTTGAGTGAGCTCCACTTCGATCATCAAGTTAGAATTCAAAGAGAGAGCCACCAAAAATTTTCCTTGGAAGGCTAGTGAGTTAAATTCATCTCAATGACTCATGAAAGATGAAAAGACTAAGTTGTTGATTTAAGGACGAGATACTAATCCATAGAGGTTAGATTTTTGAGAGTTGACAACCTTAGGTAATTTCTTTTCATTTGCTTCTAATTATGCTTGAGAAAACCCAAGGGATACATACTTAGTAGTTTCGCGAGACGCTCAAGCTTAAGTGTAGGGGAGTTGATAAGTGCTATTTTATTGATTATTTCAGATGTTAAAATCCATGTTTAACCCACATTTTACATGCGTAGCCTTGAATTTACCTTCGGTTCCATAGATTAGTTCTATTTTGGGCTTTATTGCAAATCTTTATACATTTGAAATATTTTTGAACTTAATTGTCGATCTATTTTTGTAGGCATGAAAGGATCATGGACCGAGGTCAAGAATGGTCAGGATCAGGCTCAGATCCAGGCGATCAAGCTCTGGAGAGCTGTGAGCCATCCATTCAGAAGTTAAGCAGATCTCGATCATCCAGGGCAAATCAGATGGATCCAACCTGAGGAAGGGTAGATCTGATCATCATAATGAGATTTGGAGGTTTAGGGGCAAATTGGAGAAGATCTAGCCGTTGGATCAAGACAAGGAGATTTAGACCATCCATTTGAGAAAAAGAGAAGATCTGGACCATCCGCCATTGATCTAGTGAATCCGAGCTAGGGTTAGGGTTAATCAAGAACTCTGATCAAGATCTGAAGGTTTCATCCAAATCAGAGATCATCCGGCCGTTGGATCAAGATCAGAGGGATCTAGAGCGTCCATTCAAAGATCAGGTTGATCTGAGCCATCCATTGCAAATATGGAGGATCCGAACTACCACGAGGCAGATCCTGACCCTCGATCAACATCTGGAAAGTTTGGGTCAGATCGGATGAATATCAGCCGTTGGATTGAGTTAAAGAAATCTGGGCCGTCCATTGCTAAGTATTTAATCAAAAATCATCCACACTTCTTCCTCGTCGCGTCTTCGCCGCAACGCAATTTTTCTTCAATTGTTCTTCAAGTTCTTTAAGCTTTTCATTCATCCGAAGGCGTGATCACTCAGTTCCTCATTTAGATCAAGTGCTAGGTCATTGGGAAGAGTTCTTAGTGAAGTTTCCAGCTCTCTATTGCCCAAGAACAGAGCTGAGCGAGGTTTTCTTAGCTCTGCTGTTTGAAGTCATCGATTTCAGTTGTGCATCCATCTCCATCCACCGGAGCTATCTGGAGGGGTTCCCTAGATTGCTCTGACCATCCCCAAATCACAATCGCACTTGGACGCAGCTGAATTGAAGGATTCGAATGGGGATTTCAGATTGGGTAGAGTTGAGCTCGAATTGAGTCGCAGAGACAAATTCTCGATGGTTTGTGGAGCTTACGGGTTCGAGGCTTGCCCTTGCGTGACGAACAAGGAGTACTTGAGCTAGGGAAGGATTGAGGATTAGTTTACTGGGTTAATTTTCATTGTATTTAGCTGTAATTTCATTTCTGCACTCAATTTCAGTTCTGAATTTTCTGTATTAGTTACTTAGATTTCGTCTCTGAATTGTTTTCGCTTGACTAGGTTTTGATTCTTCAAGTTAAGTAGTTTAGGAGTTTGTTTAGTGGACAATCAGAATTAATTTCAATTAGTTTACACTTCATTGCTTGTGTGCCATTTTTATTGCTTGCGTATCATTCTTGCGTGCCAGATTTAAATTTCAGCAAGTTTCAGTTTAGCTTTTCTGAGTTTGTGTTAAGTAATCATTACCCCTTTTAAGCTTTTCCGAATTGTAGAGTAATGCATTGATTCCAGCTTGTTTGCTTTCTTGTTCTGCATTTAAACAGGTGTAGCAATTCTGTTTCTGCGTGCCAGTTTTCTTTCTGATTTTGCAGCTTCCCTCGAATTCAATTTCTGTCTAGTTTTGATGCTCTGAATTAGAGAATACAATTAGTGTGATAATGCATTGGATCTAAGTTTGTTTTGCATCTAGATTTCTATCTGAATTTTTGCTCGGTTTGCTCTGGTAGCAGTTTCTGCAATTAATTTCAGCTTACCTCGTATCAGTTTCAATCTCTTACAACTCAGTTCATGTTCTGAGTATCAACTGATAGTATCTGAATTGAGAATCAACGAACCTTGGTTTTTCTTCTGAATTTTCATTGCAGATTGTTTCATTTCCATAGCATTTGGAATCAAATTCTGAGTATCAGTTTCTGAAATTCAGCTAGTTGCAGTTCGATTAATCTCTGCACACTTAGTTTAGCACCTCTGAATTTTGTATCAAGACAACATTAGTTATTCTGAATTTTATCCGAACATTTAGATTGGAGTACATTGATCTCAGTTGCTTGGTTTGCTTGTGAATGTAATGGGTTGATTCTCGACATTCAGTTCTGAAATTTGCATGTTGTTTCTGCATTCATAAACCTTCATTTCTGCATTTAGTTTGCTTGATGGATCAGTCATCGATCTGAATTCTTTCAGTCATTCCTGCTTATTACTTACCGGTAGCTTTGTTTTTCAAGCTAAAGTGATCAATTCATTTTTGAGTTGTCATGAATGGTTCCTGCACATAGCATCAATTCTGCTCATCAACTTTAGATGCATACATTTTGTATCAATTGAGTTTCAGTATTGGCTTTGTATCAATTTATCTATAGATTGTTTAGCATTTGGTTGTTTTGAGTGGTAATCCCTGAAGCTAATATCTGCATAGGTGAGTTTCGAAACTAGCATTGATTTCCTGAATTTTGCAAAATTGCATTGGTTGATTCGGTTTCGCTTTGATTGAGTTATAATTTGCTATCGCTTGTTTAGTTCGTTTGTTTAGTCTCCTTCATCTTTATTGCAATTTCATTTCAGATTGAAACCAAATCCCAGATTTAATTTGAAACCCAAAAATATCAACGACACATAAACTCGAGTTAGAATCAAACACCCTCAACTAGCCCTAGGAAAAATACGACCTGTGGCTCCTTTACTACGTTCTCATTCTTTGATTGCAAAAAAGGGTTTCCAGTTTACACATATCTAAATTTTGAGACCCACATTCGTGACACCTAGTTAGCGGGCATCAGTGACGTCGCGACCATGGTGGTGAAGAAGGGCAGTGATAATATGACAATACGGCATCCGCACTCTGGAGTGAGTAGATACGCTCGACGCGTAAATGATCGTGTGGAACATGTGGAGGCCAATATCTATATCCAACTGATGGATCATCGTGTAGAGGAGGAAAGTGTGAAAAGGTCGCATGGTCGTGACATCCCGGGTGGTCAGTGGAAGAACACAACGGACTATAACTCTATAAAGAGCGTAGTCCTAGACTCGGAGGTCGAGGGACTGAAACCGCTGCACCAACGGGTTTCGTACGTCTCCGTAAAAGTAGGAATAAAGAGTATCCAGGTTGATGTGCGAATAGGGGGAGCAAAGGGAAGGTCAGCCGGAGGATAGCAACAAAAGGTTGACTGTGACTGTCGTAGTCCGAGGAATCGGTTGAACAAAAATGGTGAAATAGAGGAATGCCCTGTACAGTGGTCGAGTAGCAGAGGTCATCAATTTTGACCAGATTGTTGTAGAATTCAGCACACAATGTCGAATTTACTGGACGTGTACAATAGCCATGATGGTCTAGTTGATAAAAATTAATAGCATCCATTGCTATCGGGCAAGATTGACTAAAGAATTGCCTATTCAAGAAACTGGTCTTGATAGGTTTGTAGGTGGTGGATGCGAATTTGTTGAACAAAGCTAAGATTGGGACCCTAGGATCCGGGCTAGGTTCGACCCTGGGGTTAGCTTGTGTAACACGACATTTTCTAGATAGGTAAAGAAAATTATGCATTCACTAAGCGAAATAATCAAAAAATTAATTATAAATGCATATTTAAAATGGTACCGGGGAGGCATTGTCGAAGTAGGGCATTCGAGGGCACCGGATGAGCTTTCGGGCTCCTTAGAGGGAGAAGGAATGAAGGAGGATCTCGGGTTAGTGTGGTGAATGGTCATGGGATGAAGGCTTTATATGGTGTTTCACGGGTGCCCGTGATGATTGAGGCACCCGAGAGCCTCTCGGGCGCCTGAGTCAGGGTGTTAGCCACTTTTGGCAGCTTTGGCTGCCTTGAATGAAGATAAAGCATCAGGTGCCCGTAAGGTCTCGGGCGCTCGTGCTAACCAAGGTTTGACCGTTGACCAGTTTGACCGTTGACTATGTTGACCAAGTTTGACTTACTTGACTATGTTTGACCTACCAATAACTAAATCAATCAAGCCCTAGATTCTATTTAAAATGAGTTTATTGTGATATTCAACATGAAATTCAGTATTTTGAAAAAAATGTTAGAGTCGAAAAAGTAGGGTACAATAAACTAAATTAATTTAAAATATTGAAATAATTTTGAATAACTTTTGAAAGCACTTTGAGTTAATTTTGAACAAATTTTGAAAACATTTTAAGTTTTATTTTAAAAGGATAGTGAAGTATACTCTTAGGTTCTAGATATCTCACCCAGTTCTACGTGATCAAACATGTTAACCTTATGGGTTTTGTGAGACGGGTTTTCAAACATAAATATTTTAATTTTGAAAAACATGGTTAATTTTGCAGACATTAAATTAATTTTGAAAAATTTATAAGGTTAAGTTTATTGATTTTGAAAAATGTGTTAAATCAAAGATTAATTGAAATTTGTGTTAGATTCAAATTTAACAAGTAGTAAAGTGAATTTGATTTTCAGTAATTGGCTTCCAGGTCTTGGCGAGGCACAAGACCTTCTTTGGCCGTAGCCTTATTGGAGGAACAACCCTTTCCTTGACAAAGCCTTTTACTGAAAATTCATCTTCAAGTTACTATTTGAAAGATTTTGGTCTAACTAGTTTCGATTTTGGATCGGTAGCTTCGGTTAGTTCCACCAGAAAGGCTTCCTTAACATACTACATCTCACCTCCACCCAATACTATGTTGTTCAAATTTCAACTTAATCAGTTGTCCTTAATCTAACCAATCCTAAATCTAAGCATGGAAAAAAAATTGCAGAAAGAAAATAGACAAGCAAGCAAGCAATTATCTAACTATAAATATGGTTTTTATATTGGCTCCCCGTGGACTATAGCCTCGATAAGGGTTAGGCAAGATGTGAATCTTGTTCTTGGGGATCCAATACTTGTTTGGTCCAGCTTGTTTATTTAAACAGAGCTTGGGGACCCATACTTGGACTCGGGTTCTAGGTTGGTTCAATACAGAATAATACGCACGTTGTCTCAACTTGCTTCGATAATCGAGTTTGGATCGATTGAATACGGACTTCTGCTTTCGAAGGATCATGTCAAGACCCTTGTAACCTGAAGTAAACCGTTCCAAGGCAACTCTGTGCTCCTTGACTTGAGTTTTCAAGGATGAATTCTCTTCCTCAAGCGTTTGGACTTGAGTTGAGTTTCCTCCTTGAATTTGCTCAGTCAAGGATCTCGAGTCGACTTCCTCTTTCAGGCATTTTGCTTCCTGTCGGAGGGACTCAACCCAGATTTTGGATTTCGCTAAGTTACGAGACAATAAGAAATTAATTTTGACATTCATATTCTGAGTAACCTCTTACAGTGATTTGCCCATTCTCCGAGATTGTGAGTCTTCGTCGTTTGGTTCCGATTCTGATCCAGAGTCAACGTTTTCTGAGGTGGTTAGGGCAAGTAGATTCGCATGCGAGACTTCTTCTTCTTCTTCGGAAGATGACTCATCCCAGGTGGCTTGAAGAGCCTTCTTTCTGTGCGCCTTCTTGTTTTCCTTTCGATTAGGACACTTTGACTTGAAGTGTCCCTTCTGGTTGCATTCGTAGCAGATGACGTTGCTTTTGCCTTTCGAACTCGTTGAAGGTTCCGCTGGATCTTCCTTTCTTCGGCTTGACTTTTTCTTGCTTGTCTGGTACTTAGGTTCCTTATAGTAATTGTGAGCTAGCCGAACCAACTTGGGTCGATCCCCTTCACTATCTTCTGATTCCGAGTCCGAGTCGGACTCGGGTGCTGGTTGAGGCTTCTTTTTGGGAGCTTTTCCTTGAGATTTTCTTGCAACAAAAGCTATACATTTCTCGATCAAGGTAGTGTTAGTCTGTTCATGCAGTTCTAATTTAGAAAACAGCTCATCTAGCTTAATTTCAAATAAATTCCTTGAAACTTTGTAGACATCCACCATAGACGCCCACAGTGAGTTTCTAGGAAAATAATTTAAAGTATACCTTATTAGGTCACGGTTTTCAACCTTGTGACCTATCTTGTGCAATCTGTTCATTAGCTTCTGAATTCTGGAATGGAGTTGGGCTGCAGTCTCACCGTCGTGCATCTTGATTGTGTAGAGTCTGTTAAGCAACAGATCTCTTTTGCTGATCCTCGTGTCGGAAGTACCCTCGTGCAGCTCGATCAGCTTGTTCCAAAGCTCCTTCGCGCTGTTGAAGGGTCCTACCCGGTTCAACTCCTCTTTTGTTAAGCCGCACTGCAAAGTTTGGGTCGCCATTACGTCGGCCTCAATTTTCTTCTTCAAAGTGCCATCCCACTCGGTATAATGTTGCACCACGCCTTGTGCATTTTTAGGAATTTCCAGCCCAGACTGGATAATTATCCACATGTCCATCTGAGTTTTCAGATGGACATCCATCCTGCTTTTTCAGTAGGAGAAATCTTCTCCACTGAAAAGCGGGGGTCTGGCGGTGTTGTATCCCTCTTGTATGGCCATTAGAATTTTCTGAAAAAGAAACAACAAAAAACTTGTTCCAAGACTGAGTCTTGGATTAGTAGTGCGGGAAGAAAGTTTATAGCGAAAAAAGATCGAGTGGTGTTGTACCAACCTTGATTAACAAGAAAATTCGAGCAAAAAAACTTAAAATTTGTAAATTCAAAAAAAATTCTCAAACTGGTGGTTGCACCATGTTTGAGCCACCCGCTCTGATTCCACTTGTGGGATCAGATTAAAACGATAGAGGGTGGGGTGAATATCGTTCGTCGATTTTTTCGGACAAATAGAGCAATTACGCAGCGGAAAAGTGAAAACCAATCGCTAACACAAGTTCTTTTTACTTGGTTCGGAGTCGCGGTCGGCTCATACTCCAAGGCTCACGGTCCTTGAACGTTTACGATGGGCAATTCTATATTTTCATAAAAATTACAAGTCAAGAGTACAAATATAGAATTGAAAAGAAATTACAACACTTAACAAAATCAACTTTTACCGACGACTGATAATTACCATTTTGTTAATCAATATAGGCTCTCAAATCCATGTTTTGATCCCTTTTTACATGCTTAATCTTGTATTTACATTAGGTTCCATGGATTATTGCTATTTTAGCTTTGGGATGCAATTCTTTCTATATTTGAGATATTGTGGCATTAAAATTTGAATCTAATTTTGTAGACTTTGAATGATCATGGACCTAGATCAGATTTGATCGAGTTTGAGTCAGAATTGGATTCAGATCATAATGATCAAACATTGGATTAATATGGGTCGTCCGATCAAGAAATGGGGAGATCTGAGCCATCTTTCAACTTTTTATCAATCCGAACTCAAGATAGAGTTAATCATGACAACAGATCAAGATATGATAGTTTGGTCCAAATCAGAAGCCATCTGACCGTTGGATCAAGCTTAAGAGTAGTCTAAACCATCCATTCAAGAGGCAGGGAGATCTGAGCCATCCGTTGTAGATCTGATTGATCCCAGCTGAGGAGAAGCAGATCCTGACCATTGATGAAGATCGAAAGGTTTGGATCCAATCCGAGTTGATCTGACCGTTGGATGCGAGGATGATCACATCCATTCATTTTCAAATGGGATTAATTAAAACAGAAAACTTCTCCCCCAGATCGGGCGTCGCGAATTCTTCTCTGTTCTTCCCAGTTCATCATTTCCGTAGCTTTCTTCTTCAATTTCTTGCGCGACCACTTCAGATCCAAGTCATTTCCAGATTTCAAATCAAAGGATCGATTTCCTGAGAAGTTGTGATTCAACCTCGTCGCTGCCAAGCTCCGATGAGGGTTTCGCCCAAAGTTTGCTTAATCCGATCAACTCCTGATTGAACGTCTTCATCGATCGGAGCTATCAGAGCATTCACAGGGGTTCTCTGAAGAGTTCTGAGAGTTCCTGAGACATCATCGCCACCCAACTTGTCAAGAAGGAGAAGATTCGGAAGAAGATTCAGCCAGCACACCAATCTGACGCAATTCGACCGCTGGAGTTGGATCCTGCTGATTTTGAGCTAGGGGGTTCCTAGTTTGATTCTTGTGTGACGACAAGAAGTAGATCTGGTGAAGGATTTGATCTGTTAGTGTTAATTTCAATTTTGAATTCTATTTTCTTCGCTGTCAATTTGTATCAGTTGGTATTTCATCATCTGATCGGTCTGTTCGATCGATCAGGATAGACTCTGATCGGTCTGTCGACCGATCAGGTAGTGATCTGATTGGTCTGTTGACCGATCAGGCAGTTCTCTGCTACAATTCAACTTTGTTTTCTTTATTCAGTTTGTTTCAACTTCTCATTTCTGAAGTTAGCTACAGATCTATTGCTTTCATGCCTTTGATATTAGTTTTGTCCTTCAATTTCATAATTTCGTATTGAATTGCTCAATTTCCAAATAGATTAAGTGTAATTTCCTCAATTTTGAGTTAGTTCTGCTTTAGCTAAGTCTGTTTTGTTTCATATTGTTATTTCATTTCTTATCGCCAAACCCCCTATTTTACTAGAAAACCCAAAACATTAAACGACAATTTCAAGCTTGGATTAAGCATTCACAAATAGTCTTTGAAAAAATACGACTTGAGGCCCCTATACTACACTTATATTTGTGAGCTAAGGGTTTTCAACTTATAAATATCTAAATTTGAGGCTCATCGTGACACTTGATTGTGGGCCCATCAAATTTTTGGCGCCGTTGCCGGGGAAAACATACTAGATGTGTTTGTTTAATTTTAGCTTGTGCTTATTTTCGTATTATTTGAGACTATTTCATTTGCTTTATCTTTCTATATACATTTGCTGCAATTTTTGTTGGTTTATAACCAAGACTGCAGGTGATGATCTTGTTGAGTTTGATCCAGAGATTGAGAGAACCTTCAGAGCCATGAGGAATTATGGAAGAGCTTCAGAAGTTATTGAGAATTTTTCTACTAATTCCAGCAGTCCCATGGCAGAACATCAGAAGACTATGAAGGAGCTTGCATCCCCTGATGATGCTTTTCAGTATTCATGTATTGCCTATCCAGAGTTAGTTGGTGATTTTGAGCTGAGATCAGGCCTTATCCATCTACTGCCCAAGTTTCAGGGACAATCTGGAGAAGATCCAAATAGACATTTGCATGAGTTCCATGTAGTATGCTCCACCATAAAGCCTTAAGGGATTTCTGAAGAGGATATCAAGTTAAGGGCATTTTCATTTTCTTTGACTGGAGCAGCTAATGACTGGTTTTATTATTTGCCTACTGGAGATGTTTCAAGTTGGATTGCCATGAAGAAGGCATTTTTAGAGAAGTACTTTCCAGCCTCAAGAACTGCTATAATCAGAAAAAGCATCTGTGGTATTCATCAAGTGGTGGGAGAGACCTTATATGATTATTCGGAGAGATTCAACAAGCTGTGCTCAAGTTGTCCGCAACATCAAATCAGTGAGCAGCTTCTTATTCAGTATTTCTATGAAGGTCTACTTCAGATGGATAGAATCATGATTGATGCTGCAGTTGGAGGAGCTTTAGTGAACAAGACACCAGATCAAGCTAGAGAATTAATTTCAAATATGGCAAAAAATTCACAACAATTTGGAAGTAGAGCTCTTTTCACTAGAGGGGTGAATGAAGTCCAAATGGTTTCTAATGAACAAAAAGAGATCAAGAATTCTTTGGTGGAGCTTACTTCTTTAGTGAAGCAAATGACTTTGAATAATTTGAGCCAAAATCAAAATGTTCCAATAGTTCCACCTACAAATCAAATGACGAGCTTGTGTAGCATTTGTTCAAGTCAAGAGCATAACTCAGATTTGTGTCCAAATTTACAACAATATGAATCATTAGCCGCTTTGACTAGAGGACAATTTCAATCAAGAAATGACCCATATTCATCTACCTACAATCCGGGTTGGAGGGATCATCCAAATTTTAAGTATGGAAACTCATTCTATCAACAAAACCACTCACAACAGCCCCCACAACAAAATCAGCCTTCTTTCCATAATTTACAGCAGCCAAACCAGAATTTTCAGTAGCCTTTTCAACCAATCCAGCCACAATTCCAGCAAAATCAGCAATTTCAGCAACCAACTCAGCTTTTCCAGCCAAATTTCCAGAATTTCAGCAAGGTTTCCATCAAAATCAGCAAGGATTTCAACCTTCACAGCAAGCTTTTTAACCATTCAATCAGAATTTTCAGTTTCAAAATCAACAATTTCAGCCCCAACAATTTCAGCCTTCACACCAGAATTTTCAGCCTCAAAATCAACATTTTCAGAGCAACACTTTCCAGCAATTTCAACCTAGTTCCCAGCCTAATTTACAGCCATTTCAACAGCCCATTCAACCATTTAATCAACCCCAACAATCTCATTTCCAAAGTTCACAGCAACATCAAGGTTTTCAGCAACCCAATGCTTCATTTCAAGGCCAACCAAAGTCTCATTCTAATCAAGGAGGCTATGGAGGTTCTAGTGGGTTGAATGCTCAACAACAAAAACTAGAGGAGATGATGCAATAAATTTTGCAGCAACAACAAATTTTACAACAACAACAAGGGCAACAAAAGAATTATTCCACCCTCCAAAACATTGAGAGACATATTGGTCAACTAGTGTTGGGTTCTCTCGGCACAAAATAATAAAAACGCAGCGAAACAAGTGTTGATGCAGTCTGGCCCGGTTGTTGTTTTGGTGTTTGACAATGATTTAAGTTTGATTGAGCGAATTCGGGTTAAAGTCCTGGTCGGGGACTAGGCATGAAATCCCGGTGAGTGAAGCCGGGTCCTGGTGAGTGAAGCCAGGTGTTGGAAATCCCGGTGAGTGAAGCCGGGTCCTGGTGAGTGAAGCCAGGTGGTGAAAAGTCCTAATTCGGAAGGTTGGGTGAAAAGTCCTAGCTTGGAGGGCTAGGTGAAAAGTCCTAACTTGGAGGGTTAGGTGAAAAGTCCCAACTGGAGGGTTAGGTGAAAAGTCCTGGTGAGTGAAGCCGGGTCCTGATGAGTGAAGCCGGGTGGTGGAAATCCCGGTGAGTGAAGCCGGGTCCCGGTGAGTGAAGCCGGGTGACCGAAACCCTGGTGAGTGAAGCCAGGTCCTAGCTTGGAGGGCTAGGTTGAAGTCCCAGTGAGTGAAGCTGGGCATGGCACGAGTCAGAGAAGGGTTGAAGGCTTGTTCTCGTGACTTAGAGTGCATTTGAACTTGCCTGGATTGGTCTGGTGACCGATCAGGGAGTTAGCACACTGCTCCTTCGTGGATCAGTCTGGTGACCGATCCAGCGATGTCTGATCGGTCGGGTGACCGATCAGGGAGTGTGTGTTTCACTCACTGCACAACTCCTGATCGGTCTGGTGACCGATCAGGGAGCAAACGGTGAGTGAGTTCCCTTGTTGATCAGAGTCTTGAATCGGTCCGGGGACCGATCAGGGATCTTGGGATTTAATTAAAAAACAACTGTTCATCTGCCCTGATCGGTCTGAGTGACCGATCAGGATCCAATCTGATCGGTCTGGTGACCGATCAGGATTCACCCTGATCGGTCTGGTGATCGATCAGGCGTGTATAGCTACGAGAGCTGGGAATCCCAGCAAAGCAGTGGATCGGTCTGGTGACCGATCCACACACCCTGGATCGGTCTGGTGACCGATCACTTTAATTCAAATTCACTGTCAGACGCGGTCAGAATGTCTGATCGTATCGGATTTGCTGATGATATATGATATGCTGCATGATCTTCTGCTCTAATGCTCTGTTGGAGTGTGCAGGTGATAGCAGGTGATTCAAACACTAAGGAGGATCAATGGGAGGCTTTCCTTGGAGCAGGTTTGGATCTATTGTGTTTTCAGGTCTCAACGGCGTCTGGCGCATCTGGCAACTGACGAAGGCGCGGCTGGCAACTGACGAAGGCTCAGCTGGAGGAGTGTCCAGTGGACTGAGTGCTCAGAGAGGTCAGTGGGTCAGGGTGTGAGTCAGTGGTGCTGATGGAGTTGGCGACGTTGAGCAGGAGCTTAAGTGGCGAAGCTGGAAGCAGAGGCGAACTAGACAGAAAACTGGGAGAAGTTTGGCTGGGCTGTGTTCGTGCTCTGTTGCTTTGTGCTTGAGCTCTCTTGTACATCTTTGTGAGCTTGTCTTCTCGAGTGTCTCGTGAGCTTAAGATTGTATCCATCTGTGAGACAGCTTGTGGAGAGGTTTCTCCACCGAGAAGGAGGCTTTTACTATCCGGAGTTCACCGGGGCTTGATCTGCCGACGATCAAGGGATCGCCCACTTTACGGGCACGCCAAGGAGTAGGGGCAAGTTATCCCCGAACCTTGTAAATCCTTGAGTTAGCGACTGTGTGGTTTGTTCTTTCTTCTCTGCATCTCTGTTTCTGTTGTTATACTTGTATTGCTTCCGCTGTGGCTAACCTAAGTGCAGAGAAAGACTAAAAGAGCAATGAAATTGTGATTGTCTATATTCACCCCCCCTCTATAGCCATCTCGTTCCCAACAAGTGGTATCAGAGCTTGGGGCTCTGTTCACGGCTTAACATCCGAGAGCTTATCGACAAGATGGCTGGAAGAGAAGGACTGAGCACAAACCGACCTCCATTTTTCGACGGCAGTGATTTTTCATATTGGAAGTCAAGAATGGAGTTTTACTTGAAGATGAACATCCACACTTGGTTTGCTATCAAGGAGGGTTTTGCTCCTCCAAAGGATAATGAAGGAAAAGAGTTGGATTTATCAAAATGGTCGGCTGAGCATGTTCGCAAGGGAGAAGCCGATGCGAAAGCGGTGGTGACTTTGCAATGCGGGATGACCAAGGATCAACTAATCAAGGTTAGCCCTTTCACCTCAGCCCAAGACCTTTGGAATAAGCTCATTGAGCTTCATGAGGGCACCCGGGACTCAAGGATAGCCAAGAGAGACCTCCTTCTCAGTCAACTACAGAATTTGACAATGGGAGAAAGTGACACTGTAAGTATGCTTCATAGTAAATTCAAAGAAATCCTCAATGGTCTACACTCCATAAATGAGAAGGTAGAGAACCGAGATCTTATTAGGTATGTTCTCAAAGCTTTTCCTAGGAATGCCTTGTGGTCATCCTTGGTGGATGCCTACAAGGTCTCCAAGGATTTATCTTTTGTCAAGTTAGAAGATCTATTTTGTGAAATGGAACAACATGAGATCTCTAACAAAAGTTCAAAAGAGAAAGGTATTGCTTTAGTGGCAGGGAACAACAAGAAGAAGAAGAAGGGGAAGAAGAAGGAGAAGGAAGTTGCTTCATCTTCATCCTCATCCGAGTTCGAGGAGGAGGGCAGCTGGTCTTCTTCCTCCAAGATGGCCAACATTGTTAGAAGAATGATGAGGAAGAGCCGGCGCCTCAAGGGTAAAGGTAACCCTAGTGAAGTTAAGATTGATAAATCTAACGTTACTTGTTATGAGTGTAGCAAGAAAGGGCATTACAAGGATGAATGTCCAAAGTTAAAGAAGAAGAAGGATAAATCAAAGAAGAAAAGGAAGGCCTTGAGGGCCACATGGGATGATTCGTCCTCTAGTTCATCCGAAGAGGAGGAGGAGTACACTCATCACCGTGCCCTCATGGCCATAGAGGATTCAAATGAAGAGGAGAGTGGAGACGAATCAAGCTCCTCAACCGCGCCTTCATCATCTTCGGATGATGAAGAGGTAATTTCTCCCGAGCTAGATAAGTGCTATAGAACCATTGCATGTCTAGCTAGGATGCTTAAAAAATCTAAGGCCAAAGTCAAAACATTAAGGTTGGAAGTAAAAGAATTGAGATCCTCTAAGGTTGAGGATATTTATGCTTTGCATGATGAATCCCTTAAGGATGAAAATATGGATTTGAAGAGCAAAGTTGAAAACCTCAAGAATATTCTTGAGAAGTTTTCAACTAGCTCCAAGACCCTAGACATGATTTTAAATTCACAAAAAGCGGTCTACAACAAGAGTGTCTTGGGTTATCAACCTAAACAATCAAGTTCCATATCGTTGATGTCTAGAACCCAATTTAGAGCACAAAATAATTCTAGGATTCAAAAGGCTAAAAAGAAAATGACTAAGGCATGGGTGCCAAAGTCATTCATTGTAGATTCATTAGGTCCCAAAATTTGGGTACCTAAAACCTCTATATTTCGAATTGTATAAGCATTGTTTGAGGGGGAGCATCTATCAACATAGGTTGTTGATAAGTGGTGCTCCAACCAAGGCTAAGGTTACACTAGTGTCAAAATAAGTCAACGAGCTTTGGAAATTATTTTTATATATTACATGAAGGGTTTAGATTCACACATAATTTGCTCTTGCCATGAATTGCTTAGATTAATTGGTTTTATTGTTGCAATTTATAGTTTCCTGCAAATTATGATTTATGACTCAAGCTTAAGGGGTTTTGTTTGGTAAACATGATTGAGTATGCCATGATTTTACTGGTTGTGTGATTAACATTAATCTATGACATGCAAAGTGTGGTTAAGAACAAGATAAACATTTAGCTTATGCTAATCCTTATGAAAATTCCACAAGGACTCAATGCTTAAGTTCTATGACCTAGTGATTCCCTTGTATCAAACTAAGGTTTCTTGATATGATCATGCTTTGATACAAACATGTTTTGACTCAAATAGTGTTGTAGAACATGGATGCATGTTTAAGAACAAGATGAGCATATAGTTTGGGCTGATCATTAGAAAAATCTCACAATACATCATTAGACAAGAACATGAACTTAAGGTCTAGGTTCAGTGTTTTCGTGAAATGAATCAAAAGAATTGGCATGTATTCAAGGTCTTCACACTTAGTGTTGCTTATGATGGTAAATGAACTTGAAAAAAATTGGGAACTTGATCATGCCTTAATACTGGTATTATATAGGCATGTTTTGAAATTTAATCATATGTTGATCGCTTCCAAACTCATCATATTTTCTGGAATCATGCTTTGAACTTTGTATTTATAAGTTTTACTCTCAAGTTATATTGGAGATATTGCATGATTTGAAAATATACATGTTAGTTAAAGAGATGCAAATCATGTTGTTTTCTTTGGTTAAGGAACATGAGTATTGTTTAACGGAACTCTGTTAGGAGTTAAATTTGATTGTGTTAGGGTTTAGAGTGTTCAAACGTTGAAACAGAACCGTTTCTGAAACTTCTCAGTTTCAGAAACCTGTCTGTGTCATACCTGATCGGTCCACCGACCGATCAGGACTCACTCTGATCGGTCTGGTGACCGATCAGATCAACTCTGATCAAGGAACTCCCAGATCGTTCCAAGTTGATCCAAAACCTCCTCAAACCAATCAATTTTCATCGAATTGTATCATATTACTGATCATACTGATACACACAAATCTGATACAAACCAAGTCAAATTAAAACATATTTGATCCTCCATTGGTACAATCCTGGTACTAAGGAAGTACAAATTTGTTCAAGTGGTACTTGAAACAAAACCTAAATACTGATTTGATACAAACCTATGTTGGAATGTTCAAATTCATAAGAAAGGGTTTGTTTGAGTCTTGACTCTTGTTCTTAATGTCGTGTTTCGGAAATTTTTCTGAAATGACGAATATTAATAGAGTCATCTCCCCTGTTATGGAATGCAAATTGTCAATGCAGTCTGATCAGGAACGTATCAGAGGTTCAGAAATTTTTCTGAAATCTGATCGCTCCCCAGACTAATCAAATATCCTTCTATATCACGTAATCAACAGACCTGGTTGGTCACGGAGGACCAATCAGGACTATGTTTCAGATACAGATGCATTTCTTACTCGTCCTATGAAGCATATACGTATTTGACCATGATATACTTCTGTATATGTCTTCACATGAAACTCCAAGTGTTAATGCAGTCCGATCTTGAACGAATCAGAATTACAGAAATTTTTCTGAAAATTGATCGTTCATAGATAAATCAGAAATTTTTTCTGTATCGATCATCAGTCTGATGGAACTGCGATAATTGTTGTCATATGATGCATATACATTGTTGTCATGATACATTTATGGTATATGCCTCTCATATGCAATTCAAAAATCATCATTTGACTTACCTGTCATATGAAACATATACATGTTTGACCATGATATTATTTTGTATATGTTTTCATGTGCAATTCAAAATTATGCTTTGATTATTTTGGGTTTGGGGAGAGACCCATGTTTGAGGTGGAGGTATGTTCAAATTTAATAACCATACCCTTTTCGATGTTTGACAAAGGGGGAGAAAATGACTGATTAAGTTTATGGTTATTATAGGGGGAGGATCATGATTCCCTTATGAGAATTGAATGTATTTCAATTGACTGATACCCAAACTTAAATCGGGTTGTCAAACAACAAAAAGGGGGAGATTGTTGATGCAGTCTGGCCCGGTTGTTGTTTTGGTGTTTGACAATGATTTAAGTTTGATTGAGCGAATTCGGGTTAAAGTCCTGGTCGGGGACTGGGCATGAAATCCCGGTGAGTGAAGCCGGGTCCTGGTGAGTGAAGCCAGGTGTTGGAAATCCCGGTGAGTGAAGCCGGGTCCTGGTGAGTGAAGCCAGGTGGTGAAAAGTCCTAATTCGGAAGGTTGGGTGAAAAGTCCTAGCTTGGAGGGCTAGGTGAAAAGTCCTAACTTGGAGGGTTAGGTGAAAAGTCCCAACTGGAGGGTTAGGTGAAAAGTCCTGGTGAGTGAAGCCGGGTCCTGGTGAGTGAAGCCGGGTGGTGGAAATCCCGGTGAGTGAAGCCGGGTCCCGGTGAGTGAAGCCGGGTGACCGAAACCCTGGTGAGTGAAGCTAGGTCCTAGCTTGGAGGGCTAGGTTGAAGTCCCAGTGAGTGAAGCTGGGCATGGCACGAGTCAGAGAAGGGTTGAAGGCTTGTTCTCGTGACTTAGAGTGCATTTGGACTTGCCTGGATCGGTCTGGTGACCGATCAGGGAGTTAGCACACTGCTCCTTCGTGGATCGGTCTGGTGACCGATCCAGCGATGTCTGATCGGTCGGGTGACCGATCAGGGAGTGTGTGTTTCACTCACTGCACAACTCCTGATCGGTCTGGTGACCGATCAGGGAGCAAACGGTGAGTGAGTTCCCTTGCTGATCAGAGTCTTGGATCGGTCCGGGGACCGATCAGGGATCTTGGGATTTGATTAAAAAACAACTGTTCATCTGCCCTGATCGGTCTGAGTGACCGATCAGGATCCAATCTGATCGGTCTGGTGACCGATCAGGATTCACCCTGATCGGTCTGGTGACCGATCAGGCGTGTATAGCTGTGAGAGCTGGGAATCCCAGCAAAGCAGTGGATCGGTCTGGTGACCGATCCACACACCCTGGATCGGTCTGGTGACCGATCACTTTAATTCAAATTCACTGTCAGACGCGGTCAGAATGTCTGATCGTATCGGATTTGCTGATGATATATGATATGCTGCATGATCTTCTGCTCTAATGCTCTGTTGGAGTGTGCATGTGATAGCAGGTGATTCAAACACTAAGGAGGGTCAATGGGAGGCTTTCCTTGGAGCAGGTTTGGATCTATTGTGTTTTCAGGTCTCAACGGCGTCTGGCGCATCTGGCAACTGACGAAGGCGCGGCTGGCAACTGACGAAGGCTCAGCTGGAGGAGTGTCCAGTGGACTGAGTGCTCAGAGAGGTCAGTGGGTCAGGGTGTGAGTCAGTGGTGCTGATGGAGTTGGCGACGTTGAGCAGGAGCTTAAGTGGCGAAGCTGGAAGCAGAGGCGAACTAGACAGAAAACTGGGAGAAGTTTGGCTGGGCTGTGTTCGTGCTCTGTTGCTTTGTGCTTGAGCTCTCTTGTACATCTTTGTGAGCTTGTCTTCTCGAGTGTCTCGTGAGCTTAAGATTGTATCCATCTGTGAGATAGCTTGTGGAGAGGTTTCTCCACCGAGAAGGAGACTTTTACTATCCGGAGTTCACCGGGGCTTGATCTGCCGACGATCAAGGGATCGCCCACCTTACGGGCACGCCAAGGAGTAGGGGCAAGTTATCCCCGAACCTTGTAAATCCTTGAGTTAGCGACTGTGTGGTTTGTTCTTTCTTCTCTGCATCTCTGTTTCTGTTGTTATACTTGTATTGCTTCCGCTGTGGCTAACCTAAGTGCAGAGAAAGAGTAAAAGAGCAAAGAAATTGTGATTGTCTATATTCACCCCCCCTCTATAGCCATCTCGTTCCCAACAACAAGAACCCACGAGCGATCCATGCGAAAGAAAACTCGTACAAAGCTATCTATCTAATAGATTTATCTACTGTTTATACCTTTGAAGCGTGCCCTTCAGTTATCCCGCTCGTCCAAGATGCGCCGGATCTCTTGCACGTTCAAGCGCCCGTGCCTCTATTCGTATCCACACGGACACAATCTCTCAACTTCGGGAGAGCTACCTTAGTTGTGCTAGCAACTTGAGGTAGCTCGCAGAACACCAAGAACCTTACAATAAGGTTTCGACCAAAAGGGAGGAGAGGAACAAGAGAGGAAGGGAAGGGGAAAAGCTCAGGCAAAAAGAAGAACACTTCCAAAGTCACAATGCCCTCTTTTATAACCATCCCATGAATATGAAGAGGGTTGTGTCTCTTTGACTTCCCAATAAAGAGCACATCTTTTCATGTGGCTCTTCATCTTTTCCCATGTAAGAAAAGAATCATTTCATCCAATGAAAAGAGACTTTTCTCTTTCCTCCATGCAATCCGACCGGGCCTCTCGGGCTTCCGACTCGGTTGTTGGGACCCGGTGCATGTTGACATGGATACGGGTTCGTAATTTTAAAATTAATTACGTGCAGCGGAAGGTTTAGCATAAATAATTTCTCAAATTATTTAACCACACATCTAAGCATGCAACCTTATGTTGTGTAGACATGATCATATATTTAAAATTTTGCAGAAACGTAAACTAATTTACTTGTTACCTCGCGTAACTCGAAGAAAGGGACGAGATCCAACCGTAAGCGTCCCTTGGAAGCTCCGCCTCTATTCGCGTCCACGTCGAGTTTTCTTCAGGATGACTTCGCAAAGTCACGAGTCTCGTGTCGACAAGAACTACTAGATCCTCCAAAGATACGACAAGAATACCAAGAGAGAAGTCGGAGGACTAACCACCAAGCGAAGAACGGAATCAAGATTCCGGAAGGAAGGAAGGAGTTGCGCCCACTTCTTCTCCTTGCGGCAGCTGCTTGATGGCCGAAGGTGGCTGATCGCCGGAGCTTGGACACCGGAGAAGGAGGCCGGTGGTGGTAGCAGCTCACGGCAGCAGGGTCCCTTCTTTTGGCCGGCGGCACAAGAGAAAGGAGAGGGAGAGAAGGAGAGGGAGAGAGCATATTGTTTTATCTCTTGGATTGATTTCCAAGCCTTGCCTTAGTTCCTTTATATAGTGGCCTCTCAACCGCCAAGTCTCCTTTTTCTTATGGAATAAATTTTCATAAGAAATTTATCATATAAATTTTCTATGATTTATTCCATCATTCAAAGTTTTATCATAATTTTAATTCATGATAAAAAACAACCAAGTCTCCCTTTTCTTATGGAATAAATTTTCATAAGAAATTTATTATATAAAATTTTCTTTTCATGAAAAATCAATTCATAATTGATTTTATAAAATTAAAATAAACCAATCCATGGTTCATTTTAATTTCCATGAAAAATAAACCAAACCTCGGTTTATATAAAATTTATATTATCCATAATTTTATAAAACAAACCATACTTGGTTTATTTTATAAATTGAACCAAACAATTTGGTTTTCTCCTTTGTTGTGGCCGGCCAAGCAAAGAGGGTGGGGACCCTCTTTGGCCGGCCTATCCAAGCCACGCCCCAATGAATTAAACTCATTTAATTCATCTATTAAGTCTTCAAAAGACTTAGCCATTTTACGCTTCCGATGCGTCTCTGAAAAATTCAGATTCGACTTATCGTTTGGCTCAACGAAACCTAATCTCTCTTGATTGGAAAATCCAATTTTCAACTCGTTTTAAATCTCTCAGATTACTCGTAGTGCGTGTGACTAAATAGGCTTTCGATTTATGTTGGCCGTCTATAATTAACCAATTATAGAACCATCATGAGTGGCACCTAGTAGTACATCATGATCCCCAATTAATCGAAAGATCAACGGTTGACCTCAGAAACAATTCTGAAACCCTTCAGCAGTTATAATGAATCGTGCCCCATTCCCTTCACCATCTTATACCCAGTTGGTTCAGGACATGGTCTATGTGTGTCAGTCCCCACTAGGCTGACTACGTCACACCTAGCCCAAGTAACATTTTCTCGTCCTACGGATTCTAATTACTCTCATGTATATAAGAGATTCATACTCTGAACATGTCATGCTCTGGCCAGAGGCTTCGAGTAACAATCCGATGACAGGCCTTGGGTATACATCTCCTCGCAAGGAGTGGTGAATCCTTTGTAGGCTATTCAAACATCTTCGGGCACTTCGGCTTATACCCAATCATCCTGGGTCCACACCTCCTAGGAGATGCTTGCTTAAGATGTCAAAGTCTAAGTCTCCATGACCAAGTTGACTTGAACACCGCAAGTCAAAGGAACATCGCACTTAAGCTGCAGCAAGAACTTCACTGACATGTCTGTATATGTAGACTACCATATGATGTTTTACAGCCAGTCACTCCAATGAACTAGTTCCCTTAACTAGCATTCATGTTTATCTCCGGACATCCCAATATCACCAGCCAGTGAGAATCAACTGATTAGAGAATAACCCATGCTAGTCTCAACAGAATTGATAGTGTCCGTATTTATCAATTCATTGACTAGGGACAATTTCAATACTTCACAATTGCACATGTAGAGATAATCACTAGTTGTGAATTCATCACAAATTCTCTCATGCTGTGAATTGTATTGCGGACATTTAGTAAATGAGTTTAAGATCTCAATCAAATACATAAACATGTATACTTAAATAGTGAATATTCATTTATTAAAATAAATGATTACAATCATAAGGCGATTGCCTTAGGACACTTCTCTCATATCACTAACATCGGTCTCCCGACCAAGTCTCCCGAGTGACGAGCTCCCGACCCAGTCTCCCGAGTGCCGACTCGGTCCGCTGAGCTCCGACTCGGTCCGCTGAGCTCCGACTCGATCCGCCGAGCTCCGACTTGGTCCGCCGAGCTCCGACTCGGCCCGTCGAGCTCCGACTCGGCCCGCCGAGCTTCGACTCGGCCCTTCGAGCTTCGACTCGGCCCGCCGAGCTCCGACTCGGTCTCTCTCGAGTTCCCAACTCGAGTCCCCCGAACTGACCTCCCGAGTTCCCAACTCGGGCTCAGGTCTCCCGAGTTTCCAACTCGGGCTCAGATCTCTCGAGTTCCCAACTCGGGCTCAAATCTGCCGATCAACTTTCCCGAAGTATTGTGTCCTTTGTGTGTGACCCAATAGGTTCTCGTGACGTTGGCAATGCGCCTAAACACTTTAGGCACATAAACAATGAGCGACATCTATCAATGCATCATTGCTACCCAAGTAACAAGAAAAGTCGAGATCCGACTAAACCTCCGTGACTATGATAGTGTATGACATTGTCCTTCTATCTTTGATATCTAGATTGACCAATGAGGCATAGACCATGTCATCCTCAATCAATCTTGTGTTTCTTGATCCCCGAGTAGACTCACTCAAACAAATGAGCTCAATATCTCATATTGACTCATTCGAGCATGTCCATGCGTTTCAGTAGTCCTACTCGATCAAGGGGCTCACAGATATCACTCCTGTCATATGGGAGGGATAGATCCCATCTACATCACTCACATCCCTCCGCATAATTCATTACATACCCAGTGATCGCCTTTATAGTCCACCCTGTTACGGGTGACGTTTGACGATACCAAAGTACATAACTCCTTATGTAGGGAACCGTAGTGATTTCAGGTCTAAGAACTATTCATACCAATAGTCACATGAGAAAGTCTATGACACTCATATGACAATCTATGAAACTTTTTCATGGAGGGTCATTTAGTACACATTCTCCAATGTATACCCATGTGTCAACTTGATCTCACATATCCATGACTTGTGAGCTCAAGTTATCAGTTGACCTACATGCTAGTCTCCATGCATTAATATTGTCCCTGAATATTAATGCTTGACTAGGAATAATTTAGTGTAGTATTCTCTACATTATCTCACTATCGATTCAACCAATCGATATAATGTAGATAAGAACCTACTACACAAGGACATTATTATACTTAGTCATTCGGCACAGAATACAAAGTAAGTATAATAATCAAACATGCCTTTATTAATAATAGAATATGATACAAAATGCCCCTAGTCAATCATCACATAATTGGCTTTAGGGCTCCTACTAACAACTAGCTAGTGGGATGAATCAAATGCAAGCTCAAGGATCGAGTCAATTACCTTCTCAAGCAACTCCTAATCCTAAGGGAAATGTTAGTGTCATAACTTTGAGGAGTAGGAAGGTTACTTCAAGTCCAAACACTCCAAGGGCTGATTTTTCTGAAAAATTCATAGCACCTTATTTTCCAGCTCAGATCATCCCCGGAATGGGTTCTAAAACAGTTGGTTGCAATCCTAGTTCAAGCCTAAGTCCCTCTTCTATTGATAATGTGATTTTGGAGGACGAACAAGGAGAAATCAATAAGAAAGGTGAACCTACAGCAACTACTTCACCTGAAATCCCTGTTCAAGACTTATTTCCAAAAATTTCAGCTCAAGTGGAGGAATCAAGAGTTCCTTTACCTTTTCCACAGTGCAAGACTCAAGCTAAAAAGAATGTGGAGGAGGAGAAGGCAAAGGAGTATAATGAGCTTGTGAAACTTTTCAGTAAAGTGGAGATTAATGTACCATTGTTGACCATGATCAAGAAAATTCCTAAGTATGCCAAATTTCTCAAGGATTTATGTGTGCATAAGAAGAAGCTAAAGGAAAATGAATTGGTCAGTTTAGAGAAGAATGTCTCAGCCCTTATTCATTCTATTCCTCAGAAATGTGAAGATCCAAGAGTGTTTACTGTGTCTTGTGAGATTGGGAGGATTCTTTTTCATGATGCTATATTAGATTTGGGAGCTTCTATTAATGTGATGCCTAGATCAGTATTTCAGATTCTTGGTATTGGACCTTTGTAGCCTACAGGTGTGGTTATTCAGCTAGCAGACAGGAGTCAGACTCACCCAGCTGGAATCATTGAAGATGTGCTAGTGAAGGTGAAAGAGTTGAATTTTTCCTTCGGATTTCTATATCTTGGACATGGAGGGGGATTATCTAGCACATAGATATCCACTTATTCTTGGGAGACCATTCTTGAAGACTGCAAGGACGAAGATTGATGTATATGCTGGCACACTTTCTATGGAGATAGGAGACACAGTATAACAATTTAGTATTTTTGATGCTATGAAGCACCCCAGAGACGATCATTCTATCATAAGCATGGGCATTCTAGATGAGATAGTTGATGCAGATTTATTTGCTGAGGGAGCTTCACTTGGTATTCCCGGAGGATATTTTAGCTCAGATGAGGCTGAGGAGGCATTTGCTATAGAGGAGGCTGATTTGAAGGTTATTGTAGATTCACTTTCAGTTGGAGATGATTCTATAGGTGTAGGAGATTGCACTGAGCCCCAAGGATCACCCATACCTACTGAGCAGTCACAGATTGAGTTAAAATCATTGCCAGAACATTTGAAGTATGCTTATTTGGGAGAGGAGCAGTGTTTACCTGTCATCATAGCCCAGAACTTGGATTCAGAGCAAGAGGACAAATTATTGCAAGTTCTGAGGCAGCATAAGAGAGCCATTGGGTGGATATTAGCTGACATACCTGGTATTAGCCCAACCATTTACATGCATAGGATATTTTTAGAGGAGAATGTCAAGCCAGACAGGCAGCCACAGAGAAGGCTAAAATCATTGATTTTAGATGTTGTAAAGAAAGAGGTGACTAGACTCTTACAGGCAGACATTATATACCCTATTTCTGACAGTAAGTGTGTTAGCCCTATCCATGTGGTGCCTAAGAAATCAGGAGTGACAGTGGTGGAGAATGAAGATAATGAGCTAGTACCCACCAGAGTGAAGAATTCATGGAGAGTGTGTATTGATTACAGGAAGCTGAATCAAGTCACGAGGAAAGATCACTATCCCTTACCTTTTATTGATCAGATGTTAGAGAGGTTGGCAGGGAAGTCTCACTATTGCTTCCTAGATGGATATTCAGGTTATTTTCAGATTTGTATAGACCCGAAGGATCAGGAGAAGACCACTTTCACTTGTCCTTTCGGTACATTTGCTTATAGACGCATGCCATTCGAACTTTGCAATTCTCCAGGGACTTTTCAGCGGTGTATGGTGAGTATTTTTGGTGAGTTATTAGAATACTGCATGGAAATTTTCATGGATGATTTTTTTGTATTTGGCATATCATTTGATACTTGTTTAGATAATTTGTCTAGGGTTTTACATAGATGCATTGAAACTAATCTTGTTCTTAATTTTGAGAAATGTCATTTTATGGTAGAGCATGGTATTGTGTTAGGACATATAGTCTCTAGGAAAGGCATTGAAGTAGATCCTGCTAAAGTTAGTGTTATATCTTCTTTATCTTACCTTGTATACGTACAGGATATTCGAGCTTTTCTTGGCCATGCAGGATTCTACAGGAGATTTATTAGAGACTTCAGTGAGATTGCTCGCCCGTTGACTAGACTTTTGCAGAAGGATGTGGATTTTTATTTTGATGAAAAATGCAAGGAAGCTTTTTAGAGATTAAGGGAGGCTTTTATTTCAGCTCCTATTATTAGACCCCCTGATTGGAATTTACCTTTTGAACTAATGTGTGATGCTTCAAATTTTGCTGTAGGAGCTGTACTTATATAGAGGGTGGATGGAGCGCCACATGTCATTTGCTATGCTTCCAAGACCTTAGATGCTGCTCAAGCTAACTACACCACCACAGAAAAAGAGCTCCTTTCTATTGTTTTTGCTTTGGATAGATTTAGATCATATTTGTTATGTTCTCATGTTATTGTGTTTTCTGATCATGCAGCCTTGAAGTATCTTCTGAAGAAATCAGATGCAAAGCCCAGATTGATTAGATGGATGCTTCTACTTCAAGAGTTTGACTTGGAGATTTGAGATAGGAGTGACAAGGAGAACTTGGTGGCAGATCATTTGAGCAGGATAGAGGGAGATGGACACCCTACCACCATTGATGATGATTTTAGAGATGAACACCTTTTATTGGTACATGGTGAGTCGCCATGGTATGCAGATCTAGTTAGCTATTTAGTAGCTAATGTTTTTCCTGCACAATTTACTAAGTCTCAGAAAGATAAATTCAAGAGTGATGCTAAATTCTATGTGTCGGATGATCCTTATTTGTGGAAATTTTGTAGTGATCAAATAATTAGAAGATGCATACCTGACCATGAGTTTTATTCAATTCTTACATTTTGCCATTCGTTAGCCTGTGGAGGACATTTTGGACCACAAAGAACTACTAGAAAAGTTTTAGAATGTGGATTATATTGGCCTACATTATTTCATGATGCTTACTTATTTTATAAAAACTGTGATAGATGTCAGAGAACAGGGAACATAGGAGCTAGGAATGAAATGCCCCAACAAACTATGCTTTTTTGTGAAATATTTGATGTATGGGGGATAGAAATTATGGGACATTTTCCTACATCTTGTGGATTTTTGTACATATTACTTACTGTTGATTATGTTTCTAAATGGGTGGAGGTCATTCCCTCCAGGACTGACAATTTTTGTGTTGTTGTTAGTTTTGTTAGGTCACACATTTTTTTGTAGGTTTGGAATTCCAAGAGCTATCATAAGTGATCAAGGTTCACATTTTTGCAACAAGCACATGAAGGCTTTACTCAACAAATATGGGGTTGTGCATAAAGTGTCTACTTCCTACCACCCCCAAACTAATGGACAAGCCGAAATATCAAATAGAGAGATCAAGGCAATTTTGGAGAAGACCGTTGGGCCTAGTAGGAAAGATTGGAGCAAAAGACTTGATGATGCATTGTGGGCCTATCGGACGACATATAAGATACCTATTGGAATGTCTCCCTACCGACTAGTTTATGGGAAAGCTTGTCACTTACCCATGGAGATAGAGCATAGAGCTTATTGGGCGGTGAAAGCTTGCAATTTTGATGCCAATAAAGTGGGAGAAGAAAGGAAGATTCAACTTCAAGAACTTGAGGAGATATGACTAGAAACATATAAAAACTCAAGGATTTACAAGGAGAAGACTAAGAACTTTCATGATAAACATATAGTGAAGAAGGAGTTCCAAATTGGTGGCAATGTTCTTTTATACAAATCAAGGCTCAAATTGATGAAAGATAAGTTGAGGTCTAGATGGGAAGGTCCATTTCTTGTTACTAATATTTTTCCTTATGGTGTCATTGAGATTAAGGATGAGGCTAATGATTTTATTTGGAGAGTTAATGGCCACCGGCTCAAGAAATACTTTGAAGAAGTGAATGAGCTAGATGTGGATGGATTGGATATCAATGATGCTATCTACCCAACTTAAAGGGGAGTTTGATTTCTCTTACACTCTTATTTCATTGTATATATCACTTTTATGTTTTCTAGAAGTAAATCTTTCTTTTAAAGTGAGTTTTTGTTAATAAATGCTTAGGTAGTGTAGAATGAATAAAGAGTCATTGTAGATACCATTTTATCTTTTTGGCACCTTGTTTCTTGTATGATTTGGAATAAATGTATCCCTCTAGATTTTCTCTACATCATTTTAGAATCCTTTGAAAGTAAGTTAAATTTGGTTGTTAAAACTTAGGATTTGAGCCAATGGATGAAAATTCTTGGATACTTGAGTACTACTTAGTTATGGACTCTAGATTGATGACTTGAGATGAATTCTTTTTACCTAGTGAGGATTGACCTTATTTTTGAGATACACACATGTGATTGTACTCTAGAACTTGCTTAGGTTCTTTCAAAGCTATATTTCTATGATTGGACCACATTTGTAGAGGTGAATCACTTTGTTTCATTTTTCATATCAATTTTTACAACATTCCTTGTTGATCAACTCTATATTCAATTTTTCCTTTCCCTACTTTTTCTGCTCATAACCATATTTTTCATGGACTTGGGTACTTTGAGTGTTTCTTGATGTTACTTTGCCGAGACGGACAAATGTTTAAGTGTGGGGGAGGATCAAGCATTCTATCAAATTGCGGGCAATGTAAAGCTTTGGCAACCTACAAGCAAAAGTGTGCCAACTTGAAGGAATTGTGTATCAAGAGTAAGTTGCAAGCGTTGGTTAGTGAAGGCTACATGGGGAACATCTAAGTTCTTGATTATAATTTGATGTTTCAAGTTCTATGAGGCAAATTTTGAAAGGAAAATCAGTGACCTTAGGAAGAAAATGTGCCAACCGATACTTAGTTTTTTTTAGACAAATGGGAAGTTAACTCAAACGAGAGATGGATGAATACAAATGTGGGATTCTGGCATTGAGATTCACAGCTTTAGAAATGAAACTTCAGCAAGCAATTGAAAAGAACAAGCATCTAAAAAAAACTGCAAACTCTATTAGCAAGTGTTAAAAAGGACTTTGTTAAAGAAGACTTTGTTGATGCTCCTACAACCTTACATTCATGCATGGAAAAGACATCAAAAGGAGATAGAGTGCTAGAAGTCAGAAAAATCAGAAATGGAGGATTGAGAAGTTAAAATGCAGATGAATAATTGAAAAAAAAAACAGAGATATTGGATGCAGAAAAAAATAGCAGCTGGAAAAAAGGAAAAAAACAGAAAAAGAAAAGAAATAAAAGAAAAAGAAGCATGAAGTGTCAAGAGATGTGTTAGATTTCTGAATTGGAAGAGGTGATCAAGTTAAGAGTGAGTTATTGATTGAAAGAAGAGGAATCTCGACAGAACAATTTCAGATTCTGTTCAGTTCGGCTACTGATCAGACCCTGATCGGTCTCTAGACTGATCAGGGAAGTGACTGATCGGTCACTCAGACCGATCAGAAGCAGTTCAGACCGATCAGAAGCAGAGCCAGAACGATCAGGGAAATCCTGATCGGTCTCTTGACCGATCAGCAGAGTTTGGCACACACAGCAACTTTGGCACACTAGATTCAGTGAGGTTTTGCATCCAATTCAGAGTTCCTGTTTGATCCTTGCCCACCTTGGCTCTGATATCTGCAGGATAATTCAAAAAGAGATGGCTAAGTACATTAGGTTACATTCTTGAGTATCCAAGTTTTCCACTTCCTTTACTTTTCCATTTACTAAACTTCTATTTCATTTTATCATTACATATCTCCTAAACTTGTTCAAATAAGCCTTTGTAGGTGTGGATCCAACTCAAGAATGATGGTGGAGAGTAGAGCATAAGCAAGCTTATGGTAGTGCAAGAATCATAATTGTGTTTGAGTGAGCTCCATTTTCATCAAAAATGTAGAACTTAGGAAGAGAGCCACTAAAATTTCCCTTGAGAGGTTTTTGTGTTTAATTCATCTCAATTAGTCATGAAGGATGAAATATACTTTGTTGTTGACTAAGGACAATATTGTAGTCTATTGAGTTTAGATTTTTTGAGAATTGACAACCCTATGTAATTTCCTTTCGATTGTTTCTAACTATGATTGACAATAATCTACGGGGTACATGATTAGTTAGTTTGTGCGAGACGCCCAAGAGCAAGTGTGGGGAAGTTGATAATTACCATTTTGTTAATCAATTTAGGCTCCCAAATCCATGTTTTGATCTCTTTTTACATGCTTAATCTTGTATTTACACTAGGTTCCATTGAATATTGCTATTTTAGCTTTGGGATACAATTCTTTCTATATTTGAGATATTGTGCCATTAAAATTTGAATCTAATTTTTAGGCTTTGAATGATCATGGACCTAGATCAGATTGGATCGAGTTTGAGTCAGAATTGGATTCGGATCAGAATGATCAAGCATTGGATTAATATGGGCCGTCCGATCAAGAAATTGGGAGATCTGAGCCATCTTTCAACTTTTGATCAATCCGAGCTCAAGATAGAGTTAATCATGACAACAGATCAAGATCTGATAGTTTGGTCCAAATCAGAAGCCATCTGACCATTGGATCAAGCTTAAGAGTAGTCTAAACCATCCATTCAAGAGGCAGGGAGATCTGAGCCATCCGTTGTAGATCTGATCTATCCCAGCTGAGGAGAAGCAGATCCTGACCATTGATGAAGATCTGGAAGGTTTGGATCCAATCCGAGTTGATCTGACTGTTGGATGAGGCGAGGATGATCACATCCGTTCATTTTCAAATGGGATTATTTAAAACAGAATCTGCTTTGTCATGATCTCAATTTTGAAAAATTTTCCAATTATGGAAACTTTCAATTGGAAAATTTCTAATTATGGTAAATTTTCGATTTAGGAATTTCAAAGTTTGGAAATCCTCATGAAATTTCGTAAACTTTTGAAATATCTCTGTTTCTGAAATTTTATGATAATTGTGAAAACTTACCATTTTTTGGAAACTTTCCAATTTTGGAAATTTCCCATTTTGGAAATTTTCCAATATTGGAAATACGTAAGTTTTCCTTGTACCAGAAACTTACAATTATTCTGCAAACATTTTATTTTGGAAACTTTCCCTTTATGGAAAGCTCGCAATTTTGGGCACTTTCTTTCAAGAAAGTCTAGTTAAATTATGGGAATATTAATTGGCATTTAAATTCATAATTGGAAATTAAATTATTTACAAAATTCTTTATTTTGGATTGAGCCTCAGGGAGCCATCCAATTTAAAGTTAGTTGTTATAATTAAATTTCCTAAATTGGATTTAAGCTGTCAAATGTTTAATTTGGATTGAGCCTCGAGGAGCCGTCCAAATTAAGTTATTGATATTAATTTTTCATAAATAAAATATGTGATCAAATCTTGGAAATTTTTGAGGTGATTCTCAAACGATAATTTCCTTATTTGATTTATGAGGTGATGCTCTTACATATTATTGGCTCCAAAATTAATTAGGAAAATTGTTTCCTATAGAGTATATTTTCTTAAATAAGATTTTCATGAAAATAATATGTGGTTGAATTAAGGGAATCTATCTCTTAATTTAATAAGATTTGATTTAGAGAGATCAAAGTCTTAAACATATTAATTCCGAAATTGATTATGATAATTTAGGAAATTATTTCCCAAAAATAATCCCTTGAATAAAGTATGAAATTAAAATTAGGAAATCCGGTTCCTAATTCAATTAATGAGACTTAATAAATTAAGTCACATACATACTTTATTAAGGAAATCGTTAGAACATGACATAATTACATGTCATGAATGTGCATAAAAGGAAAAGGATAAGACCCAAAACCCCTTACAAAATATTAAGACCAACACCTTCCATTAATATGGTTAGAACCGAAGTTTTGTTTCTCGTTTGGGTTGATGGACACATCCATGCCCGGCTTGAACCTCAACATATTCAAACCATGGAATTAGTTTATGATTAATATAGTTGGAGTCAGAGGTCAATCCTTAGTTTTGGTTGTTGGACACATCCAAGTCTGACTAAACGGTTGTATGAGCTCCAACCATGTTAAAACTATTTCTTGATTAATGGGTCAGCCTTAAGCTTGGAGCATCGATTTGTTATGCCACAGCCAAGGTCGATATAAAGAGAGGTGCAGTTGGGTGCTATGTATATTGTTGCATACTTGTTAATGAGTTAACAACCCAATGATTTATGCAAACATTCAATTAGTTGATAGCATAATGTGATAGTTATATATGTATAATATGTAATCGGTATAATTACCTACCTTCATAGCTAAGAATAACTTGATGGACTCTAGCCATGGTTGTTCTTATCTATGGTTGGATATCAACCTATTTGGAGATGTTCCTACGATCTCCCGAATTGATAAAAAGGGTTATTCAATTCGAAAAATAAATAAGATTTAATTAATGTATATTGATGCATTCTTTATCATTCTTATCACATAAGCTCAATTTGTATTTCTAGGATAATCACCTGATCATGTCTTCTCTGAATTTGCATTCCATTTTGGACATCAATAAGCTGGCTGGGCCAAACTTCATGGACTGGCTTTGAAACCTGAGGATAGTCCTCAAGGAAGAAAAACTTGCTTATGTCCTTGAAGAACAACTTCCCAACCATCCTCCTGACGATGCAACTCGAGATCAGTTAGTGGCCTATTAGAAACATGTGACCGATTCTGAACTTGCGAGTTGCATCATGCTGGCCGCTATGGTACCTGAGCTACAAAAGTAGCATGAGCATATGGATGCTCATACCATCGCCTTCCATCTTCATGAGCTGTTTGACGAGCAGGCGAGATCCGAAAGGTTTGAGGTCTCCAAACTCCTCTTCACCTCTAAGATGCAGGAAGGCACTTCTGTCTCATAGTTTGTGTTGAAGATGTTGGGGTACATTGAGCGACTAGGCACACTCGGATTTGCAATGGATCATGAACTAAGTATTGACTTAATTCTGCATTGTTTGCCCAAGAGTTACTCACAGTTTGTGATGAACTATCGGATGAACAAACTGGAGACTACCATTCCTGAGTTGCTTAACCTGCTGAAGACTGTAGAGCCTTCTGTAAAGCAGGATCAGAAGACGGTACTGTTAGTTGGTTCCTCAACGAAAGGCTCTAAGAGGAAGCCCAAAGAAAAAAATAAGGGAAGGAAGAAAAAGGCCAAAAATATTGAAAAGGCACCAAAAGGCACTTGCCATCACTGCGGCAAGGAGGGCCACTGGCGAAAAAACTGTAAGGTTTATCTTGAGTCCTTGAAGAAGAAGGCATCCGATGCCCCATCCTCTTTAGGTATCTTCGTTATTGAATGTCACTCTATTTCCTCGTACACCTGGGTACTTGATACTGGGTGTAGCTCACATATATGTAATGACATACAGGGGCTAGGGAATAGAAGAAGACTCGTCAAGGGAGAAGCGAATTTGCGAGTTGGAAATGGAGCAAAGATTGCTGTTGTTGCCATCGGAACATATTTGGTAAAGCTCCCTACTGGACTTGTCTTAGAATTGGATAATTGTTATTTTGTTTCTTCATTAATAAAGAACATTGTATCTATTTCATGCTTGAATGAAAAGGGTTATCATTTAATTTTTAGTAACAATTGCTGTTACATAACTTTAAATGGTGTTCTTTATGGGATCGGAACTTTATTCAATGGTATCTAACGTTAGATTTATCCGGTGACGTTTTCAATATTAAAGTTAGCAACAAACGTGCTCGAATAGATAATCAAATAGACTCTTATGCATGGCATTGTCGTCTTGGCCATGTAAGTAAGAAACGCAGANGAACCGGGAAATTTATATCGACTCTCAAGCACAGAAGATGATAGACAAGGGATACACTGGATTCTAGCACTTGTGGTTGACGTAAGTCAAACCAAGGACCAGAAGCTAGAAGATGTTAGGGTTGTATGTAATTATCCAGAGGTATTCCCAGATGAATTACCAGGATTAGCTCCTGATAGAGAAGTGGAATTCGAGATCTAATTGGTTTCTGGTACTAACCCGTTCCCCAAGGCACCTTACCATATGGCAAAGTCAACGGTTCAAGGAAGCTACCTGGGAACGCGAGGACGAGATGAGACGCAAGTACCCGGAGTTATTCTAAGTTCGAGGATGAACTTTGACGAGGTATGGGGGATTGTAATGACCTGGAAAATCTCCTCAATATTTTCTTTAAAATATTGATCATGTCTATATAGTTTTCAAGAAATTTAGAGATACTAGTACGAACCTTAGCCTAATTATCCATAATTTCTCATTCAAATCGAGAAGCTAAATACTAATGGGCTTTTCTAAGACCATGGTTATTAGTGGATTTTAGGTGAAATTTAATATAAATATAAATGGGTTTTAATTAAGAGTATTAGCATGATCATGGGGGAATTTTGGGGAATTTTCTAAAATAATATAAAAATAAAATAAAATAAAATATAAAAATTAAGTGCTTGCACCAAGGATTGAACCTTGGACCTATGGTACCACCATGCATGTACTAACCAATTCACCTAGCAAGGGAGTGCTAGTAGGGGATGAAGTGGATTTTGGTTAAGGCTTAGGGGGAATGAAGAGTCATCAAGGGAAGAGACACCATGACTCTTCACTTGCCCTCCATAATGTGGTATAAAGGTGGCATGAGAGTTACAATATCCCTTCTCTTCATCCCAAGTCATTCTTTCCTCTTCCTCCTTGCTCTAGCCGAAAACCACAAGGGCTCTCCCCTTAGGAAAAATTTCACCAAGGACTCCATCTTGAAGACTCAAGGCTCTCTACTAGGCTACAAGGGCTAAGGAGAAGTTTGGAGTCAAGAAGGTTCTTTCTATTTCTTTATTGAAGGATTAAATCCAAGATAAGGGAAGGTAAGACCCCCTCACCTGTGGTATAATAGCTTCCAAGTTATTTATCATGATCTAAGTTTTTATTGGCACGCTATGTTGAAAAATCCATGGTTAGGTCTTGTAAAGATTTCGGCCAAGCAAGGTTTTGGGCAAAAAATCATGTTAAAAACCTCTCTTATGTTTTCAAATGTTTACTCATGATAGGTTATGGAATAAAGTATGATGTTTGAAGTTTTTGTAGCACCCTAGAACCCCACTAGGGTTTCGGCAACATCAAGGCTAAACGGCTAGGGTAAACTCCAACTTTTCCAAGCATGATTAGTATGTTTCTCATGATATCTTATGGGTAATAATTGTGATTTATATGAATTTTCCTATGGGCTTATTACCCTTCTAGGGTTTTGGCCAACTCATGGTTTGGGCCTATGATTTAGGGTTAATCCAACCAAGGGTTCAAATGGTTTTCCATGGCATGATATGTAAGGTATGGGATGTTAATCATGACCTAGGTAAATTTTCTATGGCTTTATGGTCCCTTAGGGTTTTCGGACAAAACCCAAAACTAGGGTTTGAATTGGGCTAAGGTCTCAAGGATACATGTTTATAAGTTACCATGATGTAAGTACATAGTTAAGCATGATGTAAGGATATTTATATTACAAAAATCTTAGTTTATTTATTATGTAACATGACCTTGTATGTTAGGTTCTATGCTATGCTTTACTCATGAATATTTAGATCATATACCATGATATGTAATTAATGTAGGGGTATGTTATGTTAAATAGAATGATGCATGTAGAAGGTTAAATGCTTATAATAGATGTATGTGTATGAAGGATATGTATGTATGCCATGTTTTATGAATGATATGTATGTATGCCATGCTTTATGGATGACATGTATGTATGCCATGTTTTATGAACAGTATGTATGTAAGCCATGTTTATGAATGCTATGTATGTATGCCATACTTTATGAATGATATGTACGTATGTCATGTTTAAGAATGAAGATGATGAACGAAAATGATAACCATGACCCTAAGACAAAATGATGTAAGTATGACATACCTTATGGATGAAGATAAGGAATGATGATGAATGTTCATGCCTTTAAGGCATCATGATGTTAAGTATGAATGATGAAATGTTAAGTATGTTTATGTCATGCTAAGGGATGGGCACCTTAAGAATGCCTCGGTTCTGGACTACCGTAGCTGTCCACGGTTCTGGAACTACCGCAGCTGTTCCTACTCTTAAGTTATGTTTCATGAAACAAGATTATGTTTATGTCATGAATGTCTATGAATGATGAAGCATGCAAAGTTATTTTACTTTATGAATGGGCTTGTACAGGACCGAAGTAAGGGTCCAAGGGATGGGCACCTTAAGAGCGCCCCGGTTCTGGACTACCGATGCTGTCCACGGTTCTGGGACTACCGCAGCTGTCCAACAGGGATGGGCACCTTAAGAACGCCCCGGTGTTTGGAACTACCGTAGCTGTTCCTACCCTAGTAGGTCGGGGCTCGCTACCTCGTATTTACTTAGGGATGCGCGCTTATGATGTATGTATGTGGTACAAGCCGGGGACCCCAATGATGTTATGTTTATGTTTAAGTATTTAAAAGTATGATTTTAAATTAAGCATCCCTATGTATACGCATTTCGACTCATGCGTTCATTCATGTTATGCATCACGCCAGGGTAAGTATGTTTTATACTTATGCTTATGATAAGATTGTGCTTATGCTCATGTATGTTAAGAATTATGCTATGCTAAGTATGTTTCATGCTCATGTATGTTATGAATTATGCTAGGCTAAGTATGTTTTATGCTCATGTATGTTAAGAATTATGCTATGCTAAGTATGTTTCATGGTCATATATGTTAGGAATTATGTTATGCTAAGTATGTTCATGCTCATGTACGTTAAGAATTGTGCCATGTTAGGTATGTGTTAAGTTTATGTTTATGTTAAGAATCATGTCATATGCTTATGATTTACCCTAAGACTATGCTTATGTTTCATGTTCAGAAAATTATGTTATGTCAGATGCTTGATATATTTATGTTTAAGCGACGTATGATTTTAGTGAGTAGGAAAGAGTCTTACTAAGCCTGTGTGCTTATAGTCTTATTTTTCTCGTACCGCAGATCAAGCAAGAAGTTACTAAGGGAAGCAGCAGGAGGGGCAAGAGCATTTGTGTGTGTGGCAGTTACTTGGCAAAAGATTCTTTTATTTACACATATCGCATGTCTTGGGTTTTGGAAATGCCTCCTTAGATTCTATGCTATGTTTCAATGGTAATGCCTAATGGATGATTATGCTACTTATGTTTCAATGCTACTTATGCTATGTTTTGGTTATGCTATTTATGATGATTATGAATAAGCTATGAAATGGTTATATCATGATGTCATGCATGTTGTTAATATGCTAAGTCCAATGACACTAGGTTCAGGGATGACAAGTTTATGCATGTATAGATGTTTCATGTATTAGTTGCATTGTTAAAAGCATGTGTAGAAGAAAAAATTATTCCGCTGCATTAAGATGTTTAATATGTACATGTATGTTTAGCGTAACGACGCCTTTCTCGCCACACCATAAGGTGTGGGAAAAAGGCGGGCCTTATAGGAACAAGCTGATCGAGCTGCACGAAGGCACTTCCGATACCAGGATCAGCAAAAGAGATCTATTGCTCAACAGACTATACAATTAAGATGCACTATGGCGAGACTGCAGCTCAACTCCACGCCAGAATCTAGGAGCTGATGAACGGACTGCACACGATAGGTCACAAGGTTGAAAACTGTGACCTATAAGGTATACTTTAAATTCATTTCCGAGAAACTCACGGTGGGCGTCTATGGTGGATGCCTACAAGGTTTCATGAAATTTATCCGAAATTAAATTGGATGAGTTATTTTCTGAACTAGAACTGCACGAACAGACTAATACTATCTTGGTCGAGAAAGGTTGCAGGTAAAACTCAAGGAAAAGTTCCTAAGAAGAAGCATCAAGCATCACCCGAGTCCGACTCAGACTCGGAATCAGAAGACGGCAAAGGGGATCGACCCAAATAGGTCCGACTAGCTCGTGATTACTACAAAGAACTCATGTACCAAACGAGCAAGAAGAAATCAAGCCGAAGAAAGAATGATCCAGCAGAACCTTCTACAAGCTCGAAGAGCAAAAACAACGTCACCTGCTATGAATGCAACAAAAAGGGGCACTTCAAGTCAGAGTGCCCCAACCTAAAAGAAACCAAGAAGGCGCGCAGAAAGAAGGCTCTTCAAGCCACCTGGGATGAGTAATCTTTCTAAGAAGAATAAGAAGTCTCGCACGCAAATCTACTCACCTTAACCACCTTAGAAAACGTCATCTCCAGATCAGAATCGGAACTAGACGAGGACGTCAACACCGGAAGACTCACGATCTCGGAGAACAGACAAATCACTGTAAGTGGTTATTCAGAATATGAGTTATCTAGGTTAATTTCTTATTTGTCTCAAAATATGGCAAAAGCCAAAATCCGGGTTGAGTCCCTCCGACAGGAAGTAAAACTCTTGAAAGAGGAAGTTAACTCGAGGTCCTTGACTGAGTCAAGTCATGAAGGAAACTCAACTCAAGTTCAAAAGCTTGAGGAAGAGAATTCCTCCTTGAAAACTCAAGTCAAGGAGCTCAGAGTTGACTTAGAATGGTTCACATCGGGTTTCAAGGGTCTTGACATGATTCTTGGAAAACAGAAGTCCGTTCTCAATCGATCTGGACTAGGTTATCGAACCAAGTCGAGACAACGTTCATATTATTCTGTATTGAACCAACCTAGAACCCAAGTCCATGCATGGGTCCCCAAGCTGTGTTTAAATAAACATGCTGGACCAAACCAGTATTGGATCCCCAAGGATAAGATTCACATCTTGCCTAACCCTTATCGAGGCTATAGTCCAGGGGGAGTCAACATAAAAACCATATTTATAGTTAGATATTTTTACTGAATTGATTGCTTGCTTGTCTATTTTCTTTTTGCAATTTTTAATTGTCATGCTTAGATTTAGGATTGGTTATATTAAGGACAAATGATTGAGTTGAAATTTGAACAACATAGTATTGGGTGGAGGTGAGATGATAGTACGTTAGGGAAGCCCTTCTAATAAGGTCAAGTATATCCTACTTGGTCTGTTTAGTCTGGTGGAACTAGCCAAAGCTACCGATCCATGACCCAAACTAGTTAGACCAAAATCTTTCAAGAAGTAACTTGAAGATGAATATTCAATAAAAGGCTTTGTCAAGGAAAGGGTTGTTGCTCCAATAAGGTTACGACCGAAGAAGGCCTTGTGCCTCGCCAAGACCTGGAAGTCAATTACTAAAAATCAAATTCAATTTACTGTTTGTTAAATTTGAATCTAACTTAAATTTCAATTAATCCTAGATTTAACATATTTTTAAAATCAATAACCTTAAATAGTTTTCTAAATTAATCCAACTCTTTCAAAATTAACCATTTTTCAAAATTAAAATTATATTTTGAAAACCTGTCTCACAAAACCCATAAGGTTAACATGTTTGATAACACTAGATTGGGTGAGATAGACTAGGCTGTGAAATTCAATTCAAGCTATCCCTAACTCTAATAGATCCCAATCAACAAATACTTTATGTGTAGGAGCATAAAGATTTGGACCAATGGATGTTGGATAGTGGATGCTCCAGACACATGACTAGAGACAAATTGAAATTCTCCAAAATCAATTTCAAGAACCTAGGCTCAGTAGCATTTGGCAACAATGCTACACTCAAAGTTATTGGGTCAGGTAACATTGAACATAAATCTGATTTCATTATTAAGAAAGTTCTTTTGGTTGAAAATTTTAAGTTCAATTTGCTTAGTATTAGTCAACTCTGTGATACTGGATACATAGTTATCTTCACCAACTCTGACTGTCTTATTAGAAACCTCCAAGACTCAGAAATAATGCTTAAGGGTACTAGGAAAAACAATGTTTACTATTAATCTAGCCTTACTACTAAAATGCTTTCTGACGCAAGTAGAAGAATCTAATCATTGGCATAGGAGATTAGGTCGCACTCATGTCAAGCTGATTTCTAAAATTACTCAACTTGGTTTAATTAAAGGTGTACCTAAAATCAAGAATTTTGAGAACACAATTTGTAACTCATGTAAACAAGGTAAACAAACTAAGTCTACTCACAAACTAACTCAATCAGACTTAACCCAAACCACACTTGAGCTCCTGCACCTTGACCTATTTGATTCACATGGAGCCAAGTCACTAAGCGGGAATCGGTACTGCTTAGTAATTATCGACGATTACTCTAGGTTTACCTAGGTTAGGTTCTTAAAAACTAAGGATGAAACCCTGAACATATTTATTGACTTATGCAAAATGATTAAAAATCAAAATGATACTAACATTAAAAAATTTAGGAGTGATCACGGGGGAGAGTTTGAAAATTAAAGGTTTGAGGAATTTTGCAAAATCAATGGGTATATTCATGAATTTTCCTGTTCTAGAACCCCCTAACAAAATGGGATAGTAGAGAGAAAAAATAGAACCCTTCAGGAAGCCGCTAGAACGTTGCTCAATGAATATAGTCTAGCTAACCAATTTTGGGCAGAAGCGGTAAATACGACATGCTATATTCAAAATAGGGTCCTAATTAATAAAAGGCACAATAAAATCCCTTATGAACTATATTATCATAGATTGCCTAACCTACACTACCTAAGGGTCTTTAGGTGCAAAGCCTATATCTTGAACACTAAGGACTACCTTGGTAAGTTTCAATCTAAGTCAACCCCAGGGATCTTCTTAGGATATTCAACAACTAGGAGAGCCTATAGGGTTTATAATAAACAAACCCACAAAATTGAAGAAACTACTAATTTAATTTTTGATGAAGCAGTTAAACCAAAAGATAATCAAAATTTAAACCAATCAAATCTTGATCAAGAAGACAGTGAACCAATAACTGAATCATTAATTGAACCACTGATTGAACCACTAAATGAACTAACACTTGAACCAACTACTGAGGTATCAACTGAACCAATAACTGAACCAAACCAAGTAGTTGAACCAAACACTGAACCGAACCGTTGATAATTACCATTTACAATTAATTTAGGCTCTCAAACCCATGTTTTGATCCCTTTTTACATGATTAATCTTGCATTTACACTAGGTTCCATGAGTTATTTCTATTTTAGCTTTGGATGCAATTCTTTTTGTATTTGAGATATTTTAGTATTAAAATTTGAAAATAATTTTGTATACTTCGAATGATCATGGACCTAGATCAGATTGGATCAAATTTGAGTCAGATTTGGCTTTAATCAAGATGATCAAGCACTGGAGGAACGTGGGTCGTCCAATCAAGACATGGAGGAGATCTGAGCCATCTTTCAGCTTCTGATCAATCCGAGCTCAAGATAGAGTTAATCAAGACCATAGATCAAGATCTGAAGTTTTGGTCTGAATCAGAAGTCATCTAGACGTTGGATCAAGCTCGAGTGGAGTCTAAGCCGTCCATTCAAAAGGAAAGGTAATCTGAGCCATCCGTTGCAGATCTAATCGATCTAATCTAAGGAGAAGAAGATCTTGACCATTGATGTAGATCTGGAAAGTTTGGTTTCAATCCGTGATGATCTGATCATTGGATGAAGCGAGGATGATCACAGCCGTTCAATTTTAAATGGAATTAGTTAAATCAGAAACTTCTCACCGAGCTCTGTCGTTGTGAGATCTTCCCTGTTCATCAACATTTCTTAGCATTTTCTTCTTCGATCGCGCGTGGCCAACATCAGATCCGTTTGTTTCAAGTTTTCAAATCATTGAGATCGATTCTCCGTGAAGATTGCTAACCAAATTCTTCTCTGAAAGGTGCTAGGGTGAGGGTTTCACCTGGAGTTCTGTTTCCATTGATCGATTTCGTTTTATTGCTACTTTTCTTCATCCGGAGATGTCAAAGTAGTTTGAGGGCTTCTCTGAAGGCTTCTGAGAGTTTCTGAGCTAGATCGCCATCCAGCTAATCAAGAAGGAAGAGATAGTGGAAGATTTCAGATACTGATCGATCTTTGTGATCGGACAGAGACACTGTTGATCGGTCTCCAATCCGATCAGAAGGAGTCCTGATCGGTCACTTGACCGATCAGGAAGATCAATTCGCACCAAGGCATTGCGAACTGATCAAGGGAGTTGTTCTTCACTGGTTTTTAAGCTAGAGGGTTTCTAGCTTAGCTTTTGTGTGACGGCAAGAAGAGATCTTGGCAAGGTACTGATCTGGTATTTCATTTCTGCAAAATTTCATTTCTGAATTCTTATTTCCTTAAGTTGTTTCGGTTTGTATCCAATTACACTTCAGTTAAGTTTCTTTAGCTTGCTTTGTTTCAGTTTTCATAATTCTACAGTTTAGCTACAGATCCTATGATTTCCTGCCTTTGATATTAGTTCTTGAATTTTCACTCCCATAGTTTTGAATTTAATTGCTCAGTTGTCAAATAGGTTAAGTGTAGTTTCTGCAATTTCCTAGTTAGTTTCTGAATCAGCTGAGTTTATTCTGTTTCTTCTACAATTTCATTCATTATCGCAAAAAACCCCCATCTTATTTGAAAACCCAAATAGAAAACGACAAATTCAAGCTTGAACTAAGCATTCTTAACTAGTCCTTGGAAAAATATGACTTGAGGCCCCTATACTACACTTAGTTTTGTGAGCTAAAGGGTTTTCAACTTATAAATTCAAATTTGAGGCTCATCATGACACTAATTGTGGGCTTCATCAAATTTTTGGCGCCGTTGCCGGGGAACACACTAGTTGAGTTTGTTTGATTTGAGCTTGTGCTTAGTTTCATATTTCCTGATTCTATTTCATTTTCTTTAGCTTTCGATATACATTTATTGCCATTTTGTTTGATTCATGACTAGGACTGCAGGTGGTGATATTGTCGATTTTGATCCTGAGATTGAGAGGACCTCCAGAGCCAGGGGAAATCAAGGAAGAGTTTCAGAAGTTATTGAAAATATTCCTACTCATTCAAGCAGTCCCATGGCAGAACATCATAAGACTATGAACGAGCTTGCAGCTCCTGATAATGCATTTCAGTATTCTTGTATTGTTTATCCAGAGTTAGATGGAGATTTTGAGTTGAGATCAGGCCTAATTCATATACTTCCCATGTTTCAGGGACAGTCAGGAGAAGATCCTAATAGACATTTGCATGAGTTCCATGTAGTGTGCTCCAATATGAAGCCTCAAGGGATTTCTGAAGAGGACATTAAATTAAGGGCATTTCCATTTTCTTTGACTGGAGCAGCTAAGGATTGGTTTTATTACTTGCCTACTGGACATGTGGCTAGTTGGATTGCTATGAAAAAGGTATTTTTAGAGAAGTATTTTCTAGCTTCAAGAACTGCTATTATTAGGAAGAGCATTGTGGTATTCAACAAGTGGTGGGAGAGACCTTATATGACTATAGGGAGAGATTCAACAAGTAGTGCCTAAGTTGTCCTCAACATCAAATAAGTGAGCAGCTTCTTATTCAATATTTCTATGAAGGTCTACTTCAAATGGATATAGAATCATGATTGATGCTGCAGCTAGAGGAGCTCTAGTGAACAAGACCCCAGAACAAGCTAGAGAATTGATTCAAAATATGGCAGAGAACTCTCAACAATTTGGAAGTAAGGCTCTTACTACTAGAGGGGTGAATGAAGTTCAAATGGTTTCAAATTAACAAAAAGAGATCAAGAGTTCATTGTTGGAGTTAACCTCTTTGGTGAAACAAATAACATTGAATAATGTGAGCCAAAATCAAAACTTTGCAGTAGCTTCACCAACAAATCAAGTAATGAGGTTGTATAGCATTTGTTCAAGTCAAGAGCATAATTCGGATTTGTGTCCAAATCTTCAACAAGATGAATCATTAGTCGCTTTGACTAGAGGACAATATCAATTAAGGAATGACCCTTATTCAACTACCTACAATTCGGGATGGAAGGATCACCCTAATTTGAAGTATGGTAATTCATTCTATCAACAAAATACTTGACAACAGCCCCTACAACAATTCCAGCACATATCCAGAATCTTCAACAAGGGAATCAGTCTCAATTTCAACAAAATCAGCAAGGTTTTCATCAAAATCATCAAGGTTTTCAACAAAATCAGCAAGGATTTCAACCAATTCAAAATTTCCAGCAATCTTTTGAACCTTCATAGCAATCTTTTCAACCACACCAGCAACAATTTCAATTTCAAAATCAGAATTTTTAGCCCCTACAATTTTAGCCTTCAAACCAACAATTTCAGCCACAAAATCAGAATTTTCAGAGCAATAATTTCCAGCAACTTCCACCTAGTTCTCAAGCCAATTTTGAATAATTTCAACAGCCCATTCAACCATTTAATCAGCTCCAACAACCTCATTTCCAAAGTTCACAGCCTACTCACAATTTTCAGCAACCTAATGATTCATTTCAAGACCAACAAAAGTCCCATTTTAATCAAGGAGGCTTTGGGAGCTCTAGTGGGTTTAATGTACAATAACAAAGGCTTGAGGAGATGATGCAACAAATCCTACAACAACAGTAAATTTTACAACAACAACAAGGGCAACAAAAGAATGATTCCTCTCTTCAAAACATTGAAAGACACATTGGACAACTTGCAAGTGGGATGAATCAAATGCAAGCTCAAGGATCGAGTCAATTACCTTCTCAAGCAACTCCTAATCCTAAGGGGAATGTTAGTGCAATAACTTTGAGGAGTGGGAGAGTTGCTTCAAGTCCAAATACTCAAAAGGCTGATTTTTCTAAAAAAATTTCAGCAACTTATTTTCCAGCTCAAAACAGCCCCAAAATGGATTCTACACCGGTTTAAAGTGATTCTAGTTCAAGCCTATGTCCTTCTTTTATTGATTCTGCAATTTTGGTGGAAGAAGAAGAAGAAATTAGTAAAAAAAAGTGCACCTACAGCAGCTACTGTACTTGAAATTTCTGCTCAAGACCTACTTCCAAAAATTTCAGCTCAAGAGGAGGAACCGAGAGTCCCTTTACCTTTTCCACAGCGTAAGAATCAAGCTAAAAAGCATGTAGAGGACGAAAAGGCAAAGGAGTATCAAGAGCTTGTGAAACTATTCAGTAAGGTGGAAATTAATGTGCCATTATTGACCATGATCAAGCAAATACCTAAATATGCCAAATTTCTTAAGGATTTGTGTGTGCACAAGAGGAAGCTAAAGGGGAATGAGTTGGTCAGTTTAGGAAAGAATGTCTCAGCTCTTATTCATTCAATTCCTCAGAAATGTGAAGACCCAGGAGTATTCACTATGTCCTGTGAGATTGGGAGGACTCTTTTTCATGATGCCATGTTAGATTTGGGAGCTTCTATTAATGTGATGCCTAAATTAGTTTTTTAGATGCTTGGAATTAGACCTATGTAGCCTATAGGAGTGGTTATTCAGCTAGCAGATATGTGTCAGACTCACCCAGCTGGAATCATTGAAGATGTATTAGTGAAGGTGAAGGAATTGATTTTTCCTGTGGACTTCTATATCGTAGACATGGAGGGGGATTATCTAGCGCACAGATCTCCACTTATTCTTGAGAGACCATTCTTGAAGACTGCAAGGACGAAGATTGATGTATATGCAGACACACTTTCTATGGAGATAGGAGACACAATGGTGTAGTTTAGTATTTTTGATGCTGTGAAGCACCCTAGAGAGGATCATTCTATCATGAGCATGTAGATTTTAGATGAGCTAGTTGATGTGGATTTATTTGCTGATAGAGTTTCACTTGGTATTCATAGATGATATTTTAGCTCAGATGAAGCTGAGGATGTTTTAAATATAGAGGTAGCTGAGTTGAAGATTGTATCTGATTCACTGGCAGTTGGAGATGATTCTATAGGTGTAGGGGATTGCACTGAGCCCCAGGGATCACCTATATTGATTGACATGTCAGGAGATTCAGATGATAGGCTTGAGAGTGTAGTGGATTGCACTGAGCCCCAGGTATCACCCAATCTACCTAGCAGTCACAAATAGAGTTAAAACCATTGATAGAACATTTGAAGTATGCTTATTTGGGAGAGGAGCAGTGTTTACCTATCATTATTGCCCAAAACATAGACTCGGAGCAAGAGGACAGATTATTGCAAGTTCTGAGGTAGCATAAGAGATCTATAGGGTGGACATTTTGTATGCACAGGATATTTTTAGAGGAGAATGTGAAGCTGGTCTGGCAGCCACAGAGGAGGTGAAACCCACTAATTCTAGATGTTGAAAAGAAAGAGGTGAATAGACTTTTACAGGCAGGCGTTATATATCATATTTCTGACAGTAAGTGGGTTAGTCCTATTCATGTGGTTCCTAAGAAGTCAAGAGTGACAGTGGTGGCTAATGAGAGCAATGAGTTAGTACCTACCAGGGTGAAGAATTCATGGAGTGTTTGTATTGATTACAGGAAGCTGAACCAAGTAATGAGGAAAGATCACTATCCCTTGCCTTTTAGTGATCAGATGTTAGAGACGTTGGCAGGGAAGTCTCATTATTGCTTCCTAGATGGATATTCAGGTTATTTTCAGATTTGTATAGACCCGGAGGATCAGGAGAAGACCACGTTCACTTGTCCTTTCGGTACATTCACTTATAGACGTATGTCATTCGGGTTTTGCAACGCCCCAGGGACTTTCCAGCGGGGTATGGTGAGTATTTTTGGTGAGTTAATAGAACACTGCATGGAAATATTTATGGATTATTTTTCTGTATTTGGCACATCATTTGATGCTTGTTTGGATAATTTGTCTAGAGTACTACATAGATGCATTGAAACTAATCTTGTCCTGAATTTTGAAAAATGTCATTTTATGGTCGAGCATGGGATTGTTTTAGGTCATATAGTCTCTAGGAAAGGCATTGAAGTAGATTCTGCTAAAGTTAGTGTTATATCTTCTTTATCTTACCCCGTATGCGTACGGGATGTTCGAGCTTTCCTTGGCCATGCAGGATTTTATAGGAGATTCATTAGAGACTTCAGTGAGATTGCTCGCCCTTTGACTAGACATTTGCAGAAGGATGTGGATTTTTGTTTTGACGAAAAATGCAAGGAAGCTTTCCAGAAATTGAGGGAGGCTCTTATTCCAGCTCCTATTATTAGACCTCCTGATTAGACTTTACCTTTTGAGTTGATGTGTGACGCTTCAAATTTTGCTATAGGAGCTGTACTGGCACAGAGGGTAGATGGAGCGCCACTTGTTATTTGCTATGCGTCCAAGACTTTAGATGCTACTCAGGCTAACTATACCAGCACAGAAAAAGAGCTCCTTTCTATTATTTTTGCTTTGGATAGATTTAGATCATATTTGCTATGTTCTCATGTGATTGTATTTTCTGATCATGCAACCTTGAAGTATCTTCTGAAGAAGCCGGATGCAAGGCCCAGATTGATTAGATGGATGCTTCTACTTCAGGAGATTGATTTGGAGATTCGAGATAGGAGTGTTAAGGAGAACTAGGTGGCAGATCATTTGAGAAGGATAGAGGGAGATGGACACCTTCCAGCCATTGATGATGATTTTAGAGATGAGCACCTTTTAGCGGTGCATGTTGAGTTGCCATGGTATGCAGATCTAGTTAACTATTTAGTAGCTAATGTTTTTCCTGCACAATTTACTAAGGCTTAGAAAGACAAATTTAAGAGTGATGCTAAATTTTAAGTGTGGGATGATCCTTACTTGTGGAAATTTTGTAGTGATCAAATAATTAGAAGATGCATACCTGATTATGAGTTTCATTCAGTTCTTACACTTTGCCATTCGTCAATCTGTGGAGGACATTTTGGTCCACAGAGGACTGCTAGGAAAGTCCTAGAATGCTGATTATACTGGCCTACATTATTCCATGACGCTTATCTATTTTATAAAAACTGTGATAGGTGTCAGAGGACAGGAAACATAGGAGCTAGGAATGAAATGTCCCAACAAACTATGATTTTTTGTGAAATTTTTGATATATGGGGGATAGACTTTAAGGGACCTTTTCCTGCATTTTGTGGATTTTTCTATATACTGCTTGTTGTTGATTATGTATTTAAATGGGTGGAGGCCATTCCCTCCAGGACTGACGATTCTTTTGTTGTTGTGAGTTTTGTTAGGTCACACATTTTTTGTAAGTTTAGAATTCCAAGAGCTATTATAAGTGATCAAGGTTCACATTTTTGCAACAAGCACATGAAGGCTTTATTCAATAAATATGGGGTTTTGCATAAAGTATCTACTTTCTACCACCCCCAAACTAATGGACAAGCCGAGGTATCAAATAGAGAGATTAAGGCAATGTTGGAGAAGATCGTGGGACCTAGTAGAAAAGATTGGAGCAAAAGACTTGATGATGCATTGTGGGCTTATCAGACGGCATATAAGACACCTATTGGAATGTCTCCCTACCGGCTAGTTTATGGGAAAGCTTGTTACATGCCCGTGGAGATAGAGCATAGAGCTTATTGGGCGGTGAAAGCTTGCAATTTTGATGCAAATAAAGTGGGAGAAGAAAGGAAGCTACAACTTCAAGAACTTGAGGAGATAAGACTAGAAGCATATGAAAACTCAAGGATTTACAAAGAGAAGACTAAGAACTTTCATGATAAGCATATATTGAAGAAGGAGTTTCAAATTGGTGACAAAGTTCTTTTATACAAATCAAGACTCAAATTAATTAAAGGTAAGTTGAGGTCTAGATGGGAAGGTCCATTTCTTGTTACTAATGTTTTTCCTTTTGGTGTTATTGAGATTAAGGATGAGGCTAATGATCTTCTTTAGAGAGTTAATGGCCACTGGCTCAAGAAATATTTTGAAGAAGTGATGGAGTTAGATGTGGATGGATTGGATGTTAAAGATGCTATCTACCCAACTTAAAGGGGAGTCTGATCTTTCTTACACTTTTATTTCATTGTATATACCATTTTTATGTTTTCTAGAAGTAAATTTTTCTTTTACAGTGAGTTTCTTGCTAATAAATGCTTAGGTAGTGTGGAATGAATAAAGATTCATTGTAGATACTATTTATCCTTTTTTGGCATTTTGTTTCATGCATGATTTGGAATAAATGTATCCCTCTAGATTTTCTTTATATCATTTTAGAATCCTTTGAAAGCGAATTAAATTTGGTTGTTAAAACTTAGGATTTGAGCCAATGGATGAAAATTCTTGGATACTTGAGTTACTACTTAGTTATGGACTCTAGATTGATGACTTGAGATGAATTCTTTTTACCTAGTGAGGATTTGGTCTTATTGTTGAGATACACACATGTGATTGTACTCTAGAACTTGCTTAGGTTCTTTCAAAATATATTTCTATGATTAGACCACATTTATAGAGGTGAATCATCTTGTTCCCTTTTTTATATAATTTTTTGCAATATTTCTTGTTGATCTACTCTATATTCTATTTTCCTTCACCTATTTTTCTGTTCATAACCATATTTTCCATGGACTTAGGTGCTTTGATTGTTTCTTGATGTAACTTTGCCCAAGACGGTCAAAAAGCTAAGTGTGGGGGAGGATCAAGCATTTGATCAAATATTGAGGACAAAGTGAAGCATTAGGCAACTTACAAGCAAAATGTGCCAACTTGAAGGAGTTTTGTATCAAGATTCTATGAGGCAAATTCCGAAGGGAAATGAGAGACTTCACAAGAGAGTTGCAATTGATGTATCAACTAGTTGCAGTTGCATGCCAAGTTGAAATTCAAGAGCTATTACTGAATATGAATGTGGTGTATCAGTGTCAAAAGTTGTACCAAGTGGAACACTTAGTTCTCCATTATCATGAAAGGCTCCAAGTTGTGAAGTTGTGAAGCTATAATTCTGAAATTGCAGATGGCAAGAAGCTCTAGAATATGAATTTCTTGGAGATTTTGAAAGCTGATAGTCTGTCTTGGAACTTTCCAAGCTGTGAAATTGTAAAGCTGCTGAACACAACTTGGAGCAGAATCTGAGCTAAGACAAGTTGTTGGAATTGGGAAACTACTGGGGAATCGACATCAGATTTGGTTGTAATTGATGGGCAGTGAGAATGACTGAAGAAAAAAAAAGAAGAGAAAAAAAACAGAACAGTTAAAAAAAACGAAAAGAAGAAAAAAAAGAGCATGAAGTGGACTATCAGGAGTTGGATGAGTTTCTAAATTGGAAGAGGAGAACAAGTTGATAGCTAAATTTAAGAGTTAGCTACTGATTGGGAAGAAAAAAAAATCAAGCAGAAAACAGTTTTAGAATTCTGCACATTTCATTTAGTTGGTGCTCTGATCGGTCTCCAAACTGATCAGGGAAGTGTCTGATCAGTCACCAGACCGATCAGATGAAGTCTAGACCGATCAGACTGACTCCAGATAGAGCAGACTGACTCCAAACCGAGAGCCTGATCGATCTGCTTAACTGATCAGGAAGAACCTGATCGGTCTACTTGACTAATCAGCATTCTTGGCACACTGCGTTCAGTAATTTCTCTGCAAAAATCAGAGTTAAGGTGAGGATGGAGCAGACAGAGTTTATGAAGAACTTCTTCTTTCGTTTGATACACTTGTTGAGGAAGAGTCATGGTTGATTTCATATATATATAAAAAAAAGAGCAGAATCTGAAACTGAGTTGGCTGCAGAAAACAGTGAGGAAAGCATATAAGTATTGTCATCTGTTTATTGAAAAAACTTGGGCATTTGTTCAGTGGACAAGCAATGAGGTGTGCCAACTTGTAATGTGAGTTTCCGGACAATAGGTTTCAAAAGTTGAGCTGTTATTGAGTGTATTTCTAGATAGTACTCCAAATATGTCAGCCTCACAAGACATAAGAAATAGTTAGCAAGAAATGGGAAGGTGCAAATTGTAATCTGTAATTTTGATAAGTGGAGAGAAAAGCATCAACTCAAAGTGTGTATGGAAGAATCAAACTACAAAGAAGGCCTGTAAATTGGGAATTGTGAGTGCTAACTGTTGTGTGCCAAGTTGGAAATCAGAAGCTATTTCTACCAAGAATTCAGTGAATCAGTTTTGAGTTTGGATGCTAGAAAAGAATGAAAGGATGTGATTGAAAAGTTATCAAGCAAGATTCCATTGAACCAAGCTGAAAAGTTCTGAAAAGCTTGAACATTTCTGAAGTGCTGAGAATGGTTTTTGCAAGCTGATGAAAAATTACTGAAAATGTCTTGGAACTTTTCAACTTCTGAAATTTTAAAGCTGCTGATTTGTGCAGGAATAATACAAAAAGAAGAGGGGCAAAGTTCATTAGGTTACATTCTTTAGTATCCAAGTCTTCCACCTTCTTAAATTTTTCATCTACTAAACTTCTATTTCATTCTTATCATTCCATGTTTCCTAAACTTGTTCAAATGAGCCTTTGTAGGTGTGAATTCAACTCAAGAATGATGGTGGAGAGTAGAGCATAAGCAAGCTTATGTTAGTGCAAGAAACATGATGTGTTTGAGTGAGCTCCACTTTCATCAAAAATTTAGAACTTAGGAAGAGAGCCACCAAAAATTTCCTTGAGAGGATTTGTGTGTTTAATTCATCTCAATTAGTCATGAAGCATGATGTATACTTTGTTGTTGACTAAGGACAAGACTCTAGTCCATTGAGTTTAGATTTTTGAGATTTGACAACCCTAGGTAATTCCCTTTCAATTGCTTCTAACTATGATTGAGAATAATTTAGGGGAGTACATCATTAGTTTACTAGTTGGTTTGTGCGAGACGCCGAAGAGTAAGTGTGGGGGAGTTGATAATTACCATTTTGACAATTAATTTAGGCTCTCAAACCCATGTTTTGATCCCTTTTTACATGCTTAATCTTGCATTTACACTAGGTTCCATGAGTTATTTCTATTTTAGCTTTGGATGCAATTCTTTTTATATTTAAGATATTTTGGTATTAAAATTTGAATATAATTTTGTAGGCTTCGAATGATCATGGACCTAGATTAGATTGGATCGAACTTGAGTCAGATTTGGCTTTTATCAAGATGATCAAGCACTGGAGGAACGTGGGTCGTCCAATCAAGACATGGGGATATCTGAGCCATCTTTTAGCTTCTGATCAATCCGAGCTCAAGATAGAGTTAATCAAGACCATAGATCAAGATATGAAGTTTTGGTCCAAATCAGAAGTCATCTAGCAGTTGGATCAAGCTCGATTGGAGTCTAAGTCGTCCATTCAAAAGGAAAGGTAATTCGAGCCATCCGTTGCAGATCTGATCGATTCAAGCTAAGGAGAAGAAGATCCTGGCGATTGATGTAGATCTGGAAAGTTTGGTTTCAATCCAAGATGATCTGACCGTTGGATGGAGCGAGGATGATCACAGCCGTTCAATTTTAAATGGAATTAGTTAAATCAGAAACTTCTCACCGAGCTCTGTCATCGCGAGTTCTTCCCTGTTCTTCAGCATTTCTTAGCATTTTCTTCTCCGATCGCGCGCGGCCAACATCAGATCCATTTGTTTCAAGTTTTCAAATCATTGAGATTGATTCTCCGTGAAGTTTGCTAACCAAATTCTTCTCTGAAAGGGGCTCGGGTGAGGGTTTTGCCCGGAGTTCTATTTCCACTGATCGATTCCGTTTGATTGCTGCTTTTCTTCGTCCGGAGCTGTCGAAGCAATTAGAGGGGTTCTTTGAAGGCTTCTGAGAGTTTCTGAGCTAGATCACCATCCAGCTAATCAAGAAGGAAGAGATCATGGAAGATTACAGATACTGATCGATCTCTGTGATCGGACAGAGACACTGCTGATTGGTCTCCAATCCGATCAGAAGGAGTCCTGATCGGTCGCTTGACCAATCTGGAAGAACAATTCGCACCAAGACATTGCAATCTAATAAAGGGAGTTGTTCTTCGCTGGTTTTTAAGCTAGAGGGTTTCTAGCTTAGCTTTTGTGTGACGGCAAGAGGACACCATGGCAAGGGACTGATCTGGTATTTCATTTCTGCAAAATTTTGTTTCTGAATTCTTATTTCCTTAAGTTGTTTCGGTTTGTATCCAATTACAGTTCAATTAAGTTTCTTTAGCTTGCATTGTTTCAGTTTTCATAATTCTACAGTTTAGCTACAGATCCTATGCTTTCCTGCCTTTGATATTAGTTTTTGAATTTTCAATCTCATAGTTTTGAATTTAATTGCTCTGTTGTCAAATAGGTTAAGTGTAGTTTCCATAATTTCCTAGTTAGTTTCTAAATCAGTTGAGTTTATTCTGTTTCTACTTCAATTTCATTCATTATCGCAAAAAACCCCATCTTATTTGAAAACCCAAATAGAAAACGACGAATTCAAGCTTGAACTAAGCATTCTTAACTAGTCCTTGGAAAAATACGACTTGAGGCCCCTATACTACACATAGTTTTGTGAGCTAAAGGGTTTTCAACTTATAAATTCAAATTTGAGGCTCATCGTGACACTGATTGTGGGCTCCATCCAGCCGGACCTGTGGTTGAACCTAATTCTAGAAGGACAAAGAAACCCTGACTCAATCATTCTTCTGATCAAATTATGGGTGATCCAACCTTAGGAGTCATAACTAGGTCCTCCTATAGAAATCATAGTCAGATAGCACTGATTTAAAAAATTGAACCTAAGACTATAGAGGAATCCCTACCTGACCCTGATTGGATCATAGCTATGCAAGAGGAATTAGCCCAATTTGAAAGAAACCAAGTCTGGGAACTAGTACCTAAACCTGAGGGCTAATCTATTATAGATACTAAATGGGTTTTTAGAAACAAACTAAATGATCAGAGGGAAATTATTAGAAATAAAGCCCGCTTAGTAGCTAAAGGGTTTAGTCAGGTTGAAGGGTTAGACTATGATGAAACCTATGCCCAGTAGCCAGACTTGAGTCAATTAGAATGTTATTAGTCTTTGCAGCCCATAGAGGGTTTAAGTTATATCAAATGGATGTCAAGTCTGCTTTTCTAAATGGGTTTATTAAAGAAGAAGTTTGTGTAGGGCAACCCCCAGGATTTGAGGACCTAGAAAAACCTGAATATGTTTTTAAACTTAGAAAAGCACTTTATGGGTTAAAACAAGCACCTAGGGCATGGTATGAATGATTATCAACTTATCTAATTTCTAAGGAATTTAACCAAGGTCAAATAGACTCCACACTTTTTGTTAAAACCTAAGAAAAAGATATTTTATTGCACAAATATATGTTGATGATATAATATTCGGATCCACTAACTCTAATTTTCTAAAAGAATTTGTAAAAATAATGGAAAGTGAATTCGAAATGAGCTTGGTTGGTGAGCTCAACTTTTTCTTAGGTTTACAAATTAAGCAAACTAGAGATTGCAATTTTGTTCACCAATCCAAATATGCCAAAGAGTTAATAAAGAAATTCAAAATGGATATTTCAAAAAGCTTAAGTACCCCTATGACAACTAATGTCAAAATAGATAATGACCCTGAAGGTAAGCCTGTAGATCTTAAGTTATACTGAAGCATGATTGGTAGTCTACTTTACTTAACCGCTAGTAGACCTGATATCTTGTTTTCTCTAGGAATGTGAGCTAGATACCAAACTTGTGCTAAGGAATCCCACTTAGCAGCCCTAAAAAGAGTACTAAGGTACATTAATGGTACCCTAAATGTAGGAATTGGTATCCTAGAACTTCCACTTTTGAATTATCAGGGAATTCTGACTCTGACTATGTTGGGTGCAAGTTAGATAGAAAAAGTATAAGTGGAAGTTGCCAACTGTTAGGACATAGCCTAGTCAGCTGGTGTAGTAGAAAGCAACACTGCGTACCCTTATCTATAACCGAAACAGAATATGTTGCCCTAGGAGAGTGTGTGGCACAACTTTTATGGATGATGCAAACTCTTAAGGATTTCCAGCTTGACTACACCTAAACCCAAGTTTTTATTGATAACATTAGTTCAATCAATTTGACTAAGAACCCAATTCAACATTCCTGAACAAAACATATAGAAGTTAAGCATCATTTTGTAAGGTATCATGTAGCCAGAGGCGAGATAGTACTTAAGCATGTGGACTCAAAATCCACCTTAGCTGACATTTTTACCAAACCCTTATCTGAATCTGAGTTTAGCTCACTAAGAAGACAGTTAGGGTTGTACTTAGTAGAATGGGACTGTTTAATATTGTTTTTCAAAAAAGTTGTTCAATTTTCAATTTTTTTTGAAAATCAAAATTTAAATTTATTTAAAATCATTTATTTTATCAAGTTTTTGAAATTTAAAATGATTTTCTGACTTAGTTTTTATAAAAACATACCCCCTTCAAAACTAGGATTTTTGCGCAAATAGACTTAGCATAGGCCCTAACCCTAGAACTGCATGCACCTATAGTTCTAGAAGCCAGTATCTCACAAGCACCTTAGGGTACTTTTGATTGATAACCTAGACTGGGTTGAGATGCATAGGTCTATGCCTTGATTCATGATGCTTTAAGTCAGTACATCTGCAGTAATTGGGGCAATATATACAAGTTGAACAGCAATCAGGTTAAGTGTCATGCTTAGAAAATCTAACTTGATCAGATTACTTAACTTGACTAACCCTAGTGAAAGCTACTATTTTATAACAGTTAGTAAGTAGCTAACTGGGTTAGACAGGACCCAAACAAGATTTGTTTAATTTGGTTTGGTCCCTTTTCCTGCTTGATCTAATTAGAGTTGGTTCGATACAGATTTTCAAGTTTGAATTAACATGCAATAATTGTTATCAATTTCTTTTGATATATGGCAAAACGGGAGAGAGAGAGAAATAGAGGAGAAAATTTTTCAAAATTTTCATCTCTTTTTCAAAAAATAAAGTAAAATATCTAAGTACTTTAAAATTTTCTAGGTATTTTTCTCTGTTCTCTAAAGTATTTCAAAAATGTTTCTAAATTTTTCTCTAAGTACTTTTGGGTGTTTAAAAATGTTTCTAATACTTCAAAGTTTTTCTAAGTGCTTTCAATAACATCCAAAGGACTTTAAATATAATATTTCTAAGTGTTTTCAAAAACTTCCAAATGACTTTAAATATTTCTAAGTGCAGTTGTTCTAAAATATTCCTAAGGAAATATTTCTTAGTAAACAAATGTTGCCTGAGCTAAATTTCTTCTGAAACTTTTTTTGGCAAATGGTGCTAATTAAAATTCTTCTTAATAAACAAATTTTGTTTGAAAAAATTGGTTAAAGATTATTTTGGTAAAAATGTTTTAAATGCACAAAGTGTTTTTCAAGTAAATTTTTCTATGTATAGAAAAAATTTTTAGTAATAATCAAATGTTTTCCCAAGTTCTCAAAATTGAAACATTTTAAGGGAAATATGTTTTCAAAATTTGTCTTGCCTAAGTGAATTTGTGTTTACAAAGATCTCTAACAAAAGTTAGAATTGCAAAACTTTTTCAAAAAAATGTCTAAGTGTTAAAAAGTTTTTTGTGCAAATGCTCGATTTTGACAAAGACTTAGTCAAACTTAAAAGCACTTAGAAGATTTACAAAAACCCGTATATAATTGAAAAATTCAGGGGGACAACATTTTCAGGGGGAGATAAATGAATTTGTTTTAAGTATTTCTTGAGATACTTATTGTTGTTAGATGGCTATAGAATGTTAATTTAACTTAACTTTTTAAACCATGTTGCCACAAATCAAAAAGGGAGAGAATGTTGGTGCCGGAAGCACCAAAGTCGAACCTATGTTTTTATAATGGCAAAGGGTTCAAAAGTTAAGGTATTGTTGTGATCTAATACTGATTAAGTGTGCAGGCAAAGTCCTAGGTACACTAGGCACTAAGTCCTGGTTCTATGAATTGGGCACTATGTCCTGACCGCGGGCTGGGCATCTAAGTTCTGCCGTATGGTTGGACACTAAGACCTGGTGAGTGAAGCTGGGCACTAAGACCTGGTGAGTGAAGCTAGGCACTAAGACCTGGTCAAGGACTGGGCTCCGAAGACCTAGTGAGTAAAGCTGGGCACTAAGACCTAGTCGCGAATTGGACACGAAGACCTAGTGAGTGAAGCTGGGCAAAACTCCAACTGAAGGAGCCAATTGGCAAAAAGGTAAATTCTTCTGAGAGGAGTAGGTGAGGATGCGTTCCCCGCAGAAGGGAACATTAGGCGTCGGTTCGACCTAGGGTTCCATTTGGGAAGCCCAATGTCAGAACCGAGACAGCTAAGGTTATAAATCAAGCTTTATTTTATATCATTTATATGTTTTTTATGTTTTGGAACTAACCCTAGTTGCAGGAATAAAGGAAAAGAGATTTCTGCTACTAGGCACCTACTGGTCTAGGCGCCTGTGTTGAGACAGGGGCCCCAGTGAAGAGTTATTCGAAAGCAATCGAAGCAAACTACCACGCAAGCCTCTAGACCAAGTCAAATGAGGGGCTGTGTTAACACAAATTCCCCAGTCAGCTCAGGCACCCCAATTGAAGGAATAAGCGCTGGTCAAGTCTGCGGATTGGAGTTCTCGCACGATAGGCCACGTGTCAAGCGCCCCCTTCAACACAAGCACCCCAGTGACATATATAAATAGGGGTTCACCCCCAAGGCTTCAAGACAACTTGCTCTCTATGCACTCATTCAAGTGCTACGCTCCGAGAAGCTTCGTACTCGCGATTCAAGTGCCGACGACGACCCGCTACTCCAAACTTCCAACTTCTCCGGTCGTCGATAAAAGTTCATTTTTTTAAGTACTGTAATTTCGTTATAAATTCTATATTTGTATTCCAACATATAATCTTTTACGAATATATATAATTGCCTATCATAAATGGTCAAGGACTGTGGGCCTTCGTGTAGGAGCCAACCGCGACTCCGAACCAAGTAAAAACAAACTGTGTTAGCGATTGTTTTTGCTATTTCCGCTACGTAATTACTCTCTTTGTCCGAAAATTTTAACGATCGATATTCACCCCCCCTCTATCGATTCAATCTGATCCCACAGTAATAACATTTATGGCAGTGGGACAAGACTGGGTAAAGAAACCCCTATTCAGATAGCTGGTCTTAAATGGTTTGTACATAGTGGTAGCAAACTTACTAAAAAGGGCTAATGTAGGAAACCTAAGGTCAGGGCTAGGCTTGGTACCCGAGTCGGTCTCGGTAGGATGGCGTTTGCTAATTATAATAATCAATAATTGAAATTTATTAATAACAATAAGTTGAAAAAGATAAGCTCTTAAAAAAACCATACCGAGGAGGCATCATAGGAGAGGAAGAAGAGAGGAAGACTTGGGATGCTTGGAAAGCTCTTAGAAGTGAGGAAGAAGTTGTGATTTGGTGTGGAGAGGGTGCCATGGGCGAGGGCTTATAAAGCCCTTCCCGGGCGCCCGTGAAGGTCATGAGGCACCCGTGGCAGAGATGAGGCACCTGAGAGCTTACTTGGGCACCTGAAAATAGGCATGACAGCCTTTGACTGCCTCGTACGCTGGGAAAGCATTGGGCGCCCGGTTGACCAATCTTTGGCCGGGTTTAATTTAGTCAATCAAAGCCTAAGTTCAATTTTGTGTAAATTTTAAAAGGGTGGTTAAGTTAAAAAAACATAATTTGATTTGAAAATTTAAGCTTTGAAATTAAGTTAAATCTTGAAAAATATTAAATTGAATTAAGTTAATTTTTGAAAAATATTAAACTAAATTTTTGAAAATATTAAGTTATATTTTTGAAAAATATTAAATTGAATTGAGTTAAATTTTGAAAAATAATAAATTGAATTTCTGAAAATATTAAGTTAAATTTTTGAAAAATATTAAATTGAATTATGTTAAATTTTTTTAAAAAATTATTAAATTGAATTTTTGAAAATATTAAATTAAATTTATGTAGTATATTATATTGAATTTTTGAAATCATTAAGTTAAATTTTGAAAAATATTAAATTGAATTTTTGAAAACATTAAGTTAAATTTTTAAAAAATATTAAATTTAATTTTTGAAAACATTATGTTAAATTTTGAAAAATATTAAATTGAATTTTTGAAAATATTAAGTTTAATTTTTGAGAAATATTAAATTGAAATTGTAAAAACATTAAGTTAAATTTTTGAAAATTATTAAATTAAATTTTTTAAAACATTAAGTTAAATTTTGAAAAATATTAAATTGAATTTTTCAGAATATTAAGTTAAATTTTTAAAAAATATTAAATTGAATTTTAGGTTAAATTTTTGAAAATGTTAAATTGAATTTTAGTTAAATTTTTGATAATGTTAAATTGAATTTTAAGCATAATTTTTGAAAATGTTAAATTGAATTTCAAACTTTAATTATGTTGATTTGAAGGTATATTAAAAATTAATTGAATTGGTTGGGTTGAACTAAATTATTAGGTCATATGCATCTCACCCATTTCAAAGTGACAAAACAAGTATCCTTATTTGTTTTGTGAGATGTATTAATTTTATCTTGGTTTTATGCTAAGACTATGATTTGATTGAAACTTGTGTTAGATTTAGGGTTAACAATTAGTATGTTGAAAATAAATTTTGATAATTAGCTTCTAGGTCTTGGCGAGGCACAGAGACCTTCTTTGGCCGTAGGCTTATTGGATCATTAACCCTTTCCTAGACAAAGCCTTTTAAAGAAATTTTATTCTCAAATTATTTATTAGGAAACCCTAGTCAAACTAGTTGAGGATTTAGCTATAGATTCGGTTAGTTCCACCTGACTAATAAGACCAAATAGGGTACCCTTACCCTACCTGACTTTAAAGAAAAGCTTCCCTAACATACTATCATCTCGCCCTACCCTAATACTAGGTTGTGCAAGTTTCAATTATGTCAGATCCTTATCTAACCGTTCCTAAGTCTAAGCATAACATTTTTGCAAAAACAAAATAAACAAGCATCAAACAGCAAGAAAAAGAATAATTTAACTAACTATTAAAATGATTTTCATATTGGCTCCCCCTGGATTAAAGTCTTAGTATGGGCTATGTAAGATGTGAATCATGTCCTTGGGAATCCAATATTGGTCTGGTCTAGCATGATTTATCAAGCATAATTTGGGCCCCATGCTTGGACTCGAGTTCTACTTTGGTTCAAAACAGAGTAGTATGATCTGTACCATGAGTTGATTCGATAACCAAGTCCGCATCAATTTAGAACTGATTTTTGTTTTCCAAGAATCATGTCAAGACTCTTGGAACCCAAGGTGAATCATTCTAATGCAACTCTAAGTTCCTTTTCCTGAGATTTCAAGGAGGAATTCTCCTTCTCAAGTTTTTGGACATGAGTGGAGGCTCCTTCCTGAACTGGTTCAGTTATGGAGCTAGAGTTCACTCCCTCTTTCAGAATTTTGACTTCCTATCAGAGGGATTCAACCCGAACGTTATCTTTGGCCAACTTACGAGACAGATATGAGATTTGGTCGTAAAGCTGAGATTCAGGATAACCTCTTACCTTTATTTGCTCGTCTTGTCAAATTGAAAGCCTTCCGATTCCGACGCTTTCTTCCGGTTCCAATTTCAATTCTGTGTTGAGATTTTTCGATGCTGTCAGCGTGAGGAGGTTGGCGTGTGGTACTTCTTCTTCTTCTTCTGAAGATGACTTGTCCCACGTAGCTTTGAGGGCCTTCTTCCTCTGGTTCTTCTTGTTCTCCTTCAAATTGGGACACTCTGATTTGTAGTGACCCTTTTTGTTGCACCCATAATAAATTACTTCACTTTTGGCTTTTTGATTGGTAGTAGGTTCGGCTGGATCGTCCTTTCGTTGGTTCACCTTCTTCTTCTTTCTTTGGCACTTAATCATCTTGTAGTTGCTTCGGGCCATCCAGACTCTGAGTTGGAAGCTGACTTGGGTATCGGTTGCATCTTCTTCTTCTTTTGCTTTGAAGTGACTTTTCCTGCAAAAAGAGATAAGCCCTTCTCGACCTGTGAAGCGTTAGTCTGTTCATGGAGTTCTAACTCAGAAAAAAGGTCATCGAGCTTAATATCGGATAAGTTCCTTGTAACCTTGTAAGCATCTACCATAGATGCCCACAATGAATTTCTGGGGAACGAGCTTAGAGTATACCTGATGAGGTCATGGTTTTCTACCTTGTGACCTATCATGTGCAAACCATTCATTAGTTCTTGGATCCTCACATAAAGCTGTGCAGCTGTTTCGCCGTCTTGCATTTTGATCGTGTACAGCTTGTTGAGAAGGAGATCTCGCATACTGATCCTCATGTCCGACGTCCCTTCATGCAACTCGATCAATTTGTTCCACAGTTCTTTAGCACTGCTGAATGGGCCGACGCAGTTGAGTTCATCCTTCGTCAATCCACACTGGAGGGTTTGAGTGGCTTTTGCATCCACTTCTATCTTCTTTCTAAGCGAAGCGTCACACTCAAAGTATCCTTGAATTTCTCCATGCGAGTTCTTCGGGATCTCCAGTCCAGACTGGATGATGATCCACATTTCCACCTATGTTTTCAGGTGGACCTCCATTCTGCTCTTCTAGTAGGAAAAATCCTCTCCGGAGAACAGAGGAGGATGTGTGGTGATGTAGCCTTCTTGCATGTCCATTTAATATACCTGAGAATACAAAAAAAAACTTATTCCATGACTTTGTCTTGAATTAGCAGTGCGGTATAAAAAGAATATGAAGAACAAATTAGAGTGGTGTTGCACTAACCTCGAAGAATGAGAAAATTTTTACAAAGAAAAAAAAATGAACGAAAGAAAAAAAAATCCAAAAAACCTGCTCAGTTGGCGGTTTCACCAACGTTGAGCAACCCGCTCTAAGACCACTTGTGGGATCGTCATAATCGATATAGGGGGAGGTGAATAGCGATTACTAAAAATTTTTCGAAAAACCAAAAAACGCAGCATAAGAATAAAGAAACAATGCTAACAAGTTTCGTTTTACTTGGTTGAGAGTCTTTAATGGCTTCTACTCCAAGGCCCACCACCCTTGACCATTTTCGTTGGGCAATTCTATAATTCGAATAAGATTTACAAATGTATAATTCGAGTATAGAATTAAACAGCGAAATTAAAGTATACCAACGACACAAAATTGGTTGCTGAGCGTCTTGGGCAGCGGGTCGTCTATCTTGATCATTGGTGGCACAGGAAACTCGAGCACGGAAGAGATTCGGAGAGCGTTGGAGTGCTTAAGTCGCAAGAAATCTATTCTAAAAGTATTCAGAGTTGATATGGAAAGCATAGGGGTGAAGCCCCTTATATAGCATGTTCTCGAGTGCCTAAGCCTTCTTGGGCACCTGCCAAGTGTAGCAAATCGGCCGCGTCCTTAATCGCAGTCTCGGCCAAAACTTATCCCTCGATCTTGGGCGTCTGGGACCTTTGAGGCATCTGATAGTTCACGGGCTCCTGAGTTGCTGATGTGGCAACCTGCCAGCTCAGCCACTCACCCGTTGGAAACACCTCAACAAAGGCGCCTGTTACCTGTCAGGCGCCTGGTCTCTCGTGTGCCTAAACCCTTTCAGGCGCCTGGGATGCAACAGCTACTCCCTTTCACTCCTGCAACCAGGGTTAGTCGAAGAACAGTATAATATTAATAATAAATTAATGCATAATAGTCGGATCTGTCTTGGTTCTAACTTTAGATTTCAAAATGAAACCCTAGGTCAAACCGATGCCTATTGTTCCCTCTTCCGGGTAACACGACCTCACCTACTCCTCTCAGGAGAAGTTACCTTTTGCCAACCGGCTCCTCCGGTTGGACATTTGCTCGACCTTCGAGACTGCCGGATCTTGAGACGTTCGCACCTCGACCCGCCTCTATTTCTGTTCGCATTCCTCGCTCGGCTAAGACTCCTGCCCGATCTTCTGGAATAAGACTTCGGTGCCCAGTCCACGACTAGGACTTCTTGCCCAACCATTGGCCAAGTCTTCTTGCTCAACCCTGCAGGTCATGACTTCGTGCCTAGGTAAACTAGGACTTTCTTGCACACTTGGTAAATCCATTACATCACAATATAAACTTAACATTGAACCCTTTGCCATTATCAAACTAGTTTCGATCTGATGCATCCGCCACCAAAAGTAAATTGAAAATAAATTTCAATAATTGGCTTCCAGGTCTTACCGATGATGGGTATGACTTGGCGGGTTTCCTAAGCGAATACTTGGTCGTCCTTGAGAGACCTCTCCATGACTATGGATTAAAAATTAATCCGAATGGAGACCCATCTCCCAAACGACCATCTCATCATCGTATCGATCGATTCGAATTACAACTTGGCCAATCTCAAAGATCGAGCCTTGTAATTCGCCTAATCGATCGACTATGGAAAACAAGGAGCCAAGGAAGAAATTTATACCTTCCTTTACCTCGTAGCCTTCTACCTTATAACCCTTCCCTCTTGGACGTCGTGTGAGCGACGATCTACCAAGAACCGGAATCAACAAGGGTCTCCAATTAGTCGCTTCCTCAGACGCCAATCAAAACCCTAGGACTAGGGTTAGCCGCCAGCCACACCAAGAAGATGAAGATGAAGGAGATGAAGAGGAAAGCTCTTCTCCATCACCACCACCCTCTCCAATCTCTTCCTATCACACAGAACAAAGCACACAAGGATGATCTCTCTTCCTCTCTTCTTTCTTGCAACTGCCCGAGCACCCTAAGGCCCCGCTGCCTACTCTCCTTGTGCCGGCCGCCAGACCCTCCTCCCTCCCTCGCCGCACACCACAAAAGGGATAGAAGATCTCTCCCTTTGTCTAGTAGGAGCCAGCAACCGAGAGGTTGAGAAGGGGAGAAGGAAAGATGAAGGAAGAAGAGAACTCTTCTTCCCTCTTGCCGCACGCCCTAAGAGAGAGAAAGGGAAGAGGTTTAGGGTGGATGAATAATTGGATTAGCCTTGGTTTCTTGATTCCATGGGGTATATATAGGGCTAAGGTAGGGACCATGAGGAGGAGTTGGGTCTTGGCGTGCTAATAAATCCAAATCCGATCCATTAGTGAAGATCCATTCCACTAAAGGATCTCTATTGAACTTCCTCACCGACCCCTATATTTTCATATGGGCTCCACCTATTATGAGTACATCCATCTCCCCGTGTTTAAGATATCGTATGCCCATCGATTAATTTAAACTACTGACAATCTTAATTATTCAACTTCTAACTCCTTGACTTGTACCACTCAACCTTATCATCATGTTGGATCAAATCCACCTGCAGGGTTTAACATGATGAACCTTATGAGCTCATCAAGGGGGCATCATCATCCCGACTCACCAGAACATGGATTCCGCTAATAATCAACGGCACACCATATAATTAATATTATTTCGAACTTATCGGGCCTATCAATTTAGCAGAATAAATCTCACCCATTGGTAAATCAAAGAAATAAAATTCTAACTACATGTGACCATTATTATATCGGGATTTAGAGATTGTACTCCATAATAATCTGAGGTCCAATCCAATTATAAAGTCAATATAAATTGGATGACCTCTATTTTGGTCCTGCTGAATGCACACAAAGTACACTAGTGTAATTCTATGGTCAAGACAAATCACACCTAATTATACTACAACCATTCTGATGGTTTGTCTAACTCCATCTGTAAGATGTGTATACTGAAAGTCATGAATTTCTTTATATAAACATCTTAGTTTTGAAAAGAGAATCACAACAACACTAGGTGCTTGTTTACAATAGTACATGCACGAAGTCCAATTACTTTACGTTGTAGATAACATGGTGTGTGGTGTCACACGGAAGATCATGTTATCATTTCCTTGCTTAGTATAAATAAGAGGCTCACAACCGAGATGAAATAGGACAACCCATCGGAATGGTTGTACTGTAGTTAGGTGTGGTTGGTCTTGACCATAGAATTACACTAGTGTGCTATGAGTACATTGAGCAAGACCAAAACCCGAGGTTATCCAATTTATACTGACTCGATAATTGGATATGACCTCAGTTTATATTATGGAGTACGATCCCTTAATCCCAAAATAATAACGGACATATATTATTAATTATTGTTTCTTTAATTTACCAAAGGGCAAGATCTATTCTGTTAGATTGATAGGCCCGGTAAGTTGGGAGATACTATTAATAATATGATGTGATGTTGATTATTGACGGAATTCATGTCCTGGTTAGTTGGGATGATGATGCCCCCTTGATGAGCTCAAAAGGTTCATCATGCTAAACCCTGCAGGTGGATTTGAACCGGCACGATGATAAGGTTGAGTGGTACTAATCAAGGATCTAGAAGTTAATTAATTTGAATTGTCAGTAATTTAAATTAATAAACAGGCATTCGAGATCATAAACACGGGGGGATGGATGACTCATAATATGTGGAGCCCATATGAAAATATGGGGGTTGGTGAGGAAGTTCAATTAAGATCCTTTAGTGGAATGGATCTCAATTAATAGATCAGGTTATATATCCATTGGTGAGCCAAGATCCAACTCCTCCTCTTGGTCCCTATCTTAGACCTATAAATACCTATGAGATCAAGAATCCAAGGGAATAATCCAAGCCAAAATATTTCTCTCCTCTCCTCTCCTTCTCTCACTTAGGTCACTGCAACAAGAGGCAACCCGCCTTTTGTTTTCTTCTTCCTCCCTCAAGTTCACCGTGAGCAAGACCACTAGACAAGGAGAGGAGTATCTCCTCTCATTTGTGGTGAGCGTTGGTGAGAGAGAGGAGAGATCGACGGCCAGAAAGGGCGACGCAAGGAGGCTCGACGGCGGCGGCGCAAAGCTGAGCAGGGAGGGTTTGCGATCAGATTTTGGTCTGGTTGGAGGGGTTCTTTCCTCTCCATCCACTTCCTTCAAGAGGTCAGCTATTGGCCAGTCGTGCCTTGGTGGCTGCTGTTGGCTGGCGGCGCAAAGGAGAAGAGAAGGGGCCGGCGGCAACAACCCTTGGTTAGGGTTTAGGTCGGCTAGGAGAGGAGAACATAGTGTGATTGATTGGTCACCTTGGTGATCTTGGTTCATGGTAGATCGTCGCCCACATGACGTCCACGAAGGGAGGGACATAAGGTACAAGATCGTGAGGTGATCGGGAAGGTATATCTCTTCCCATGCTCCATTCATTATCCTTATGTCAATTTTGTGCTATGTTTACTAACCTCGTCATTTCATGTGTGAAAGTTAATTATTTTGATTAGTTATCATAATTAATAATTAACTAACTGGATCCCGACCATAATCACAAAAGCCGCCGATCAACTCGTCGCCTTTTCCGCGGTCGAACGATCGAGCGAATCACAAGGCCGATTTTGGTAGTTGGCCGAGTTGTGATTTGGATCATTCGATACGGCACGAGATGGTCGATGGGAGACGGGTCTCCATTCGGATTAAGTTTTTAATCCATAGACATGGAGAGGCCTCTCGAATCGACTGAGTATTCGCTTAGGAAACCCGCCAAGTCATACCCAACAATTGGTATCAGAGCTGAGGTTTCCGGCTTTGTGTGTTTAGGATTGGTTAATTTTTTGTAATGTTCATACATTTTATTTTGCTGGATGATGCGTGGATGTGTGTAGGCTAACTTTGTGTTGCAGGCACGAGATTCCAACTTCATGGCCAAAATAATTGATGTGTGTGATGGTTATGCGATATTTTTGTAATTAATAAATCCTCGGGGTTGACGAGGCTAGGTATTTAATTTTTGTAATTAAATACGACACATGTTTAGCCGAGTTTTTTATTTTACGTTCGATCTAGTTTTCATGTACGCTCCTTCGTGGAGTATAAGATCGATGATGTAAAAATAATTAGCTAGTCATTTCAGCTCAGAGATCCCTCAAGGTAGCATGCACAGAAGGAAGGGAGGAGCGGACGATGTGATGACACAACTGGAGGCACATTAGAGACCAAGGGCCATGAAAGTTGGAAAATCTAGGATTTTCTTTATTTGTCATATTATTGGTTATGTGCTTGGTCCACTACAAGAAAAAAGCTAAACAACAACACTTTTTACGCGTTGTCTATATGACTTAAAAAGCGTTGTTAAAAGCACTGTTGTTAAAAGTCTGTTCAAAGACAATACTTAAAAAGCGTTGTCAATTTGTGCAAAGACAACGGTTTTGTAATGTTTAAAAAGCGTTGTTGTTTTTTATAAAGACAACATTTTTGCAACACTTAAACAACGTTGTTGATTTTTACAAAGACCACACTTTTGCAACGTTTATAAAGCGTTGTCATTTTTTTCCTGGACAAAGCTTTTACAACACTTAAAAAGCGTTGTCATTTACTACAAGGTCAAAGTTTTTACAATGCTTAAAAAGCGTTGTCATTTTTAACGAATAACATGTTTTTTAAATAGATAAAAAGTATTTGTTTTTTAAAACATAAATATTTTACCAAAACATACAAAAAATATCCACAAACAGTAAATATGAATATCCATAAATAAAAAATTAAAACATCCACAATCCTTTTTAAAATATAACTATTTAACAAAAGATACAACTTCATATTATCCAAACAAAAAATATATATGGTCGCACAATCCTCAAATTAACTTTATATCCATATTAAGTTTAACAAGATCATCATCAAAACATCATTCACCAGTAGCTATGACACTTTTCGTGGCCTCAACTTCTCAAGCTCTTTAACTATGATTTAACACAACATCAAAATAAAAATTCGTGTTAGAGATTATGTGTGAATGAGATAAACGACATCGATAAAATCCATAAGCAAGTTAAATGTTGGATCCGTGGTGAAATAGTTGTCAAAGGTACTTACTTTTCGATCCGTGGTGAACTTTACTGATGGCTTCTTCAATATTGGATGAATATCATCTGAGCAAGGAAAAAAAATCAGCGCTATAGCAAGCATAAACTTATAACTAATAAAACAGAAAAGCGATTTATAAAACATGGATCTCAAAATGAAACATGTAACAACATACATTTCACAATTCATATGTTTAATTTAAATGAATGTGAAAATGATGGTCATCATTCCATAAACTTAAATCTAAATAGAATTATGGCAACCATCATTACATACCTACTCATAAACTTGTAACTAATAAAACAGAAAAGTGATTTACGAAACATGGATCTCAAAATGAAACATGTAACAACATACATTTCACAATTCATATGTTTGCTTTAAATGAATGTGAAAATGATGGTCATCATTCCATAAACTTAAATCTAAATAGAATTATGGCAACCATCATTACATACCTACTCATAAATATGATCTTGTATACACTCCGCCAACTCGGACCGCACCTCATCAATTTCTTCTCGAGAATACTCTGCTTTTGTGAACTATGAACACACACAAATTAGGTTAATAGAAAAAATAATCAAAACTCACTTTGTAAAATTTAAATAGTTTATTTCAAATAATTTGAGTTAATGCAAAATAATATTACTATTGATCGTAGTGAATCTCTCTCGATAGTTTCAATCTCTTCAATAATTTGTCTCATAAATCTCATCACATAATAACCGCATTGTTTTGCATCTTATTGCTGAGGAACCTATGATAATTAGAGTCAAACTGTTAATGACAAATATAGACATTAAAATACATGTTAAACAAAATTACACGTACCTTTAGTACTTCCTGTTGGGACCGGGTGCATGTCGACAAGGATACGAGTTCGTAAAATTTAAAATTTTTACGTGCAGCGGAAGAGTTTGCATAAAATAATTTCCTAAATTATTTTAACTTCGTATCTAGCATGCAATCTTATGGTGTGTTGACATAATCATAAAATAAAACATTGCGGAATAGTAAACAAATTTACTAAGTACCTCTCGTAACTCGAAGTAAGGGACGAGATCCAACCGTAGCGTCCCTTGGAAGCTTCGCCTCTATTCGCGTCCACGCCGAGTTCTCTTCGGGATGACTTCGCAAAGTCACGAGTTTTGTGCCAACGAGAACTACTAGATCCTCGGAAGGTACAACTAGAAGAATAAGAGAAATAATGGAAAAACTAACCAACGAAGTAACGGAATCAAATTCCGAGAAGAGAGGAGTCGCTATCCGCTTCTTCTTCTTCGTCTTCGAGTTCTTCTTCTCCTTGTAGCTCACGGCAACACCTCAAGGTGAGGAGTTGGTTGTGCGCCGGCCCTAGGCTTCAAGTGGGCGCCGGCCCTAAGCTCCAAGAAGGGCGCCGGCCCTAGGTGGGGAGAAGGGAAGGAGAAGAATAAAAGAGAGAGAGAGAGAGGGAACTATTAATCAACTATTGATTAATTGATTGATGTGAATAAAGGGCTAGCCTTTGGGTCCTTTATATAGTAGCAAATCTTTGCTAAGTCTCCCTCTAAACGGAATTAGTTATAAGAAATTTATCCTATAAATTTTCTTAACTAATTATTCCGTTTAAACCAAGTTTTATTATAAACTAATTTATAATAAAACTAATTCTTCTTCTCTTTAAATTATGGAATAAATTTTATAAGAAATTTATAAACTTTCTTATTATGGATAAATCAATTCATAATTGATTTTATAAAATTAAAATAAACCAATTCATGGATTATTTTAATCTTCCATAAAAGAATAAATTTCTATAAATTTTATTTATATAAATTTCTTTATACAAATTTATTTATCCATAATTTATAAAACAAATCACACTAGATTTATTTTATTAATTAAACCAATTAAATTGGTTTTATTCTCTCTCTTGGCCGGCCACCCAAAGAGGGTTAACACCCTCTTTGGCCGGCCCAAATCGACCCGAACCGGTCGCGAATTAAACTCATTTAATTCGCCCAAAAAGCCTTCAAAAGACTTAGCCATTTTTAGCTTCCATTGCGCCTCTGATTAACTCAGATTCGACTTGTTTCTCTTGATCGGAAAATCCAATTTTCAACTCGTTTTAAATCCCTCGGATTACTCGTATTGCGTGTGACTAAATAGGCTTTCGATTTATGTTGGCCGTCTATAATTAACCCATTAATTATAGAACGATCATGAGTGGCACCTAGTAGTACATCATGATCCCCAATTAATCGAAAGATCAACGGTTTGACCCCAGAAGAAATTATTCTGAAACCCTTCAGCAGCTCTAATGAATCGTGCCTCATTCCCTTCACCACCTTATACCCACTTGGTTCAGGACACGGTCAATGGTGTCAGTCCCCACTAGGCTGACTACGTCACACCTAGCCCAAGTAGTGTCTTTTTCGTCCTTTGGATTTCTAATTACTCTCATGTATTTAAGAGACTCGCACTCTTAACATGATATGCTCTTGCCAGAGGCTTTGAGTAACAATCCGACGATAGGCCTGGGTAAACATCTCCTCGCAAGGAGTGGTGAATCCTTTGTAGGCTGTTCAAACATCTTCGGGCACTTCGGCTTATACCCGATCATCCTGGGTCCACACCTCCTTGAGATGCTTGCTTAAGATGTCAAAGTATAAGTCTCCATGACCATGATGACTTGAACACCGCAAGTCAAAGGAACATCGCACTTAAGCCACAGTAAGATCTTCATTGACATATCTACATGTAGATTCCCATATGAAGTCTTACAGCTAGTCACTCCAATGAACTAGTTCCCTTAACTAGCATCCATGTTTATCTCCTGACATCCCAATGTCACCAGCCAGTGAGAATCAGCTGATTAGAGAATAACCCATGCTAGTCTCAACAGAATTGATAGTGTCCATTTTTATCAATTCATCGACTAGGGATAATTTCAATACTTCACAATTGCACATTAGAGATAATCACTAGTTGTGATCCCATCACAAATTCTCTTATGCTGTGAGTTGTATTGCGGACATTCAGTAGATGAGTTTAAGATCCCAATCAAATACACAAAACATGTATACTCAAATAGTGAATTATCATTTATTAAAATAAATGTTTACATCATAAGGCGATTGCCTTAGGACACTTCTCTCATATTACTAACAAACTCCCACTTGGCCTAATGCCAATCGCTACGGTATCCAATACCATAGGCTCTAACATGACCCTCAAACTTGTTTGAGGCAAGGCCTTAGTTAAAGGATCCGCTATATTCCTTTCAGTGGGAACTCTCTCAATTTGTATGTCATTCCTACTTATAATCTCTCTGATCAGATGATAGCGTCGAAGCACGTGTTTGGATCGCTGATGAGACCTTGGTTCCTTCGCTTGTGCAATAGCTCCATTGTTGTCGCAGTATACCGGCACTGCTTCATCAATGGTTGGAACCACGCCAAGTTCGGAGACAAACTTCTTGATCCAGACTGCTTCCTTTGCTGCTTCCGAAGCTGCGATATATTCCGCTTCCGTGGTAGAATCCGCTACAGTGTCTTGTTTGGAACTCTTCCAACTTACTGCGCCTCCATTCAAAGTAAATACGTATCCAGACTGGATTTGGAGTCATCCTTATCTGTCTGGAAACTGGCATCTGTATACCCACGTATTTTCAAATCTCCTTCTCCATATATTAGAAATACATCCTTAGTTCTTCTTAAGTACTTAAGGATTGTCTTAACAGCCGCCCAATGATCCATTCCTGGATCAGATTGGTATCTGCTCGTGACGCTCAGAGCATACGATACATCGGGCCTAGTACATAACATAGCATACATGATAGATCCTATTGCGGATGCATAGGGAATCTTATCATGCTAATCCTCTCGTCTTCTGTGCGCGGACACATAGACTTCGAAAGGTTGATCCCATGCCTGATGGGAAGGTAACCTTTCTTGGATTCCGACATGCTAAACCTTTTTAGCACTCGGTCTATATATGTAGACTGCGAAAGACCAAGCAACCGTTTTGATCTATCTCTATAGATTCTAATCCCAAGGATATAGGTTGCTTCTCCCAGGTCTTTCATGGAGAAAGTTTTGGACAACCAAATCTTAACTGTCTGTAAAACTGATATATCGTTTCCTATAAGTAAGATGTCATCGACATATAATACTAGGAATACGACTGCACTCCCACTAACCTTCTTGTACACACAAGGTTCGTCAGGATTTTGTGAGAAATCAAACTCTTTGATTGTCTCATCAAAACGGATGTTCCAGCTCCTAGATGCTTGCTTTAGTCCATATATGGATCGTCGAAGCTTGCATACCTTGGTTTTATTAACCGATGTGAAACCTTCAGGTTGTATCATGTATACATCCTCAAGTAGGTTTCCATTAAGGAAAGCTGTTTTCACATCCATTTGCCATATCTCATAATCATAATGAGCTGCTATGGCTAGGAGCATCCGAATGGATTTAAGCATAGCTACTGGCGAATAGGTTTCGTCATAATCAACTCCTTGTTTTTGACGATATCCTTTTGCCACTAATCTAGCCTTAAAGGTAACAACATTACCTTCCATGTCGGTTTTCTTCTTGAAAACCCACTTGCACCCTATGGGCTTAATCCCTTCAGGTGGGTTAACCAAGTCCCATACTTGATTTTCATACATGGAATCCATTTCCGACTTCATGGCCTCAAGCCATTTGTCCCTTTCTGAATTTTTCAGAACATCTTCATAACTGATAGGTTCGTCATCGCCAATGAGCAACACGTCGTTCGATTCACTTACGAGAAATCCGTATCTCTCTGGAATGTTGCGTGTCCTATCAGACCTACGAAGAGGAGGTGTAGTTTTAGGTTCAACTGATAGCTCATCACTATGAATTATCGGTTGTGGGCCTAGACTAGGTGTCTCTGTGATGTCTATTGGAGTTTCTTGAACTTCATCAAGTTCAATCCCACTCCCACTGTTTTCTTGCAAAGAAACTCTTTCTCTAGAAATACAGCATGCCTTGAAACAAACACCTTTTGTTCCAAGGGATGATAGAATTGGTAACCCTTCGTTTCCTTAGGGTATCCAATAAATAGACATTTATCAGACTTAGCATCCAATTTGTCTGATACAACCCGCTTCACATAAGCAGGACAACCCCATATCTTAAGGTGAGTTAAGTGAGGTTTCTTACTATTCCAAATCTCATATGGAGTAGTAGAGACTACCTTGGTCGGGACTCTGTTTAGCAAGTAAACAGCTGTCTTAAGTGCATAGCCCCAAAAGGATTTTGGAAGAGTTGCATGATTCATCATAGACCTAACCATGTCCATCAGGGTTCGGTTGCGCCTCTCAGATACACCATTATGCTGTGGTGTATACGGCGGAGTCCATTGGGACAATATCCCATTGTCCCTTAGATAATCTTGAAACTCTTGACTTAAGTATTCACCACCTCGATCGGATCGAAGTATTTTAATACTTTTGCCAAGCTGTTTCTCTACTTCATTTCTGAACTCTTTGAATTTCTCAAAGGCTTCAGATTTGTGTTTCATCAAGAACACATACCCGAATCGTGAGTGATCATCGATGAAGGTGATGAAGTAGCTATAGCCTCCTTGTGAAAGAGTTGACATTGGTCCACATACATCGGTATGTATTAGACCAAGCAATTCTCCCACTGGATTACCTTTTCCGGGAAAGGGTAATTTGGTCATCTTGCCTTTTAAGCACGATTCGCATGTATCAAATGAACCGGGTTCAAATGATTCCAAAATTCCACATCGGTGTAATTCGGTCATGCGTTTCTTACTTATATGGCCAAGACGACAGTGCCACGTGTAGGAGTCTATTTGATTATCTATTCGAGCACGTTTGTTGCTTACTTCGATATTGAAAACGTCACTGGATAAATCTAACGTGTAGATGCCATTGCACAAAGTTCCATTCCCATAAAGAACGCCATTTAAAGTTATGTAACAACAATTGTTACTGAAAGTTAAATGATAACCTTTTTCATTCAAACATGAAATAGATACAATGTTCTTTATTAACGAAGGAACGAAATAACAATTATCCAATTCTAAGACACGTCCAGTTGGGAGCTTTAGCAAATATGTTCCGATGGCAATAGCAGCAATCCTTGCTCCATTTCCAACCCGCAAATTCGCTTCTCCCTTGACGAGCCTTCTTCTATTCCTTAGCCCCTGTATGTCATTACATATATGTGAGCTACACCCAGTATCAAGTACCCAGGTATCTGAGGAAATAGAGTGACATTCAATAACGAAGATACCTGAAGAGGATGGGGCATCGGATGCCTTCTTCTTCACGGACTCAAGATAAATCTTGCAGTTTCTTCGCCAGTGACCTTCCTTGCCACAGTGATGGCAAGTTCCTTTTGGTTTCTTTTCAGTTTTCTTGGCCTTTTTCTTCTTCCCTTTGTTCTGTTCTTTGGCCTTCCTCTTAGAACCTTTCTTCGAGGAACCAACTAACAGTACCGCTTTTTGATCTGGCTTTACAGAAGGCTCCACAGTCTTCAGCATGTTGATCAACTCAGGAATGGTAGTCTCCAGTTTGTTCATCCGATAGTTCATCACAAATTGTGAACAACTCTTGGACAAACAACTCAGAATTAAGTCAATACTTAGTTCATGATCCATTGCAAAACCGAGTGCGCTCAGTCGCTCAATGTACCCCAACATCTTTAACACAAACTGCGAGGCAGAAGTGCCTTCCTGCATCTTAGTGGTGAAGAGGAGTCTGGAGACCTCGAACCTTTCGGATCTCGCCTGCTCTTCAAACAACTCATGAAGATGGAAGATGATGGTATTAGCATCCATATGCTCATGTTGCTTTTGCAACTCAGGTACCATAGAGGCTAGCATGATGCAACTCGCCAGTTCAGAATCGGTCACATGTTTCTGATAGGCCAACAATTGGTCTGGAGTTGCATTTTCTGGAGGATGGGTGGGAAGTTGTTCTTCAAGGACATAAGCAAGCTTCTCTGCCTTGAGGACTATCCTCAGGTTTCGAAGCCAGTCCATGTAGTTCGGCCCAGTCAGTTTATTTGTGTCCAAAATGGAACGCAAGTTAGAGAAGACATGATCGAGTGATTATCCTAGAAATACAAATTGAGATTATGTGAGAAGATTTATTAAAGAATGTATCAACATACATAAATAAAATCCTATTTATTTTTCAAATTGAATAACCCTTATTATCAATTCGGGAGATCGTAGGAACATCTCCAAATAGGTTGATATCCAACCATAGGTAAGAATCACCATGGCTGTGGCCATCAAGTTTTTCTTAGCTATGAAGGTAGGTAATTATACCGATTACATATCACGTATATGTAACTATCACGTTATGCTATCAACTAATTGAATGTTTGCATAAATCATTGGGTTGTTAACTCATTAACAAGTATGCATCATATACATAGCACCCAACTGCACCTCTCTTCACATCGACCTTGGCTGTGGCACAACAAATCGATGCTCCAAGCTTAAGGCTGACCCATTAATCAAGAAATAGTTTTAATATGGTTGGAGCTCATTCAACCGTTTAGTCAGGCTTGGATGTGTCCAACAACCAAAACTAAGGATTGACCTCTGACTCCAACTATATTATTCATAAACTAATTCCATGGTTTGAACATGTTAAGGTTCAAGTCGGGCATGGATGTGTCCATCAACCCAAGCGAGAAACAAAACTCCGATTCTAACCATATTAATGGAAGGTGTTTGCCTTAATATTTTGTAAGGGGTTTTGGTCTCATCTTTTCTAAGCACATTCATGACATGTGTCATGACTAACGATTTCCTTAATAAAGTATGTATGTGACTTAATTTATCAAGTCTCATGAATTGAATTAGGAACCGGATTTCCTTAATTCTAATTTCACACTTTATTAAAGGAATTGCTTTGGGAAACAATTTCCTAAATTGTCATAATTAATTTCGGAAATAATATGTTCAAGACTTTGATTTCTCTAAATCAAATCTTATTAAATTAAGAGACAAATCCCTTAATTCAACTACATATTATTTTCATGAAAATCTCATTTAAGAAAACTCTATAGGAAACCATTTTCCTAATTAATTTTGGAGACAACAATATGTAAGAGCATCACCTCTTAAAACATATTTTATTCATGGATTGATTAATTACAACAAATCGTTTTCTAAGGGTGGCTCCCCGAGGCTCAAATACCCAAAGAAAAGTAAAGTGTTGTAAATCCAATTGGACGGCTCCCCGAGGCTCAATCCAAATCAAACATGACAATTTCAATTAAAAATTGGGAAATTAAATTACAACATCTAACTTTAAATTGGACGGCTCCCGAGGCTCAATCCAAAATAAAGAATTTGTTGTCAATTTAAAAACCAATTCAAATTTAATTGTCAATTAACTGTCCATGAATTTGTCTAGTCTTTCTTAAAGAAAGTGTCCAAAATTGCGAGATTTCGAAAATAGGTTTTCAGAATAATTGTAAGTTTCTGGTACAAAGAAAACTTACATATTTTCAAAGTTGGAAAATTTCTAAAATAGAAAAATTTCCAAAATTGGAAAGTTTCCAAAGATGGGAAATTTTCACAATTATTATAAAAATTTAGAAACTAGAAAATTTCAAACGTTTGCGAAATTTCATGAGGATTTCCAAACATTGAAATTCCTAATTCTAAAATTTATTATAATTTGAAAGTTTCCATAATTGGAAAAATTTTCCGAAATTGAGATCATGACAAAGTTTTCCACAAAACAATTATATGATTAAGTCGAACACTAACCGGCTCTGATACCACTGTTGGGACCGGGTGCATGTCGACAAGGATACGAGTTCGTAAAATTTAAAATTTTTACGTGCAGCGGAAGAGTTTGCATAAAATAATTTCCTAAATTATTTTAACTTCGTATCTAGCATGCAATCTTATGGTGTGTTGACATAATCATAAATAAAATTGCGGAAAGTAAACTAATTTACCAAGTACCTCTCGTAACTCGAAGTAAGGGACGAGATCCAACCGTAGCGTCCCTTGGAAGCTTCGCCTCTATTCGCGTCCACGCCGAGTTCTCTTCGGGATGACTTCGCAAAGTCACGAGTTTTGTGCCGACGAGAACTACTAGATTCTCGGAAGGCACAACTAGAAGGACAAGAGAAAAATAGGAAAACTAACCAACGAAGTAACGGAATCGAATTCCGAGAAGAGAGGAGTCGCTATCCGCTTCTTCTTCTTCGTGTTCGGGTTCTCCTTCTCCTTGTAGCTCACGGCAACACCTCAAGGGAGGAGTTGGTTGTGCGCCGGCCCTAGGCTTCAAGTGGGCGCCGGCCCTAAGCTCCAAGATGGGCGCCGGCCCTAGGTGGGGAGAAGGGAAGGAGAAGAATAAAAGAGAGAGAGAGAGAGGGAACTCTTAATCAACTATTGATTAATTGATTGATGTGAATAAAGGGCTAGCCTTTGGGTCCTTTATATAGTAGCAACTCTTTGCTAAGTCTCCCTCTAAACGGAATTAGTTATAAGAAATTTATCCTATAAATTTTCTTAACTAATTATTCCGTTTAAACCAAGTTTTATTATAAACTAATTTATAATAAAACTAATTCTTCTTCTCTTTAAATTATGGAATAAATTTTATAAGAAATTTATAAACTTTCTTATTATGGATAAATCAATTCATAATTGATTTTATAAAATTAAAATAAACCAATTCATGGATTATTTTAATCTTCCATAAAAGAATAAATTTCTATAAATTTTATTTATATAAATTTCTTTATACAAATTTATTTATCCATAATTTATAAAACAAATCACACTAGATTTATTTTATTAATTAAACCAATTAAATTGGTTTATTCTCTTCATTGGCCGGCCACCCAAAGAGGGTTAACACCCTCTTTGGCCGGCCAAATCAACCCGACCGGTCGCGAATTAAACTCATTTAATTCGCCCAAAAAGCCTTCAAAAGACTTAGCCATTTTTAGCTTCCATTGCGCCTCTGATAACTCAGATTCGACTTGTTTCTCTTGATCGGAAAATCCAATTTTCAACTCGTTTTAAATCCCTCGGATTACTCGTATTGG